>OY747135.1:59563241-60091488 GCA_963556465.1 Berberis vulgaris
CTCTCCTTTGGACACCCATCACTGGAATTGGTTCATTTGATCTCCCTTCTTACAACATTGAAATCACACCCTTTTTAGGAAAGATATTGGATGGCAAGTCACACAAGCTGGGATTTGGTGTTACAAATGCTTTGAGTATTTGGTATATAGATGCAAATTTGCATGTTTGGTTGGATAGTAAGATAACTGAAACGAAGGGACAGTTGATTCACTACAAGAACTCACCCCATGCGTTTTCTTTGATTTCACATTTCAAGGGTCTAAATGGGACTTTCCTGACTAATGCAAGTAGGTCTATGTATTCAAGTGGATGGGTTGAATACTCACATGGAAGATCACGACGCACTCATTCCAAGGTTTCACTTTTATCAACTCAATGGATGTGGGAAAGAATGGCAATTTACAGATTGTGAATCAGACTATAGATACCGATCGCATTGTTGATGTTACACTACAATCCTCTTATTCATACATAGATCAACAGATTCAAAGGTTTTCCCTGTATCTGTACACTGAAAATGTGGATCAAGGAAATAGCAGTTATGCTTCAAGAGCTAACCTCACTCTTGGATTCAAAGAGGAGAGGTTCTTGGATCATCCTCAGCTCAGTTTAGTTAGTTCTCTCAACAATGTTCAGGATGGTCAGAGTAAGAAGGTTGTAAAGGGAAACTTGGTGACCAGTGGCATAGGGAGCACTCAGAAAGTATGCAAGTATGATGGTATTGAAGGTTGCTACTTCAGGAATATTAGCAGTACAAACGACATTATCCTTTATGATAAAACAGGAATCTTTGTTCTAAGAACCAGAAGTTTGTGTCAGGCTATAGGTTTGGTGGATGGCAAAACTTTTTTTTAATAGGAGGGCCTTTCTAGCATTGATTTGCATGGTCACAAATAGTAGCATTTAGATCAATCAAATCAGGAAAGTATAAATTAAGTTTTGCAAAGTACATGTATAAGAAGAGTAATTGATGTTGTTGCTCACTGTATGTGTGACTTCAATTATAGTTCAATATAGTCTGAGCATTTTGTTGAACAGCTTCCACAGAGATGTGCTTCTCTTTTTATCATGCTTTTAAAATTTGTTGGTATTTTCTTCTTAATCCTAGAATGATTATGAATTGACTTATTGATGAGCTAGCAACTCCTCCAAATTTGTCATCTGGACCAACAAGTTCAATCCAAATATTAGACAGTTCATAGATTTTGCGTGCTACTTTTCTTACTATCCAACGAACAGAGCCATTTGGTTGTCAAAACCTACCATCTATCTCGACAACCCATGTATTGGTTAGTTCGTAATAAATAAAACTGCATCCTGTTCATGTTGTTTTCTATTCTAGTATTGAAGGTATTGGTGGCACCAAAACTGTTGAGTATGCATTAATATAACTTATATTGAGCATTTTATGAATATGATTGAATACATTTTAGTGTGACTGATGATAAGTTTGTTCTTGAACCATTTTTTTGGGTTTTTTGTAAATCTACTAATTTTTTGAGTGTGTTAAATGGCTATGAACTGAACTATGAAGTTCTGTCAAAAAGAATTAATAAATAGAAATTTCCTCCCTTGAATCTTTCTTTTGGCTAACTACTCTAATTAATCATGGATTGCTGCTACTCCCATAACAAAAGGAACTCCAAGAGTGGTGAGAGTCCTCAATAACAACAGTCTTTGTTCCAGTTAGTGTCTTTTTCTTGTAGCCAACACAGAACGAAACATGTTTATCAGCTAAGCTCATCAAGGGTTTTAGAGAGAAGGCCAGAGAAATGGTTGCCAGTCATGTTCTTCACAAACATATTATGAATTTGTTCTCTCAAGAATCCAAGTACTTGAGGCTGATTAATTGATCTATGGATAGTATGACCTTACACATCTTGGAAGACTATATTTTAGAGAATCATGTATCCAAAATAAGTTTTGGGACCAATTTCCGAAGTATGAACCATGTCATTAGATGGAACGAAGAGTGCAGCACTAGCTGTGTTAAGTATGGTTTATTCAGTTTAAGCTTGTTTGCAGTTGTCTTATCTTGGCAGCTATACCTACTATGCCTCTCTGGATTAGCATGGAAGTAAGTGAATAAAAATCCAGAATGAAGACTTCAGCCTAAGGTTTTACTTTCGTCTATTTTAATCTTTTAAGTACTTTTCTCAAAACAGTTCAAGTTGTCGAAAACATAATCAATCAAATTTTTTTTAAGTGAGAGATTGTTTCATTACAGTTTGTTTTTTTTTTTTTTTTTTTTTTTTTTTGTCAAACACGAAGATGTTTATTAATGAAAGCAAAGGAAACAAAAAACAAAGAGAAATATTCCTATATCATGGAATGCCAAGACACCATGAAAGTGTCAAAACCCAAATTCCTAAACAAATTACAAGCCGAACTCATCCTCCACAGCAATTCTCTAATCTCGATAAAGATAGAGTGCTCTGATCTGTTGAGTCCTTCAAATACCCTTTTATTTCTTTCTTTCCACACACACCACATGAGAACATGAGGGACCCTACGCCATAACCACTCCCTCCGACGGGAAGGATTAGCTTGAGACCACTAACTTAGCCAATCTAAAATGGAGCCTTGAAACATCAAACTCAAACCAAATTCTGCCAAGAAACTGCTCCAAATGGATTTGGAGAAACAGCAGTGAAGCATCAAATGGTCCAGCGACTCGTCAAATTCATTGCAAAGCACACAAAGACTCCCTGTGTGGATTCTTCTTTTCCTTAACCTATCTTTAGTCAAGATCTTCTCATGCAATACTGATCAACTAAAGAAATTAATCCGAGGAAAAAAGTTTTTCACCCATACCAGATTTTTGTGAGAGGAAATGAAGGGGTTAGAGTGGGTCTCATAGTGAGATGCAGCCAACATGTCCGAAAATTCTTTCATCGAGAAGCCCACACCTTTACCCTTCCACACCAAACTATCAGATCCATCTGAGAGCATTTGTCTATCCAACAGAAGCATTAGATTAGCGAACTCTTCTAGCTCCCCAGTATTTAGGGGTCTTCGAAAGGAAAGATCCCAAGAATTGTCGTTAGACCAAAAACTGCTCACACTCCCATATTGATTGTTGTTAATGATAAAAACATTGGGAACAGATCCTTCAAAGATTGGTTACTACACCAAACATCATGCCAGAAAGAGATGAGATCACCATTTCCACATTGGAGAAAGGTGTGAGGGTAGAAGCCACTTGCGCACTGGGAGATGGACTTCCACAAAGAGCATCCGTAGGAAGTGTACTTAGTTCTCTTTTTCCAAACCCATCTATTGCGCCCATATTTATCCATAATGAGAGATCTCCATAAATTATCATTTTCTTCTGCAAAGCGCTAAAGCCACTTAGAAAGTAATGCAATATTGAAAGTGAGCACCTAACGAATGCCTAAACCACCTCGAGATTTAGGGCAACAAATTTTCTCCCAGCCCACCAAATGCATATTTCTAGAGTTATGAGTAGAACCCCAAAGGAAATCGCGCATGATCTGTTCCATCTTGGCTGCTATTGAACATGGAGCCTTGATAAAAGACAGAATGAACACCGTGATAGAAGCTAATGTGGATTGTACAAGAGCTAGTCTGCCTGCTTTAGAGAGAAATTTTCGTTTCCAAGACGCTAGTTTCGATTCCATCCTTTCGATCGTCTCATCCCACACAGCTTTAATTTTGAAACTAGCCCCCAAAGGCATGCCCAAGTACTTAACTGGAAGATGACATGCTGAACAACCCAATAAACCCGCCAACTGGTGCAGATGAGGGACATCTCCAATAGGCAACACCCTTGATTTGTGAAAGTTGATTTTCAGACCTGAAATAACTTCAAACCAAAGCATAATTATTTTAAGAGCAAGAACCTGAGAAGCAGAAGCATCACAAAAGAGGATAGTATCATCCGCATACTGGAGAATAGAAACAGGCGGACTACCCTCCACGACAGAAAACCCTCTGACTAGGCCAGCATCAACCGCTTTAAGAATCATTTGTGTTAAACCTTCTGCTGCTATAGTAAAAAGAAGAGGAGACAAAGGATCGTCTTGGCGCAAGCCTTTCGAGCTATTGAAAAACCCGTGCAACTGACCATTAATTTTCAGAGAGAAATTAGCTGTAGATCTGCAAGTGTGAAGCCAATGAATCCATTTGGAGTCAAACCCCATGTGAGCCATTACCAAATCCAAGTATCTCCAAGAGACGTTGTCAAAGGCTTTGGAGAAATCTAATTTGATAACGAGCCCTGGAACACCTTGTTTTTTCCTAGAATCAATAATTTCATTGGCAATCAAAGGGCTATCAACCATCTGTCTTCTACTGACTGTTGCACTTTGAAAAAGAAAAATGACTGAATGAAGAACTATTTTCAATCTATTAGCCAACACCTTGGCAATGATCTTATAGGCCCCATTCAAAATACTGATAGGTCTAAAATCTTTTACAGTCCGCATTCCCGCACATTTGGGAATAAGCGAAACGATAGTGGTGTTCAAACGCCAATCAAGAAATTTTTTTGAGTTAAATTCTTCAACAACTTTCAGAAAATCAATTTTGATTACCTCCCACATTTTCAAATAGAACACCATTGAGAAACCATCAAGACCTGAAGAAACTTCAGATTTTAGTTCTTCCATTGCCGCTCTAATTTTCATCTCCGAAAAATTATCTACCAAGGCGGTAGCAGTAGACTGGGAGATAGACTTGAAGGTGATCCCTGAGAAGAAAGGTCGCCACTCCTCATTTTCATGGAACAACTCCTTGAAGTGAGATATCAAGAGTTCTCTAATACTGACTTCATCCACTACCAACTCCTGACCCATGCTAAGAGCTTCAATGGAGTTAAACAGTCTGCGTCTGTTAGCCAAGGTATGAAAAAATTTGGACCCCTGATCCATATGACGAACCCAGTTGACTCCTGATCTGATCCTCCAAAACTCCTCATCTCTTTTGGTTAATGTTGCCCACTCTTGATGTAGCTGCACTCTACAAAATCTCTCCTCAGCAGTCAGGTCTCTGATCTCTTCATCAGCATCAATGTTAGCAATTAAAACAGAAATATTTTGAATACATAAATTTGTCTTACCCCAAACTTTTGTCTTCCAACTTTTGAGATTGCATCTGAGAGCCTTAAGCTTCCACCATAAACAGTAGCCAGGGTGGCCAGAGACTATGGAGTTATTCCACCAAGCTTTCATCTCCTCTGCCAGGGTAGGGTGATCAAACCAACCGTTATCAAATGAAAAAAGGCGAGTACAACCACCAACAGACGAGTTCGCAAGCAAAATCGCGTGATGGTCAGAACCTGCTGCACCCTTGAGCCATTCAACTTTATCACCAAATTTGTCAATCCAATCCACCGAAGCGAGAAATCGATTAAGTCGACAAAGGATAGGAAGATCTCTCCGATTTGACTATGTGAATTTTTCCCCTTTTAGACTGAAATCAGCGAGTTCCACCTCATTAATGAACTGATTGAACTTTTGCATGCTCATGGACCTCCTCCTGCATCCTTTTTTTTCATTCATATGACGGACAACATTGAAGTCACCCGCTAACACCCATGGCGATTGCACCCAACCAGCAATGTCATATAGTTCTTCCCAGAAGTGTTCTCTAAGCGAATGATCACACGGACCATAAATGTTAGTCCCTTACCAAATTGAGTTGTCCGAGATAATTTGGAATTGAATAGAAAGGGAAAAAGCTCCTTTCAACACTTCCCTCATCTGCAAAAGATCAGCATCCCAAATAGCTAAAAGACCGCCCGAGTTGCCAATGGATTCCACCATAGCCCAATCAAAAGAGCTATCACCCCACAATTTTCTGATAAATTCTCTAGAGCCTCTCTCTAATTTCGTTTCCTGCTGCAATTAATCTACGACAACCCCTTTGCCGCTCAGTACTCCCGAGCCCCCTACAGTTCCACGAAAGAATTTTGAGGTTCATGAAAGACCTTCAACCCCGGGGTTGTTGCACTTGTCCATTGCTTTGTCAGATACTGTACCCTGCACTGCAGTTTGAACCATATCTAAAGCCCTATTTTCGTCCTGACTGAGGTCCACTCCAACTGTCAAGCCAATTTCTTTGAAAGCCGAGCGATCTGATGCTTCTTCCTGAGTCGAATGACAGTCAGAGATAGAAGGCTCCACGCTATCATTGACCCTAGAAACAAGACCTGGAGACTTGCCAGAAGTCTGTTCGCTATGAAATAGAAACCCAAGATTTTCCATCTGTGGGACCTCGAAGCCTGGGGGAGCGCCTACGTGGTCTGGTGTAGATGAGAAACTCTCCGCTTGAGAAACACATAGTTTTGTAGACAAACCATGGACTTCAACACATTGTTCTACTAGTGGCTCGAATCCCGGGGGGTAAGGGAGAGATACCGAACAATCCTGGGTCTGGTTGGAAGACTCTCCCCTTGTCAGCCCAGCAGGGACACTACATCCTTTAAGTTCTATCTGCCCTGCTTTGTTGGTTGAACTTGATTTGCTGGATCTCTTTTGAAGCATGAACCTCGATCTGGTGGGAAAGACTGAAAAATTGGCCCATTCAGCGGCTCTGTCACGCTGTGCTTTTCTAGCCAGCTTTCGATCCCTGCGAGCCTGCATAGACATCTTGGTCAAAAGGGGTCCAAGCTGAAGACATCTTTTTCCACAGCTTCTAAAACCCGCCAATAATTGCCAGATGTCTGTTGATCATTAGACTTGGCCAAATTATGTTCCGAAAGAGACTTGGGCCCTTTGCCAGGTGAAGGCCCAACAATACCTTTTCCTTTATCCTGCTGTGATGGACGGGCTGAGTTAGACATCGAGTTACCAACTTTACCCACCGAAACGACCCGAGAAGCAGGGGAATGGGGAAGCGTTGGGTATTGCTGGGGAGACTGATCACTCAGTGTCGGCAACCTAGGAGGCGGGACGTATGCTTCGCATGAGGACACAGGTGAAGAGTTAGCGAAGACCAAGAAAGTTGTGTGTCCAAACGGAAGAGCAACAGGTGTCAACTGAATCACTGACTCAGGCAACTCTATCAACGACCTTGCAAGATTGTTTCTTGCCACGGGATCTGGAGGAAGATGATTGCCCCATACTTGGTACAAGAAGTCAATGGGAGAGTCTCGATGAATAGAGGTTGCTGCAATGGGGCCCTTACTGGCATTAGAGGTAGGGCTCACACTGGAGGGTTTAGTGGCCACTACCTCCACAAAGGTTCTGTTGCGCAAGGGTGGGACAACACTAACACCTGGCAGAGTTGAGACCCCATCTCTTCTAAATTGCTGCTTAGGATAAGGTTGAGGCACCTTATTTAAAACCATCTCTTTCATAGCTTGGGCGAGTTGTTTCCAGCCTGTCCCTTCCACGCCAGCTGGCACCCTAAGAGTTTTGGACCCTGAACCCCAACCCACCAAAATAGAAAGGAAGATGCCTCCTTTATTGGCCTCTTTCACCATCATAACCCATCTATTGTTGATTTTCCAACTGGCTGAGAAAGCATTAGAGCCTGATTCCACAGCTTTCTTGAGCTGAAACTCAATCCATTCTCCCATCTGCAATTCAACAAAAACTTTGATTCTAACCCTCGAGCTCGATTCAAGTAACAACAAACCTCCTCTTGACTTTCGAATCCCAAATTCTTTCCCATCAACTTTCAACAAACGAAGATTTCCTTCTTTGAACTCCATCTCTCCCAAGATTTAGCACAAAATTACAAACATACAAGCACAATTTCACCAGCATACAAGCATCATAGCAATACGAAGATTAGAAATAACTGGAAGATCTTACTTTTTGCCCAAAAAATTGCCAAATTTGTTCCAAAGTCTGAGCAAGAGCTCACTGCCGTCACAAGCCCTCGTTCACCACCGTCAAGCCCTGGCGATGGCATATCGAGAAGAAGGAAGAGGCTCACCAGCCTGTCAAAAACTACCTCACCTTCGAAAACACTCACCCCACCTCACCTCACCTTCGAGATCCCCCTCACCTTCGAAAACCACCTCACCTGCGAGATCCCCCTCACCTTCGAAAACCACCTCACCCCTAGCGAAAACCACCTTGCCTTCGAAAACCACCTCCCCTTCGAAAACCACCGTCGAAAACCCCCTCACCTTCGAAAATCACTGTCGAAAACCCCCTCACCACTGCGAGATCCCACTGTCGAAAACCCCTTGCGAGATCCCACTGTCGAAAGCCCCCTCACCACTGCGACATCCCCTTCCCCACTGCGAGATCCCCCTCATCTTCGAAAACCACTGCGAAATCCCCCTTCGAAAACCACTGCGAGATCCCCCTTCGAAAACCCCTCACCTTCGAAAACCACTGCAGTGTTCACAAGGTTGATGCAGACTTCGAAAACCACTGCAGAGATCCACAAGGTTCACAAGGTTGATGCAGACTTCGAAAACCACCTTCGAAAAACCCCTCACCGTTACCTGTTAGTACCCTACTTGGTACATTCCTTAGAGAATTGCAGCAGGCTGAAGGTTTGAGGTGTGAGGAACTGCAACTAGCAAACATCTTAATCTCGCTTTCACTTGTAGTGACCAGCTTCCATACATAACCTCTTCTGCAACCACGAACCACCTTAATTTTTATAGATGCACAGTTGGCATGTCCAATAAATATCTTTAGTTCCCAATAAATAAATAAACGAAGAGTATAAATCCAAAATAGGATGGATTTTATGAAAAAATTGGCTGTTTCACCTTAAACATTCAAGTTGGTAATGCTTGTATCATCATACTTATAACATAGGTTCAACATAAAAATCATGGAAGTTGGTTTAACATAAAACTCATGGAAGTTTGAAATTTTGGAGTAATCATGTACAAATACGATTGTGTGATTGTGTATTTAAGCGAGGTTGGACATGTTCTCCAATTAATCCAGTTCCATACACTTAACCTAGCAGTGTTTGAAAGCTCACCTGCAAATTCAACGGGGTTATGGCCAAATGATGCACTCATATAATTAGTATCCATATTCAACGTTTGAAACAAATATAATTACACTAGGGAGATTTAGAAGCCACCTTCTAGGAAACGCAAGCTAATGACTTTAGATTTAACTTGATTATAGTATTGAGAAAATAACGTGTGTCGTCGTTCCTGCATGTATATCCACCATGTAGGTCTCCGTGACGATAGACTTCTTTCCAGATTCATCATCCGGGTTCTCACGAACTGTTCTTGTCAAACGGTAATTCCTCAAAGCATGATCACCATCAATAATACTAAACCTCATGACGTGCAAATCACCATCAATGGTTTCAAGTTGCTCAATACTAGTCTCTGCAGGGAGACCAGACACAATATTTACTTCACGAACACTACCAATACCACCATGACCACTAATCATAAACCAACTCCTAACTAATGGTTTGTAAGTCTGGGGTTTGTCGAAACATCGAACAACTGACCATGCTAAAGGTAATGGTGCGTCGATGGTTTGAACTACAGTGGATTTGCATTGGTTAGAAGGGAGTCAGTGAGGATGATAGTGGGTTGAACACGACTGTCATTGATATTTTTTGCTGTGTTGTGTATGTTCTCTTCGTGAATGTGTGTCATTAAATAGGGAAGAAGGGTGTTGTATGCTTTTTCTGTGAGTTTTATGATGATTTTTTTTTTATTTGATCATCATAAAATTACGAGCCAATTTTACTAGTATTAAAAAATATAATTTAAGTTTTACTAAAAACACTTTACCGTACTAGGGTCTATTGTATGCTTTTCTCATGTATCCAATTATATTTATAAGTCATGGTCTAAATAAAGTTTAAAAAGCTCAATCCATAAATCTAGGTCCAACATCAAACTATGTGAGCTTTATTAAAAACAGTGACGCTCTCCTTTACCACTCACTTAGATTTTCCTATGATCTTTTTAAACATAACTCATTAAAAAATAATTGATTTGTGCTCGTAAGTAGGTAAAAATGTGGAGGGCAAGCATCATTCTATTAAAGGAAAGTTGATTAAAAAGTTAACAATAATGACTAATGAAATTTCTAGTTTGTCCCCGGTCATTATTGCTCATATGATATTGATTTTTCCAATTAATAGTTAGAAGAAGGCGTTTTTGACATTCCAAATGATGACACACACATGCGGATTTCACTGTTCCTGCTGAAGTGAAATCCAAATTTCGTTAGAAATAGAGATAATTTGGTTAACAGTGGTTATCATGCACAAGAAAAACCGTAATGATCACCAGCTTAATTTCGATGCATCTTTATCCTATTTTTCATTGATAGCTCTTCGTCCCATTTTTGTAGTGGCACTTGCTAGACTATTTTAGATTGTTGCAATGGAAAACGCTATTTAACGGCAATTATTTAAATTAAACCAGCCATTAAATTATTTTTTAGATGATTTGCCATTCAAAGTTTAATCTTATCTCTGTAAAAGTTTCACATAATTGTCATTTAGGTGTCGTTTTAATAGTTGATCAGACACGTAACTGTCATGAAAATCATCAATCAATATTTTGAGCCAAAATATCCCTTCAAATTGAGATTAAAGGGTAATTAGTGAAAACCTTGTTCTTGGCACTTTCTTATTAAAAATATTCATTATTAAGTATCAAAATATTCATTATCTAGTCACCATTGTTGACTGTTTGGTCAATGGTTAAAATGGAAAAGGGTTATTTTTTTTAAGAGCCCTTCTAGGGAGCGAGGGAAGGAGCGACCATCCCTCCACCTCGAGATGAGCAATTTTGCGAATCTCGAGACAGAGTTGCGTATCTCGAGGCAAATGGTGGTTACACCCATCCCTCGCTCTTTCTCTCACCCCCTAGAATTTCTGTTTTTTGAAACTTTAATGTCCAAAAATGAGCTTTATTACCTTTTGTGGGTAAAAGATCAAATAATTCGGCCCTTAGATTGTCATGACTTTTTAAAATTTTGAATTTTTATCCATAAGGGTCTGGTTGGTTAGTCATTTTTCTTAGAAAATGAAATCTATTTTCCTTTTTATGCAAATTTTCGTTGTTTGATTATTTATTTTCTGTGTAAAACTATGTAACCCAGGAACTTTCTCGATTGTGCCCCGAATGTAGCTTTTTGTTGGTTTAGCTTCATTCGGTATTTACGAAGTTGGAATAATGTTTCTTGAAGGTCCGCAAGGTGATTAGACTATGCAGGCTTTCCACCAGCATGTCGTCAATGTAGGCCTACATCATCCTCCCAATTTGTCCTTTGAACATCCAGTTTACCAATCGTTGGTATGTTGGCCCCACATTTTTCAGTTCGAATGACATCACCCAGTAGCAGTATGTGTTCCTGTTCAGGTCTGGTGAGTGTATGTTGATTTGATTGTAGCCATAATATGGATTCACGACTGAAGAGGTTATGTCGACTATCTAATCTATCCAAGGTAGTGAAAAATTGTTTTTTGGACAAGCCTTGTTGAGGTTTGTGTAATCGACATAGACTCTCCACTTCACATTTCTCTTATTTACTAAAATTGTGATTGCGAACCAATTTGGGTAGCGTGACTCCCTTATCATGTTGGCTTTAAGTAGCCTTTGCACTTCCTCGTTAATGCTTTGGTTACGTTCAAGAGTCATTTGCCTCTTTTTTGCTTGACGGGCTTTAAGTCTGGATTGACTGCTAGCCGATGCATGATTATAAATGGGTCAATTCTCACTGTCTCTTATTGTCCAGGCAAATACATCTTGATTCTTCTTTAAGAACGCGATTAGTTGGTCTACCAACATCTTGTTAAGGTTGGAGCCCATTTAAACCACATTGGTGACGGCTTCTTTCGGTTGCCCGACATTTGGCCTCCCTCATGAGCTAGAGGGAGGTTCGGCGTTTGAAGGCGAAAATGTGTTTTTTGCGACAGTGCTCGGAGCCTCCATGTCTGGATCCCTTTGTTTGAACTGCTGCGAATCGTTTCCTGGTTGTCTGGCTGTGGCGTAATGACATTCTAGAGCAACAGTCTAGTCTCCTCTAACTGTTCCTACTTCATTGTCTACAAGATATTTGAAACATTGATGCTGCATGGAAATTATCACCTTCATGCGTTGCAACCAAGGTCGCCCCCCCCCCCCCCCCTCCCCCCCAAGATCACATTGTGCCAGGAGGGAGCGTCCACGACCGAGAACTCTGTCTTCAAGATCATTGGTAGGTCTGGCTCCCCAGGCTCCTTTCCTAGCCAGCCCTTTGGTCTTCGCCAAGGAATTTGTCGCTTTCATGGACATGCTCCTTGATGTCTTCTTGGGTTAGGGACCTCCCCAGGTTTCTGCCATTCTCTGATGGTGGTTGTCGATCCTGGGTAAGCCTTTCCATCACCCGCGTAAGATGATTGACATGCAACATAATCTGATCTATACAGGGGTCATTTGCAACTGGCTCGATGGCTAGGCCTGGCGACTGCTCTACTTTCTCGATTTGATCGACCAGCTTGATGGTGGGGCTTCCCTGACTGAAGCATTTTCTGACTTGTCATTGTTATTGTTAGCTCGGGATCTAGTGTTGGTGACCATGTCTCGAGACTCTATTGGTTCAAAAGAGTTTGTCTTTGTTTTAAGCAAAACTTGTCGTTATCCCCACGAACGACGTCAAACTAATGCGTCTAAATCCGTCCATGTTGAGTAAACCTGCAAAATGAACAACAGTAAACCAATGACCACCATTGTGGTGGCCGAAGACACTCTGATGCTAAAGTCAGGTGACTGAGTAAAGATGGATTTAGACTGTAAATTGGATTGTAAGTCCGTACCTTTCTCACCCCCCTTGTTCACCCTTTTATTGACTCTATTGTCGATGAGTGATGAGGGAGGAGATATTGCCGAAGATCTTACCCGTCTATGATTAAGGTCCCTTCGACACTTGGCTCTGTTTGGGACCCAATACGTGATTGGCCCAAGAGCTATGTAAGATAGATCTTGGGCTTGTGACAGCCCAAAGATCTGTGTTCGAGCCTTATTGTCTTGGGTCAAGCTCCAAGATTCGTACCATGATTGGCTGGCATAATCTGGGCTTAGGTGTCTGACTTACGGGTTGAACATTAGCGTAGCTGAGTCTGGACTGGACCATGCTTGGGCTTGCTTACAACCGGGTTGAGGCATTCTCGTATTAGGGTTGACCTGTGCCACGCGTTTGGCTACTATTGGGTGACTGTTTGATGTCTCTTCAACAATGGTATCAAGGAATATCACATTAGCATTGCCGATGCTATTGCTCAACAAATCTTTATTTTCTAATCCAAACGCGCTCTATTTGGACTATATAACTCATCTTCCCCAAATTAACAGTAAAATTATGTCTTCAACTCTAAATTTTCTTTTCCATTTTGCCCTCCCAAATCCATATTATTTATAATCAAATCTAGCTCATTTCAATATTAATTAATTATACCTAAACCTCTAACATAATTTATTTGAAAATCTCCAATTACCTATAAATTATAAATATGTCTTGTATTTAACTTTTGGATTTTTTCCATTTTGTTTTCCATATTTCATAATTTTTACAATCTAAACCAGCCCCTTTAAGCCCTTGTCGTAATTTATTTCAAGTCTCCCAATTATCTATAAAATAAAAAAAACCCTAATAACTAAATTTTAAAATTTTCCATTTTGCTATTTATATTTCATATTTTTACAATCAAAATCAGTTCCTCAAAAACATTGATTAATTATAATTAAGTCTCTAATATAATGATATATTTAAAGTCTCTAATTATTTATAAACTATACATATATGTCCTTAAAATAAAATAAAATAAAAAATAAGAATAAGAATAGTCTTCCTAATTAAAAATCACTTTTCTTAAAAAACTTTCACATAAGAACATCAGCTTATTAATCATGGAGAATAGTCTTCCTAATTAAAAATCACTTTTCCTTGAAAACTTTCAAACAAGAATATCAACTTATTAATCGCTTAAACTCGAAGTTGCAATTGTAAAAAAGTTTAACTACAAATTCTTGTCTGCCACCATGTTTATTTGACTCACCCAAAGTTTCAATATTAAATAAAACTTAATAACAGAGATTTTTTGTGAGTTCTAGTCGACCAAGGTTCAAAATATACTTGAAGACAAGTGCAGCCACTAATTGGTGGTTCCAAAATCATGTGAAAAGCCTAGATGAAGACCCAGTTAAAGCAGAAAACTGACTTGGAACTTTAAACACGTAAACCCCAAATTTTTACAAGATAAATTCAAAGCATATAACTTAAGAATTCGCTTAGACATGCAAGATAAATCCACTGCAAGGAGATTAATTAGAACGCACAAAATCTCTATGTCAGCCTTTATCACTATATCACGAAGTCAAGGTCTTTCCACATATTGTTGTGATATAAAGTTATGAATTAAGAGAAAGGGTTTGGTAGGCGTCCATCTTAGTTAGGTCGGTTTATGGGCTGGATGCTCCAGGACCAGTAGAAGATGACATGATGTTTCAGATTATGAGCTAACAGGATAAACTGTTTTAGATCAAAATAACATTAACTGTCAAAGATCAGATGCCTCACCGCCAAAACCTATCAGTCGAGGATTATTCGCATATTCAAAGCATCCTCAAAACGACTGCAAGATGTTACCCGCATTTCTGTACTCATATCATCTTCCGGTGCAGGATAATAGTCTTCTCGCAACTGACATTCCCTTAAATTTGGAATTCTAAGAAGAAACATCATGAAATGTTCATGAGCAGTCCCATGGATGTACAACTTCCTCAAAGTAGCACACTCGGCAAGCAACCCAGCTGCGGGTAAAGATAGACTCCTCTGATTAACATCTCTATCTTGAGGTGGCCAGTAATCAATTTCATTGAGGTTCAAATTTCCAATCCCACTCAGATAAAACCTTTCCCAAAGGCTCAAATCCATCTGCCCAGTTGGTGCAGTCAAAGCATATCCAATTGTCTCACCACAGTCTAGCTTCATCTTTGACAATTGGGGATATCCAGCCAAGTATGTTAGACCAAAAGCATTGGCACTTGGCCTACCACTTCTCCTGCAATCTCCTTCGACCTTAATCTGAATTTCCTCCAAAACAGGACAATCCTCCAACCCCACAGCAGGTAGCGGGCTTAGCAAATCTCCAACTGCGATCCAAAGTGAAAGGCATTGTAATCGGTCCCAACTTCTGTTCCAATAGTTCCAACCACCATTGATCTCTACTTCAGGGCAATCTATATCAGTTGAATACTTAGGTTTCTTCCGCATGCTTGTCTCACAATAATCCGCAATCCTCTTGGTTGGAATCGAGTATAAATTGTCCTCATTTTCCTCTTGCTCAACTTCATTGAGATCAAAATCTCTCACTTGATTCTCCAAGTCCAAATCATGCCACACGCAGTCAATGTGCAATGTTTGAATTGTACTACGAATTGGTTCCAATGCTCGCAATGCACAAGCAGCCTCAAGATTCTTACAACACGAAATCTTAACCTCAATTAATGTTTGACAAAGTACCCGAGTAAATGTCTTCATCCCCATTTCCGTAATCTCTTTGCAACCTTGAACATGGAACCTAGCCAATCTCGGACAGCCAAGTGCAATCGCAATCAAGCTAGTATCTGTCAAACCCACCGAGTTCTTAACAAACAACGACTCCAATCCTCTACACGCAGCAACCCCATCAAGCTGACGACCCACTGCTTTGCAAATTCCATGAAATTGTCCCAATTTCAGCGATTTCAATTGCGGACACTTGGCATTTAGCATTTCCAATGCAGGACTAGTTAGCATAACGTTGTGGCAAATATCAAGAAACAATTCTTCAAGCATTGGAAGTGCAGTAAAGAAAGACTCTAATGCAGAAACACTTATCTTGGAATCCTGCGAAGTAAACCCTAGATCATCAGGATCCCCTCTGGAATTGAACAAAACCGAAGCGTCACACAGATGTAAGTGAGTCAAATTGGGGCAATTCCCTGCAATACCCAATAGCGTTTCATCTCCAACAGAATCAATGTACCTTGGATCAAAGTTACAAGTTGCGCGAAAGCTGCGAAGATTAGGACAAGCAGCGGTGATTTCGATCAATTGTTGAGACATGAAACCCTCAGCTGAAGTCTGGGTGAGAAGGTCGAGATGGGTAAGTGAAGTGGCGACCGAAGGGTGAGATTGAAGAGCAGCTGGGAAGTCTTCAGTCCAACAGTAAAACTGAGAGAGATCAAGAGAAGTGAGGGAGTGGCAGTTTTGTAATAAAGGGATGAAATCGGCCCCAAGGGGAGAAGAGGACCAACGCTGGTGCCAGCGAATGAGCTTGATGTGGCGAAGATTGGTGTAGAGAGGGGCGAGGAGTTGAATGGTGGAAGGAGTGCGAGAGTAGAGAATGAGGGATTGGAGAGAAGGGAAGGCGCGATGAATGAGTTGCGCGAGCAAGAGACAACTGTTTGAAGTGTCAGGGAGTAGTGAGTGACCCCATGGAGAGAGGAGGGAGAGATCCAGATGAGTTACTGAACGGTATGAAGATGGGATCATGATGAGATTGCGAACGTTACCACGGAGAGTGAGTGAAGTGCGTGTTGAGCGCTCCAGAATTAGCCATTTGTGGGAGACGAGGGACATGGCGTTGCGGCTTCTTGTGTCGGTTATCGCACCGAAGATGTTTGATAAAATTACGTCTGGGAGATCGTAGAGATGGGTCGTGAAACTGGTGGTGCTTCTGCTGCAATTCATCGTGACTACTACTGTTGGATCGGAAGAGGAAGAGTTTGGGGTATGAAAGAGAGATTGATGAGAGAGAAGTGAGGTTTGGTGGTGATCAAGATGTAGATAGATATAGTGTCAGTAATGAATGAGGAGGAAAGGAAGCACGGATGGGTTTCGTCGCTACTTGCCTTGCCCATGTGCTCTCGTGCTAATCCATTTCCTTCTCTTTTCTTCTCCTTTTTTTAATCATCGTGGAAAAAAATTTCCTCTAGATATGCTGCATTGAATTTAGTAGGGGTGGGAACGGTGGATTGGGTTTGAACCACACCATCTTGGTTGGTCCCTGACTGGCTGGAATCATACCATCTCGGTTAAAATAAACACAAATAACGCCCAACCAAAATAGACCAATTAAGTGATTAACCAAGCCCAATAGACCCTGTATCTTTCTTATTTCCCCTTTCTTCTTCTCACTTTGGATTTGGGTTTTCACGAGCTTAACATATTTGGTTCCCGCCCTCTCACAGATTTGATATGATTAAGCCACCACCAAGGATTGTGATTTTGTTTTTCGAGTTCATTTTAATATCCTGATTTTAAGAAATATTTCGGTTTGTAAAGAAAAAAAAGTAAAAAATTTTGAGGATACATAAAAAATATATATATAATAAATTTTGAAAGTATATGAAAATGTGAAAAATAATAGATACAAGTAAATAAATCTATTAAACATATTAAATAAAGCTTCAATACCAAGAAATGAAACAAACATGAAATCAATATATAATTAGAAAATCAGAGAGTGGTTAAAAAATCAATATATAAGTAGAAAAAATGATAACTATAAAATCAGGGGGTGGCTTTAAAAATCAATATATAATTAGAAAAATTGATAATATGAAAAAACTCCAAAATTTTTCAAAAAAAACCCTAAAAAAATTTAATTTTTGGTAGCTGTATTTTGTATTTTTTAACGAAATTTATAACCCTAAAAAAATGTAACTTTTTATTTAAAAAAAACAAATTTTTCGTTGAAATTTTGCTAAATTTCATTTTTGGCCACAACCACAATGTCCTCCCATGAAGAGAATGTATACATGGTGAAGCTAGCCGAGCAGTACGAAGAGATGGTTGAGTTCATGGAGAAGGTCACCGCCAACGTCGAGGCTGATGAGCTCACTATGGAAGAGCGAAACCTGTTTTCAATCGCCTAAAAGAGCGTGATCGGTGCTCAAATTAATCTCTCCAAAGTCGCTAGTGACCTCTCATTTTTTGTTTGATAAACTGCCTTCTTGGACATGAACTACAACAAACTGGCCTTCTTGGATATGAACTACAAGGATATGATGAAGACTCCTTCATCAAGTGAGATTGCCTTTGAAGAATGCGGAGATCAAGTACATTGATTTGTTGCAAATACTTTGTGAGGTTATCCTCCTCACATGAAGTGTCTAGTTGGAAATCAATACCATTTCTTCCTTTATAAAACATCTTGATTTGGACACAAGAATTAGATAAAAACTCAAACTTATTGAATAAGGGGTTGGATTTATCATTACAATATTGAAGGAGTCTTGTTTGAAGAATTAACCACACTATTGTTAGTTTTAGCACGTAGACAATATTGTTTTAGAGGTTGTTAAAATGGATAGTTTCGATTCTTGTTCGACTCGATCCAGAAAATCGGAGTGTGCCTTTCGTTTTCCAAAGGTGAACATCATATGGTTATTGGAATAATAACATAAGAATATGAATAAATATAAATAAGAATCTAAAAATTGTTGCATAAAATAAGAATATAAAATGATTTTTTTTATATAAATCAATAAATAAAGAAAAATATAAAAAAAAAAAAATGATGAATATAACTAAAACAAAGCCCAAACGGGCATGGAACTGAACCCCATTTATGACTAGTATGTTGAAAGAGTTTTATTTGCCTAAGATAGGATACCCCTAAGATAGTAGAGTCTCAAAGAAATTAGGCATCCTCAATCCCATAGTATTTGTATATATATCTTTGACATTAAAAACAAAATAAATAAATAAATAAAAATGTTACTAGACATTTCATTCAGCTTTAAGCCAATACAACATGACACTTTAAGTATCCTAAAAAAAATTCATTTCCTATATCTATTTATCTAATTTTAGATTTTTGGAAAGCGAATGACAAAAAAGTGATTTCTCTTTTGAAAGCCAATCTATGACTAACCTTGTAGTATCAATCGATCCCAACCATTAATCAGATGCATGTTATGCACACAAGTCAATTTTTTTTGACAAGGATGTGCACTTGGTGGATACTTTTATTCAAATATTGAGTATGTGGGAATAAAGCATTCTCTATTTTCAATTTCATATCTATATAAGCTACCTTTCTTGATTTGGAATTAAGACGAATGTGCTTAGTGGAATCATTATGGTGGAATCAATAAGTTAATCTCACACTAGAGGATAATGTTGTCATGGAATCAGTTATCACATTTAATAACCATGGCTTTCATTATAGTAATTATATTGTCTTAGAGATAAGCTTAAAGGATGGACAATAAACCAATACTTCAAATTGAACAACAACTTAGTGCTCAATCATTGTTTATGGATCAAAAGACACCTCCAATATCATTATATTTCAAGTCACATATAAACAATAATGATTACAATGTCACAAACAAAAAGAACATATTCTTATCCAGTAACTAAGAACACTGAGAAGATGAGATGCATCGGACTTCCAACTATCTGCTTGTAAAGAGTTGCATTTATTTTCTTTCCTCTATCATCTCTTATCAAAATTATCCCACATTCAGTTGGTGTATAAACTGAATTGCAATCCTTCGATCTTCAACTATCTGCTTGTAAAGAGTAGCATTTATTTTCTTTCCTCCATCATCTCTTCAATTTTATCCCACATTCAGTTGGTGTACAAACTAAATTGCAATCCTTTGACTTCCAACTTTTTGCTTGTAAAGAGTAGCATATATTTTCTTTCCTCCATCATCTCTTATCAATTTTATCCCACATTCAGTTGGTGTACAAACTAAATTGCAATCCTTTGACTTCCAACTTTCTGCTTGTAAAGAATAGCATATATTTTCTTTCCTCCATCATCTCTTATCAAATTTATCCCACATTCAGTTGGTGTACAAACTGAATTGCAATCTTTCATTTTAAACTTGTCCAATATCTCAAGAACATATTTTTTTTGTGAAATAAAAATACCAGCCCGAGATTGCACTACTTCAATGCCAAGAAAATAGTGCATCAACCCAAATTCGTCATATCAAATTCATTCATCATAGACTTCTTAAATCAGCAAGCATGTCCTCATCATTACTAACATAGATAAGGTCATCAACATATATGCACACGATAAGCATCTCCCATTTGCTCCAAATTTAATATAGTGTATGCTCATGAGGGCATTTAAGAAAACCTTTTTTTAACAAAGCAAGCATCTATACGACTATACCAAGCTCTAGGTGCTTGTTTTAGTCCGTATAATGTCTTTTTTTTAGCTTGTATACCTAGTTTTCGTGACCTTGCTCCACATATCTGGGAGGTTGATCAATGTACACCTCTTCTTCTAATTCCCCATGCAAAAATGTTGACTTGACATCCAGATGATAGATAGACCATGAGTTCTTGCCAGCAATGGATAACACCAACCAAATAGTGTCAAGTCTTGCTACTTGGGCGAACATTTTTTTTGTAGTCGACCCTAAATTCTTGTGTTATAAACCTTTGCAACTATTCGAGCTTTGTACTTATCAACTTCTCCATTCTCCTTCAGCTATGTTTTGTAAACCCACTTGACACCAATAGTCATATGTCCTTTTAGAAGATCAATCAGCTCTCATGTGTTGTTCCTTTCAATGGCGGCAATCTCATCATCCATCGCCGTCTGCCATATGGATTCTTTGACAACATTTTCAAAAACTGTAGGATCACAATCTAAAAATAGAGCAAATTAAGTAAGTGGATCCTCAAATTGATCAATCCCAGTTGTCTCATAATCTTGCATCCAAGCAGACCTTTTCCTAACATGTTGATAATGTGAACTTCTTGTTGTATCATTATGTTCATTAGACTCTACTGCTATTAGATTTTCACCAGAGAATTGAAGATGCTGGTTGAAAACAGAAGATTGCACTTGCCGTTCAGAATTGTTCATCTTTATAAAAAATTAACAGGAATAGGTTGTTGCCTTGAGCTATTTTTATTCCAATTCCAAGTGTTATCCTCATAAAAAATGACATCTCCACTGGTCACAATCTTCTTCGTGAGTGGATTGAAAAATTTATACACTTTTGAAGCTTCACTTACACCAAGAAAGACACATTTTCCACCCTTATCATCAAGTTTCTTTCTTTTCTCATTTGGGACATGCGGATAAGCAATGCAACCAAAAATTCTGAAGTGATTTACAGCTGGTTTTCACCCACTCCAAGTCTCCTCAGATGTCATGTTTTGAACAGAGAAAGTAGAGCTTTTGTTCAACACATGAATGCTCTAATTCACCGCCTCTGGCAAAAAATTCTTTGGAATGTTCCCTCTTGCCATCAAGTTTTTCACCATGTTGAGGATGGTTCTATTTTCCCTCTCCGATACACCATTTTGCTACAGTATATAGGCAGTTGTGAGTTCCCTTCAAATTCCTTGATCACCACAAAAGCATTCAAATTTTTTTTAACAATATTCCCCACCATGATCAGTACATAAAGTTTTAATAGTTTTTCCTATTTCATTTTCCACACGCGCCTTGAGCTTTAAATGCACTAAAAGCTTCTGATTTCTCCTGCAAAAAATAAACCCATGTTTTTCTAGTATAATAATCAATGAAGGTAATTAAATATCCTTTACCCCCATTAGAAGATGGATTTATCGGCCCGCAGATGTCTGAATGAACCAGCTCCAACACATTTTTTGCTCTCCACGACTTTCCTTGAGGGAATTGAGAACGATGTTGTTTGCTAACAACACATTCTTCACATACTTGAGAATTAATGACAATTTGAGGAAGACCTGTCACCATATTTTTCTGTTGGAGAGCCCTTAATCCACCAAAATTCAGGTGGCCATAGCGAAAATGCCAAAGTCATGAAGGATCTTTTACTCCATCCTTTAAGCAAGGCTGAGAAGATGTTATCTTCAAAGGAAACAACCTGTTTGAACTCATCTGAACAACAACAATTGCTCCTCTTAAAGGATCATATATCTCACAAGCATTTTTCTGAATAGTTATTACATAACCTTTATCTTGCAGCTGACCAGCAAATAACAAATTACTTTTCAAGTCAAGAACATAAAAAACATTGGAAATTTTTTCTACAAAACCATTCTTGGTTCTAATATTAATATCACCTTTACCCATGACATTCACAATAGATCAATCACCAAAACTCACAATAGAATGAAAGTTTTCATTTAAATAAGAAAAAAAATACTTACTTCAACACATGAGGTTGTTGCAGCCCGTATCCACATACCAGACATCATCTGTCTTAGGTTCCTCATTAACATGGTAAGCCATCAACAAAGTTTCCACTTTTTTATTTTATGCAAAATTTGATTTCTCCCCCTTTTATTTATCATTAGGCAATTTAGTATAACATTCAAATCGATAATGACCAAAACTACGGCATCGATAGCACTCTACCTTAGATCTGTCATATTGTTGATCTTGTCTTCTGCCTTCTTTGCCTTGAAAATGTGATTGATTTTCATTAGCTTTGAAATTTTGATACGACCCATTTCCATCTCTGTTGCCTCGACCTCCCCTTCCTATGCCTTTACTTTTACCCCTTCTTCTAGAAATTGAGAACTGAGTAAAAGTAAAAGCCTTTAGACCTTGTTCATCTGTAGTTGAACTTCAGTTCATCTTTTGTTCATGGACCAATAAAGAGCTCTGGAGTTTATCAAGTGAGAGTTCATCTATATCCTTTGATTCTTCAATTGAGCAAACAACATAATCATACCTTGGTGCCAAGGAACGCAATATCTTCTCAACAATGGCAACATCTTCCATCTTCTGACCATGGAATCGCATTTTGTTTGCTACCCCCATAGTTCTTGCACCATCTTTCATATGTAGAGTCTCAAAAACCCTTTTCAAAGCTTAAAGTTGTGCACGCTTCACTCTTGACGAGCCTTGATATTTTTTCTTCAATGAATCCTAAATATCGTTGGAAGTTTCTTTGCTAAGAATTGTTTCCAAGATTGAGCAATCAATTGCCTGAAAAAGATAGTTCTTTGCCTTCAAATCCTTTAGCTTCTTCCCTTCCAACTCTGTTTTCTTATTATCTGTTAAGACTACACCAACTTCTGGTTTTCCAATTCCAGATTCAACTACATGCCAATATTCATTGGACCACAGGAAATTCTCCATTACATGCTCCAATGATCATAGTGACCATCAAAGCGAGGAATAGTTGGTTGCACAAAGTTTTCAAAAGCCATGAATGAACTGCTGCTGCAATGAAAGAAAGTTGACGTTGCTGCACTTTACTTATTTCACAATTTTCCCTTCTCTGTGGCTCTGATACCACTGATACAAAGTAGAAAAAAATATAAGGTAAAAGAGATGAAGGAAACGTGAAGCTCATTTCTCTATTACTTGATAAAAATAGCCTATAAATAGGCATTACATTAAACGGTAAAAACTAACCACTAATTCAACTCCTATAAAACATGAAAACTAAAACCACTTTCAACAGCCATGATAAACACTAACTCTTGAACAAATAAATCCCTGAAGACTTGCACAAAATAACAAGCTCCTAAGTATTAGAGCTTCCACGCAAGAATAAAACAGTAAATCTTAACAGACTCAACTCCATAGGGTTTGCTTGGATATTTATAGTTGGAAGCTCGAGAAGGAATAAAAGGGGGGACGAGGAGGGTTGAAAATCCTCCAAAGGGCGAGACAAGGAGGCGGAGATGGGAAAAGAGACGGTGGTGAAAAGGAAGAGGAGATGAAGAGGTGGCATTGTTTTGAGGAGAACGATAGAAGGTAAACAATAAGTTTATATTTGATCATTGGTTCATTTTGGTTATCTACATTGTTTCATTTGAGAATGTAAACAACTAAGTCTCTGTGTTTCAATTATTGTTGGTTGGTGGTGAAGAGATGTTGTAGGTCGATGGTGGTAGGTAAATTGAAACAAAGAAAAAAAGGAAGGGAAAGAGGAGTCGATAGTGGTGTGTGATCTAAACGGGGAGTGGGTAATAGGAAATTAAAATTAGAGAGAGAGTCGGATGGGATGGCCAACGGTGGAGAAATGTAATGGTGGGAGGAAGGGGTGAATGGAGAAGATGAGTTTATATATATAACCATGGATCGAGATACAATTAGTTTTTTCCTTGAGATAAATTGTTTTTTCGTGATAATGGTCAATGATAATCAAGCGAGCAATGGACAAAACTGAAATACGAATTGTAAACGAGATCAAAGACATTTATTTTATTAGTAGAATGTACCAACATCAAATTTACCCATAATTTTATGATAGATCTAACCTACACATTTTAATATTTCATGGCAATGTCATCCAATCGCTTTCAACACAAAAATGATTATATGTTGCCAGTTAATCCAATCATATAGTATTAGGTGGCACTGGGCTTAAAAAAACATAAAATAATTAACAAATCAGAAAGAGAGAAGAAATAAGAAAGAATTTAAGTTGAAAATAAAAATAGAGGAAAGAAAGTATAGAAAATAGAAATAAGTAGAAGAAAAGAACCCAGATTCCAAATGATCAAATTCAATTCAAAAGGGATTTTTCTGATTGACCTTTAACTATAATCTTTTCTCAAAGCTATGAAAATAATAAGCTTCCAGGATAAAGTGACGTGTCTATGGAAAACTCATTCTCGCATTCTTCATGTTTAGTTATGGAGCCAAGATTTTTATTGAAGGGGGGGAGTGATGAGTCATAATAAATTAAAGATAATAAAAATAATTATTATTTTAACATAATTTTATTCCAATTTGAACAATACATGAATAACTATGCAAAACACTGACTGCAATCAACTGAAGCCGATAAGATTGCTTGGGAATAAGCTGATTAGATATGATGTTTTTTATTCATTAAACTTCGACTCTTCATATATGCTTGAGTGTGCAAACTACTAGGCTTTCCTACATGAGTTTCAAGACTTTTTTTTTTCCAATTACTAAATCCTTCAACAACAAAACAAGCATCACCCCCTTGCTCCCTGACACTTCTAAAAAGATAACAATGGATACAAAAGGCGACATCCTTTCTAACTATACTCTTGCCAACTCTTATACTTTGTTAACCAAAGCTACATTAAAGCTTCATAGCGGACCTCCTACCTTTTTTTATGGGAATGTGTAGTTCATCTGCTAACAAGGAATCCTTTGCAAATAAGCTCTTCTAACAACCTCTTGATCATTCGGATGGTAATCGGAAATACAACGTATTAAACCAGGATCTATTGGAAGATATAGGTCAACCTCTACATGACTTTTCTTTGAGATCGGTTGTGATAAATTATGATCATCCTTTGTTTGGGTTGGAGATGGTAGATCACTGTCTTCCTGGAAGTTGGAACTAGGTGCCACATGAACCTCGTATGGATGGTGGACATGAAGAGAAGAGGAATCAAAGCACCACCACCTATACTCCGATCGCCGACGCAAAAAAGTGTAATTTGAAGATTTACTAAGAATATAGGTTTCCATATCTGAGCGATGAGGGAGTAGTAGACAAGATTCATCATCTACAAGACGAGCACAACAAATCTCATTGTACTTGATGCGACCAAAAATTGTCCTCCTGTGAGTTTGACCTGCAAAACAGATGTTAGACTTCCAAGGACCACCTTTTTGGTGTCCGAAGGCACTCTGATGCTTAAGTCAGCAACTCTGTTTGAAGAAGGAAGTAAATCTGGACAAAACTCAGTTAAAGTTGCATACCTGTGTTGAATGTTCCCTTTACCTTTTATAATGGTTGCTGTTATTTCTCTGCTTGACTTAAGCATGTGAGGCGCAATGGAAGGAGATGTTTCTCGTAACAGTTTTTTCCTTGATGGAGATACGTTCGTGGAGGTGTAACTCCCTCCACGACTCATTTTTGGTGAAACCTTCCTCTTCTTTACGAGAGAACTTGTGTCAAGCCTGGATTTGGGCTTTGATTCGTTCGGGCTTTGATTATATCTTCTTATAGTGGGCCTTTATGGTTGGCTTTATTCTTCTTGGGTTTTACGAGCTGGCTCAGTAAATGGGATGCCATATTCTCACAATGGATGTTCTCAACCACGTGTACGGCCGCGACGATTGGTTCATTTTGATGTGTCATCAGCTACTCCCCCTTAGTTAGTGGGTATGATCATGTATCCATTAACTGTGTGGCGGTTTTGTTTTCGATTTCAACAATACGACACATTTAGTGCCCTTACTATCTGTTGTTGTTGTTGTCGTCTCTCCGATGTTCCATCCGTCTGCTCGTTTTAGCGAAATTTCTGGGATTTCGTAAGACTGTCATATCTTGCACGTTTTCCCAAGAGCGAACCTTTCGCTGTAAATCCTTATGAAAAGAGAAGTTGAATGCTAGTTTATTCTTTTTTGCACCTCTTCAATTTCCAGTTGTTGATTCCTTGATTTCTCGCGTTTGCTTTGCATTCATGTCTAGCTTCAGGATTTTGAGTGGTGATGTTCTTGATGTTTGTGAAGCTTTCTTTTTGTCTAAGCGGGTGACGCATGCGACTCTAGATAGCATCCGTCATGATTATTCGTTGCCGGTCAATCTGGAAATCATTCTTACTGAAGAGGACGACAATCCTTGTCGTCCAGAACATGGGTATATCATTTTGTACCCTGGTATGTTCCACTCCGACTTTTAGCTTCCTGCTCCTGCAATCATCTGGGAGTCCCTAGACTTGGCTGGTATTGCTCCGGTCCAACTGGTTCCTAACGGTTGGAAGGTGATGATTGCAACCTTAGCAAGGGCCGTCGCAGCTTGTATCCCTATGAATGTCGG
The DNA here is from genome assembly GCA_963556465.1 of Berberis vulgaris. NCBI lineage: Eukaryota > Viridiplantae > Streptophyta > Magnoliopsida > Ranunculales > Berberidaceae > Berberis > Berberis vulgaris. The sequence goes on from OY747135.1 coordinate 59,589,866, forward strand.
GATTTTGCATTCTTTTGTGGGGTTTACCCGAAACACCAATCGCACATGTTGTCTTCGCTCTCCTACTTGTTTCAAGGACCTACGAGAGGAGTATGGGGGTTGGTCGAGGTCCTGGTTTATGCGTCCCTACCCTCCAATTACTTCAGCTTTCGCAAAAATTAGATTCTGCAGTCATTTTGGGAACCTAAGAGTCGAGTTGTCACTGTAGTTGGAAGAATAGGAGTTCTGTAGTCAATTTGGCAATCTTCCCCGAGTCTTAGTAGAAGATTTCCTTACTAAAGATGCCATTATCCGTACTGGCTTGCATTTGTTGGGTGAGGCGGGTCGCACGGAGCCTGCTGTCGGTCGTGCCTTGGAGGTGACTGTTGCGCCCGTTGATGATGTGGATGTCAGCCGCAAAGAGGGTTCTGTTGATGAGCCTGTAGGCCGAGTTGCTTCTGTGACTACGAGAGGTTCTGGGAGTATTGGCTCAATTGTTAGGAAAAGGAAAGTTCCTAGGTCTCCCAACCCTTCCAAGATGTTGGTTGTCAGTTCTCGCCGTGTTTCGAAGAGAAAAAAGCTCATCACCTCAGTTCTTGACATTGCTAGGGCACTTTCTCATCTTGCTTCTCTATGAAAAGGTGGTCGTGGTTCGGAGGATGACTCTTCTGCTCGAGAAGACGAGGAAGTAAATTGAGCTCTTGAATGGATTAAGAAGGAGGTTTTTCGTCCTCCAGATGACCGTGAGAAAAGTCTTGTTGCCTCTTACAGTTTGCTCGTTTCTGTTGGCTTGATGATTGATGACTCTCGCATCATTCAAAACAAAATGCTTCAATTTGGTCTTTGGCAGTCTGAGAATCCAAAGGGTACTAAAACCTTGGATGACTTCGAGTATGATCCGACAATGGAGGATTGAGTTGCTACTCGAGCTCGGGATTTCAAACTCCATGTTTCTTCTGTTGTTGCTGGGACCTCGGGATCATATGCTACTCCCTCCGCTTCTCTTCTTGTTTTAACTGCACCCGAGGAGTTCTTCTGGCCTTTCGAGATTGATGTGCAGGACAACACTTGCAACCTCATTGGTGGTTGTCATGGGCGGTTGGCTAATAAGGCTTTTATGCACGTACGCCCTCCACATCGTCTATCGATGAAGGCCTCAAACACCTTATGGAAGGGATGACTCACCTTACTTATGCGGTCGTGACGGGTCAGACTGTAAGGATGCTCGTGATCAGGTGGAGCTCATTGAACGAAAGCTGGCAGAACATATCCTGGTATTTTCTCATGTTCTCTGCCAATTTGATTCATTGAAAGCGCAGTGCATAGAGTATGCAAGGGCTGCAGATTCTGCACAAAATTTTTTTGAAGGAACTCAAGGCCATTCGTAACACGTTTGCTTCTAATCTCTAACCGTCTGAAGTTGAATTGGGTAAGTTGCGGTCCCGTCTGGATGCTGCTCAGAAATAGTTGTCCGACCAAAAGGTTGAACGTGACAAGGACATTCGTTCTGCTGAGGAATGTTCCACCAGTCTTAAGGCTTGTACGACTCGAATCACTCATCTAAATTCTAAGTTTGTCGTGACAAGTCTGCCGTTTTCGCTAGACTCACGGGCGTTGATAACTAATTAGCGGTGTCCTGAGCCGAGTTATCATTTGTTACCAAAATTTTGAAGGCAGCTGAGGCTGCGGATTGGAAAAGAGTGGTCGATGGTCGCCATGACTTCTTGGATTTCCCGGAGACACAAGGTTTAGACATGTTCGAATATCGTTGCTTTGTTCTGCAAGAATTTGATGATGTCGGAGAAGTCGTTTCAGGTTCACTGAGTGATCCAGTTGTCGCAAAACCTTCTCAGCACTTGTATGAGCCCATACCACCTAGAGATGCTACTGATGTCGATGGCCTTTCATAATTGTTTATTTTTATTATCTTGTAATCTTCTTTTTTAGAAGATCAATGGAAGTATAATATTTCGCATTTGTTGTGTCCAGTATGTCTAGCTTATCAACTTTTTACTTATGATATTCCCGGCAGATTTGTGACTCGTTCGTCCAGATTTTTATGAATGGCTTCGATGTTCGACATTCTAGTCGTGTAGAAGCTCTTTTTACGGAATCCGATTTTATATCCGGATTATGAAGTCGTACACTATAGTCGATGAGAAAAAGTCTGGCACTTACATCCTGGTACTTTATTACTTCGTGGTTGATCATGCCAGAAGTTTTTATTTTTTGCCCGACTCGTTCGTCCGATACATATATTTATTTTTGCTCGATACTCTAGCCGTGCTGAGTATTTTCACGAGTTGGGTTTTTAATCAGACTTCCTTGTCGTGACTGAATTCTTGTCGTTTTGAATGGAAGACTGAATGAAGAAGTTTAGTGATAATATCTTTTCAAGTGCTCTACATTCCATGGTCGAGGTAGTTTTGCCCTTCTTATTTTCCAACTAGTATGTTCCTGGTCTGTTGATCTTTATTACTCTGTATGGTCCTTCCCAATTTGGGTTTAGCTTGCCCGCACCAAGTTCATTTGTGTTGAGTTGGACATTTTAATAGTACCTAGTCGCCAAGGTGAAAAGTGTGGATTCACACCCTTTTGTTGTAATATCTGGCCATCCATTTTTATAGAGGCAGCTTCTTGTTTTTCCTTGAGGAGGTCTAGCCCGACTCTCAGTGCTTCGATGTTGTCCTCAGCGCGAAATTTTTCGGTTCGGAATGTTGGCATATCGATCTCCACGGGTATCATTGCTTCAAATTTGTATGCGAGGGCGAAAGGTGTTTCTCTTGTCAGAGTTCATTTTGTTGTTTTGTATGCCCAAAAGACTCCAGGTAACTTGGATGTCAACAATCCTTTTGCAACCTCGAGCCTTCTTTCGATTGCTTCCAAGATTGTCCTATTGGTCTTGTCCGTTTGCCTGTGGATGGGCGAACGCAGAGAAGTGTTGTTGGATATTCAGGTTTTCACATAGTTCATTGACCTTCTTACCTTCGAATTGTTTCCCATTGTATGTGACAATTACCCTTCGGATCCTGAATCTGCATATTATGTATATCCAAAGAAACTTTTTGACTTGGGTTTTTCCTATCTTCGTGAGGGGTTCTACTTCTACCCACTTAGTGAAGTAGTCTATTGCTACGAGAAGATACTTCTTCCCGTCGTACGCGGGGAGTGGTTCTACGATGTCCATTCCCCATTGCGTGAATGGCAAGGGGCTACTCATAGGGATCAGGTTTTGTCCCAGTATGTGAGTGTATGGGGCAAATATTTGGCATTTGTCACAAGTGCAAACGATTTTTTTAGTATCTGTTTGCTTCGTTGGCCAGTAGTAACCTAGCGTGAGTGCTTTATGGGCCAGCGTTCTTCCCCTGGGTGATTTCCGCATGTACCGTGGTGGATCTCTTGCACAACATATTCAACATCTTCTGGTGAAAAGCACCTTAGCAATGAGCTCGTGGCAGAGCTTCTGTAGAGTCTATCATTGATCATTGTGTATTGTGTTGCCCGATTTTGTAATTTTTAGGCTTCCATCTTATCCATTGGGAGTTCTCTATTCAATATATACGTCAGGATTGGAGTCATCCAGTTGTTTTCTTGATTCGTGGCGCATGCTTCTTCCACTTGGTTTCAAGTATGGACCTTCCTTGCATCATGACGAGCAAATTATCATTTTTCTTAGTTGTCGATGCCTCCTTTGCTAGTTTATCTGCTTTTTTATTCTATGTCCTTTCGCACCGTTGAATGATCGCATGTCGAAGCCTTCTACTAGTTCTCTATTTTTTTGGTGGTAGGCCTTCATTCGAGTATCTTTGACTTGAAACTCGTCGTTTAGTTGATTGACCACCAGTTTGGAATCAGTAAAGACACTGATGTTTTTTATTCCCAAGTGTTTAACTAATTGTAGCTCTGCTATCACAGCTTCATATTCGGCTTCGTTGTTTGAGGCTTTAAAGTTGAATTTTAACGCTTTCTCCAATGTGATGCCTTCCGAGTTGTACAAGACTAATCCAACTTTTTTTCCCGCCTCGTTGGATGTTCCATCACAACGGAGGATTCATCCTTTGGTGATTGGTTTTGATTGTTCTCATTCGCTTTTGCTTTTTGTCTGTTGGTTGTTGCTTCCTGTGGATTCGGCGATGAAATATGTAAATGCCTGATTTTGATAGCGGTACTGGGGGAATAGTTGATCGATATCAAATTGCCCAAGTTCTATCCCCCATTTCACCATTTTCCTCAATAGATCTTGTTTCTGCAGTACCGATCAAAGTAGTTGTTCGGTCATAACCGTGATTGGGCGTACTTGGATGTACGGTCATAGTTTTCTTAACGACACGATCAGGGCGAGTGCCAATTTCTCTAGGGCTGGATAGTTGATTTATGCATCCGTAAGTATTTTGCTAATGTAGTATATTGGTTTTTGCATGCCTTTTTCTTCCCGTACTAGTATTGAGCTTACCGCGTGGTCGGGAGGGCATTAACCGATAATAATATTTACCCTTTTTTATTATAAAAGATTTTTTCTTGGTCGGGAGGGTACATCTGTATCTGATTATACCCTAAGTATGCATCCATGAAGCTTAGCAGCTCGTGTCCGGCGGTTGCATCAACTATCTGATCAATTCGTGGAAGTAGGAAATTGTTTTTAGGACATGCTTAATTCAGATCGGTGTCGTCTAAGCATACCCTCCATTTGTCGTTATTCTTCTTTACTAGCACCGTGTTTGCCAACAAGTCAGGGTAGTGAGCTTCTTTTATCATCCTCGCATTAAGTAGGCGGTGCATTTCCTCATTTATTGCCTGATTACTCTCTGGAGCCACCGACCTTCTTTTTTGTCGAACCAGCTTTTTGTCTGGGTTCACTTGTAATCTGTGAGAGATGACGGATGGATCTATTCCTACCATGTCCTTCATTGTCCATGCAAAACATCTTGGTTATCCTTCAGCAGTCGGATTAGTTCCTCGGTGAGTTCGGGATGAATCTTTGTGCCAATTCAGACTGTTTTCTCTGTTTCGTTGTCTAGGTAGGATACAATTGTTTCTTTTTTCGGTTGTCCGGTGTTAGGTCGATCTCATGGGCTAGTTGGAGCCATATTATCGTCCGAAAAGTCCGAACTCATCTGACCAAGTTGTTGTGAAAGCTTCTCCGGTCGTTGAAATAATTGCTATTTGTGTGGAGTCTTTATTGTTGTGAAATGTCACTCACGGGCTATTGGTTGATCTCCTTTTATTCTCCCGATACCATTGTCGGTATGGTACTTTAAGCATAGGTGCATAGTTGAGGAGATTGCGACCATTTTGTGTATCCAAGGTCTCCCGAGTAGCATGTTACACACAGAAGAGGCATCAACGACAAGGAAGACTGTCAATAATACTCGTTGCTTTCATGGTTCTCCTGCTTCGACCGATAGTTGAATCATTCCCAGTGGACGACATTGTTCCCTGCTGAAACCCACCATTGGTTGATCGCTGGGTGAGAGCATCTCATTAGTGAACCGCATCCTTCGAAAAGCTGTCAAGTATAGGAGGTTGGTCGAGCTGCCTGTGTCGACCAACACCCTATTAATTTCCCACCTAGCTATCATGACCGAAATTACCAAGGCGTCATTGTGCGGGAAATTACCTCATGTGTATCATCATTTAAGAAGGTCAGAGTCCTCTGCATTGTCTTTGTGCGTTGTAATGATGGCTTTTGGTATTTGATCTTTGCTCGCAGGTCCCTGACTACTCGCTTTCGGGATCGGTTGGATTGCTCATTTTCTCCAGCTGCACCATGCAAGACATATATTGTTTCTTTTGGTCATTTTCTCAAGATGATTGTTTCATCCTCGAGTTTGATGAATTCTCCGAGTCGTCCTTATCTGACATGGCGTTTGATCTCGTTGTTGTACAATTATTAACCTAAATAATAAGCTTATAATTGTACGTTTTACTCGCAACTGCATAAGATCAAACAAATAGTATGTAAGGAATGAACGAGATCATTCCCACGAGGATTGGTTCAATTATGTTTAAAACATTTTTCCTAATACTATTATTTCAATGAAACCTAATAATTAATTGAAAAAGAAAAAATAATGAGAAAAATTAAATGTAAAACAAAATAAATTCAAATAGTGAGAAAATAAGTTTGGGATTCGATATCCGCCACTAGTCATCATCCTTTGAATAATAACATGCACAATGATAAAAACCAAATTTCAATGCCCAAATTTTGCCAACCTAAGGGCATGGGTGTCTACTCCTTAAGCTATAGATTTCCCTAAACAGCGAATTAGGCATGGGGTCTACTCTAACTCTTTTCATTTTAAAGGTATTTAGCATGGTATCTACTAAGTTGCACCTCAAGAATGCATAAATTAATGAAAATCGACAAAAACATAAAATCCAAAATATGGTATCCATTTCGATCATCTATGCTGATTAATTCCAAGAACCAATTTTACTTGACTCTTTTTGTTACTTAGCATAGGCATAAGACTCGGTCATCCAAATTTACCCATGTAACAATCCTTATAAAAATCATGCATATAGTGATTAAGCATAAACAAAATTAATATGAATGGTGAAATAAAATCAGAAATTAATCAATTGAGCATAGTAAAAATAGTGTATCAAGGCATGTCAAAATTCTAAAGAGTCATAACTTATACTTCAATCTATCCCTAACTAAATTGTTTAGCAACACATACTGAAGGCAAGATTGGTTTTCAAATAAAACATTGAAAAATAGAAGAAATAAACAAATTTTGCTCACGGTGGTATAAAATGAAGATCTGGGGTGCTAATAGCTAAAATAAGCTTTTAAACTTCTTCCCTCCCAGCTACTTCTTCTTCACACGGTCTATACAGACCACGAACTGAGGCAGCAGCTTGCCCGGTAGTAGCTCACCCAACATCTCCTTCCTTCCTTCTTCTCTACTTCTTCATTTTCTTCTCCCCCGCTTCTGTCACACACAATAGAAACTCGCAACGAGCAGCCCACGAAAAACAACAAATACGCAGCCAAAGAGATAGAAAATACGCAGCCAAAGAGATTGCAAAAACGCAGCCAAAGAGATACAATTTCGCAGCCGAGAGGGATAACAATTCACATCCTCTTCTTCCCCTTTTAAAACCCTTTGTTTCCTTTTTAATTTCGCCCCTTTCCTAACGGGTTTCGACAAATTGGGTTTCCTTCTTTAACTAGACTTCCTTTTTAGGACCCGACCTTGAACGTGACATTAGTTTCTTTTTTTCTCCATTACATCTCTTGCCAAAACCAAAATACACAAAATATACTAAGTACAAAATTATTACAAAAAATACTAGAATTAATTAAATAATCTAACAATTATACTTAGAAAAACGATGTTCAGAGTGCACTTTTATGCAATCATCACACCCCCCAACCAGCTTATTGTTAGTCTCTAGCAATTCAAGTGACTCAAACTTAACTAAAACTCAAGACTTACATAAAAATCTTATCTATACCAATTTCGTTGACACTTTTGACTGCATTTAGTGAATGCAACAAGCCTTTAAATCCTAAAGTGTCCCTAGTGGACAAGTTATAGTCTCGTGAAGGTTACCAGAGTGATAGTCACAAACACTGTGTTATTTTCAACAAATTGCTCAGTCTTGACTTCTAATATAACAAATATCACAAATTGTCAATGAGAGTAAAATATCACAAAAAAATATTGGTTCTCATTCATTAACAAATTTAAAATAATAAACTTCATCTTCACAAGTTTTGGAATTCAAAATAAGATACATCACTTATAAATGGCTAGTAAGAAACCATAAGTTCTTATGGGTGTAAAGTAAACTAACACAAAATTATGGAGCTTCAAAGTAATTTTTATATACATGACTTACTTCCTCAAAATTCATTGTAAATTCTATTTTATGAAACAACCAAGGCAATGAATACTAACACAATTAAGGATATTTGTGTGGACTGTGCAATGTTTAACTCCCTTGAGTTTTCTAATTGACCCCTGTAACGAGCTTTAGATCAATGACTCCCAAATCAGATGGATGTAGAGCATTAGGTGTAGAAACATCCCTACGAGTTTACTAACTCGAGCCAAAAAGATTACGAACTTAAACTATCCACAACCTGATTTCAACAAGTACAATGTTTAGCTCCCTTAAAGTTTTCTAATTGACCCCTGTAACGAGCTTTAGACCAATGACTCCCAAACCAGATGGTTTTAGGACATTAGGTGTAGAAACACCCCTACGAGTTTACTAACTCGAGTAAAAAGACAACGAAGCTAAACTAGTTTATTTATACATTAACATTATGTCAAGGTTACTCATCCAACAAATATCCCAATTTATCCTGAGATATAAGCATGCATACTTGGTTTCACCTTTTCATACCCCACATTATGTGTAAGTGTGCATGTGTTAAATTCAAAATGAAACAAGTGGAATACTCACTAACCAAAAATAAGTAGCACAAATTTAGATTTCATAGACATATGATCATGTGCTCACCATTTTAAAATCACTAATGAATTTTGAATCAAAACTAAAGTTCAACAATACTCTAAAAAAACAACTTAATCCATTATTGAGTTCAACCTAACCAAGCCAAGACATCATTGCAAAAAAAATTTTGAATTATTGTTTTGATAAAAAAAATTTTGAATAAAAGAAAAACAACATTTCTACACCCCGAACCTAAATTAGACATTGTCCTCAATGTTATATCAATCCGTTGTGAAAGAATGAAAAAATAAAAGAATAAATAAAATTGATCTAACAACCTAGCAAAAACATAATACGAAAATAATAAAAGAAAAATAAGCAAGGGAGGGACCTAGTTGGATTTCTATAACACATGAGCCTTAGCATAAAGTTCTCTTTTGCTATTTGGGTTACCTCCCAAGTAGTTCTAAGTTTATAGTCTTCAACCAGACTGGATGGCTCTCATGTCCTGTATTGAACGGAGTGGAGAGTCAAAGCTTATCTCAATGTAGGGCTTCACTTTATGTTCATTCACTTTGAATGTTTGATTTTTCTCTTTATTATGAACCTCTATAGCTCCATGAGAGAAAACCTTTGTCACAACATAAGGACCATACCACCTAGACTTGAGTTTCTCAGGAAAAAGTTTCAATTTTGAATTGTAGACCAGCACCTTTAGTCCCAAATAAAATCCTTCCTGATAAGATTCTTATCATGATATGTCTTTGTTCTTTCCTTGCATCACTTAGCATTCTCATAAGAATCATGCCTTAATTTCTCTAGTTCATTCAGCTGAAGCTTCTTCTTGTCATCTGCCTGTTTCATATTCGGTTTCCTGATAATGGAAGGAACAAGAGTCGTATTAGTAGGCACAAGAGTTTCCAAAGAAGGTGCATACTTACTTGAGTGAGACTTAAAAGCCTCAAGAGAGTGTACGGTCTCAATGATGTCCATTATCACACTGTAATCTTCATGCTAAGGATTCGATTTTGTGAAACTATGAGTGATGACAGCTTCCAATGGATCAATGTTGTGTACCTGAAAAACTTGCTCAACAGTACTTTAATGCATACTCATCATGTGGTAATTTTAATGCATTAAATACCTTAAATTCTATCTTTTCACCATTTTCTTTCATGCTTATAGTACCCTTTTTACACAAATTTTCGTGTCAACAGTATTTATAAAGGGTCTTCCTAAAATAATAGCGTAGAAGGTTCTTCCATATCTAAGATGACTAAACATTTATTTTTCTAAATTTATTCCCATAATTAAAATTTAATAGATGACTAAACATTTTAATTTTTATTTAATTTTTTGGAGCATGTCCTGTAACTAAATTAATTCTTCGATTTAAAATCACATAATTCTTGTTTGTTAGTTATTAAAAAATTTTGAAAGTGTGTCTCAACAATGGGTAGTTATTAAATTTAAAATATTTAACATTCAAGAATGTTAAAAGTTGAATAAATAAAAAAGTATTTAATACCCTTAAAAGTTAAATAAAATTAAATCGGGGTCTGAATTGTCCAACTATTCAGGTAGTTACTCTAAGGCATCTTTGCTTTATAGATAGTAGATACATGCCCTTTTAAATCTCGCACACTGTGGGATGGGGGTTTTGGAAGGGTTAATTACATTAAGGCAAAAAAATATTTATAATAAATTTTTTTATAAGAGATACTTATTTAGGATGCACCTTTGAAAGCTCTAAGCGTTTTGAAGTTGGGTCTAATTTTCCATAAATTTTACTTAGAAAAGGTAAGCATCACCTATACTGCCACTCGACCTTTCAATGAAATGTTATTAAGGCAAAACACTGTATAAAGTTTGTGCCAAATATTTAAGTATGGAGCACATCACTATGTAAATGTTTCAAATGGGAATTACTCCTAGATACAAGTGTTTATCGATGAGAGTACTATATTTATTAAAAAAATAATCAACATACCATCATAAAGAATTGAGAGAGGAATGAAATAGAGGACATGGGTGAGGTGATTCGACCCAATCAAACATAAAGAGGGATGAAGTATAGGAGGTGTATAACAAGCAGTATTCTAAAAATCGCTAGACGGTATGCAGGGGACTAACGCTCAGTGGCCTAGGCGATTTTTATATTATAATTTTTAATTTATAAAAGTTAAGCATAATATCATATAAATTACCTCCAATTCAATGCCAAGATACATATGACATTTCAAGATTAATATAAAGCATTTCTATCTAGACTAAATAGGAATTGAATGATCACGAGCTATGTATAGTGACCATGTATGTTTCAATACAAGTCTGCATTTTACTTCATTGTAAGTCTGACATTTACTAATGCTACATTCAACACATGGATCAATAACCTCCAAACATAACATTGGATTTCAACATTAGCCAAGAACATCCAATTCGAGTTTCTTCATTTTCTTCTTCAACTCTCATTACAATTGCCTTTGTTGTCGCACAACTGCATGTTCCAACGTCATTGCCAATGGGGGTTGTACCCTTTTGCTTTATTTTCTTCTTCTTCATCACTGGTAAAGCAATCAAAACTAACCCAACAACAAGAAATCCTAATTTAGAGAACCCATTCACCAATTGGGGTTTCTTGTGTTTCACTAATGTCATTGTTGTTCTTGGTGAAGGAAGAAGAACACGCAGTAATTGCTGGCTCTGGCTCTCCTCCACCATCAAAGGTGGCAGTGCCATTGGTGAAAATCCAAATAAGGGACCTTAGAATGGCATTCTTCCTAGACAATCACTCCGCATAGCCTCGGATTCGAAGCGAATGTAGAAACGTCAAAGCGAGACAAAACATCAGTCACCGACATTGCCCCTGTAAGCTGGTTCTTTGACACATAAAACACTATCAAGGAAGTCTGATTTAATGGCGGAACAAAACCATTGAATCGGTTCCATTGCAAACTCAGTAGTAAATCTGGTCCATTCAGATCAACACGGTGGGGATTAAATCAGAGAGATTATGGAACAAGAGATCGAGAACACATAATTGATTAATTGCCCCTCCCCCCCTCATCTTTTAAAATAATTTTATTATATACTTAACCATTAAAAAAATTAATTTTATAATATATAATAAAATATGTAAATTGTTCATTCACCTAGGTTTACATATTTCTATTGGTGTAGTGGTTGGAAGTTTGTAAATTTTTGTAAACAACTTGAGTTTGATACTCATCAAGCGAATATTTTTATGGCTATTCACTATACATTTTGATGGTTATTGATAATTAATATTTTTATCATTGTTACTCGCCTAATTTTTTATTTTCAATACAATTTTGAAGTAATTGCAAACATTAAAAAATTATTTAGTTTAATAAAAATTTATTTTTGGTCCTCTTGGAGCATATGATTTCTTTATGTCTATACAATTTTCTCATTGTGACCTTCCCCTACTTTTTTGTTTTCAACTCAATTTTATATGTAATTACAAACATTAAAACAATAAATTGCTTGTTCAAAAGTGGCGTAAAACCTTCAACCAAAAAAATATTTGAAATTAATATCTAAAATAATAACTAAAGAATTCAATGAAAATAAATGCCACTAGCCAACTCGTACAAAATTTGAGCCTCATATAAACATTTTTCAATGAAATGTATTAGGATCTTATTATGCTTGTAAATTTGCGAGTTTTTCTTCAATTAGATATTTATCCTAATTATTTTGTGATTTTAGTTATATATTCTAGTTATTACGCTCGTTTGCCCCTTGTTAAGGTTATTGATATTGAAACTTTATTTTGCTTAAAATTGGATTACACTTAATTCAATTTGGTATATACAATGTATTTTTATAGTTGTATTTTTCTTATTTTACTAACTCGGATAGAATATTTTTTTTTTTGCCATTTCGCCCTCCCTTAACTAAAATCCTAGGTCCGCCACTGGCGAGGACTGAAGGCGGGAAAGAACTAGTGAAAGATTTATGATTGAGAAATATATACTTGATGTTGAAGTGAGCGGAGAGTTCCATAATCGGACCTGTGAGCGAGTCATTTTGCAAACTCATAATACGGACTTGGTCGAGGTGATGGTTGTTTTGAGTGCACAAGCATGGAAGAGAAAGTGGTGGTAATGGGTAGGTTCAAACGGCAGAGAGAGTGGTGTTGGTTCTGACGCGGAGGAGCAATTAGAGAGTGATGGTGGTCTGTTTCATAGATTGAAGAAGATGGGGATTTGGGGTCGATGTTGTCGCGAATGGAAAGAGATGGGGAAGAAGGGGGGAAGGATGGTGGTGGCATGGAATTTCAATCAGAGAGAAGGAGAAAAGAAAATAGGAAAGATGAGGAGGCGGGTTGGGGAAGAAGACCCTTTGATTTTCTTCGAGAAGAGTACAATCGGCTAAATCTAATCCTTGTCAACCATGCGTGTGGATCAGTTGACGGACGATTGGTATGATAATATCAATCACATCCTATACATCGTATGTGAGATGCACATGAGGAGTACTTTGATAATGAAAAAAGGTCACCTGAGAGGTTTGAAAGTCAAGGCACATTACCTGCTATTCCTGAGAGGATACTCCATAAATAACTATTTATTATGGAGGGAAAATAGCAACTAACCCTTGATTTATTGTAGTAGACATACAGTTGGGCAAAAGCTGCACTTTTATACAATTTTCTATCACCTATGTTTGTTCGTTAAATTTGGGGTAAGTTTCAATCATCAAGTCAAAGCTACAAGAAATTGGGCTCTCCGTGTTACATATTGATCAACCGTTAGAATTTCTTGCCTCTCTTCCTTTAAGGATTGAGATGGTTAGGTAGATAAATTTGTAGAGAAAATTTCGATGAGTCCAAAATCCTTGATGAGTTTATTGATGATTCCCTTGTTGAAGAGATTTGGAATTAGGTTCATGGGTTCTTTGGTGATTTTTTTATTAAAGTGATACGTCCAAAAATTCTCCTCCTGTGAATTTGACCTGTAAAACAATTGTTAGATTGCCAATGACCACCTTTTTGGGGGCCAAAGGCACTCTGATGCTTAAATTAGTAACTTTGTTGGAAGAAACATGTAAATTTAGACAAAACTCAGTTAAAATTGCATACATTTGTCGAATGTTCCCTTTACCTTTTACAATGGTCGTGGTTAACTCTCTGCATGACTAAAGCATGTGAGGCACAACAAAAGAAGATGTTTCTTGTAACGGTCTCCTCCTTTATGGAGATGCGTTCGGGGAGGCGTAACTCCCTCCACGGCTCTTTTCGGTGCAATGTTTGGAGAGAACTCTTGTCGGGCCAGGATTCGTGCTCTAATTCGTTTGGGCCTAGATCTAGGTCCTGCTTGTTTTTTCTCATTGGCAGGCCTCGTCTGGGCCTCTATAGTTGGCTTTATTCTTCCTGGGCTTTATGAGCTAGCCCAATAAATTGGACGTTGTATTTTCGTGATGGATCTTTATGCCACGTATACGACCATGATGATTAGTCTATTTTGATGTATCATCAGCTACTCCCCCTTAGTTAGTGGGTATATTCACATATCCACTAACTGTGTGACGGTTGATATTTTGACTAGGTTATTGCACTAAATTTAATGTTTAATAACTTTCGGCTGGCTGATCATCTCGGTTACTTCGTTGTCTATTCATTTTCGTGCACATTTTTTGGGAATTTTGGTGTGCCATTATGTCCCGAATGTTGTTCCATGAGCAATTTCTTCATTTCCTAGTTGTACGTATAAAGGGTGTTGTGGCTACTGTCCCCCTTCTTTACGCCATTTTTGTTGTTAGTGTTATTTCTTCTCCTATGTTGCATCTTTTTCTTTGTCTTTTTTTTCTTATTTGCAATGTCTGCTGGTGACATGTTCGTCGGTGATCAGCTTTCTACCTGTGAGGCTTATTTTTTCCCAAACAAAGCTTCTCAGACTACTCTAGATAGTGTTTGTTCCGACTATGCTTTTCCCCACGACCTTGAAATCATTCTTCTTTGTGAAAACGACAGTCCTTATTGCCCGAGGAAGGGATATATTGCGCTTTATCCTCGTATGTTTTATACTGGTCTTCGGTTCCCAGTTTTCAAGCTATTCTTGTCGTATCTAGACTTCCTGGGTATTCCTCCTGCTCAGATGGGCCCGAATGGTTGGAGGGTTATGGTTTTCACGAATGCCAGGGCCATTCTTTCTGATATTCCTTTAACTGCTAGAATCTTGCACTCTTTGATGGGGTTTAGCGTGAAACCCAACCGTACATGTTTCTTGCATTCTCCTACGTGTTTTGGCAATCTCAAAGATGATATCAAGGGTTGGTCGCGAGATTGATTTTATGCGTCTGTCGACTCTGGCTAGTTCAATATGCGGGGTCTTCAGTGGTCTATACAACATGAGTGAGACCAAACGGGTTTTGTTAACCGAGAGGCAGGCCGCGGATATTGCTGCCCGTGCTGCCAATGTTGAAAGTGATGACGTTGTCGTTGATCGTAAAGTGAAGCTCGCGTGTTACGGATCTCAATGCTCATGTCCCTAGTGCTACCGGTCCTTCTAGAAAAAGAAAAGTATCTAGGCCTATTAGTCGGTTGAAGCAGTTGTTTCTGCCTTCTGACCGTGTTTCAAAGAAGAAACGACTTGTTGATTTTGTGCGTCGCACATCTCTTTATTCAGATTTTGCCAATAGAGATTATTTGAGGGAAAACCGTTGCTCTCTGCAAGAGGCGAAAGAGATGAAGTTGGTTTTGGAAAGGAGTGAGAAAGATATCGTTCGTCCGCTAGACGATGGGGGAAAGAAGCTCATCTCTGCATATGGCGGCCTTGACGCTGTCAAGTGTTCTAATGAGGATCCTTGGTCCTTAAATGACAAAATGCTCCAATTGGCTATTGTTCAATCTAAGGAGTTTGGCAGTCGTGATCGGGTTCCCGAGTTACAGTCTCGTCCTTCTTCTTCCCCTCTCTTTGATGGAGGGATGGAGATCCCTCATTCCACAGCTTACTTGAGTTCTTCTACTCTTGTTGGGACTGCCATTCGCTCCGTTTCTGTTGAACGACAAGAGGGTGATGGAGGTTCTCCTATCGTTCCTTATTCTTTCCCGGCTATGCGTAGTGTCGGTTCCTCCATACTACCAGATCCTCGCGTTCTTCATTTGCGGGTCAGTTGGAAGGAACCTACTCCTGAAGAGATTCTAGTCAAATCAGATGGGAATTTTTGCTGGTTTTTTCGTCTTGGCATGCAGGATGGCGCCCGTAAGTTGATTAATGAATGGTATAGACGGTCGGTGGAGAGACCTTCGATGTCCGTGTTGAACCCAAACCTTAATCTTGAGGATGGTGTCAGGCTTATAATGGACGGGATGACCCATCTTGCCTATGCAAGAGTGATGGGTTTGAGTCATCATGTTAATCACAATCTTATGATTTCTTTGGAAAAGAAGCTCTCCATACTGTTACTGGTATTCTCCCATATTATTTACAAGTATGACACGTTAAAAATGCGATGCTCTGAATGGATCAAAGCGACTGAGGTTGCTTAGGTGTCATTGGCCGAAGTGGAGGGTGCACAGGATCGGTCTGTGGCCGCACTTGAGTCCCTGAGAGCTTACCTAGAAGGCATCCACACCCGTTTGCACGATGTGGAGAAAGAGCTTTCCGCTAAGAAGGCGTTTCATGACGATGTCGTGCGTGCCATGATAAAGCATTCTAACAATCGCGACATCGCTAAGAAAGGGTGGAGCACTTATTGGCTTCCCTTGACGAGGTCAAGGCAGATTCCTCTGCGATGCTCACTACTGCTGAGGGCCAACTCATCGTGGTAAGAAGTGAGCTTGCTTCTGTCAAGGATAGACTTCGTGTTATGGAGGTAGCAAATTGGCAGCGCATTGTTTATGGTCGGACTGAGCTTTTGGATTATATTGAGGGTCTCGGTGTCGCTTGTCTCAATATCGTCATCTGGTCGATCGAACCTTCAAGGATGATGAAGGTGTCGAAGATCCTTCGGGCGATCCAATGGCTGAAGAGCCGCCTCCTCCTCTTAAAGAAAGAGTTATTGTTTACGATCCGACTCCTGCAGATGGTATTGCTGAGGATGTTATAGATCTTTCCCCTTTGTCTTTCATTGCTACCTTCGAAGGTAATTGAATAGATTTTGAATGAATGATAGGAATTGGTTCCTTTATTTTTCTTTGTGTCGATTTTGTTCGTCTTTCGTTGTCGTGACAACTTGTGTTTGAACTTTGAAGTTTCACAGTCATATCTGTAACAATCATTTGGTAATTTGAATTTTCCTATGCTTTAACACACATGTCTTGATCTTATGTTTGTCGTTTCTGAATTTTTGTGGAAAGTTGTTTTGTTTGCTCGTCTTCTACTTTGTTGAATCACCCGTTCGATCTTTATTTTGCAAACTCGACGTTTCAGTCGACACGAAGTTGTTTTACTTAATTTCCTCGTTCGTTCAATTTTTTACATCGTTGACTTGACATCTTGGTCGATTCGAAGTTTCTACGTCTAGTTGAATCATTCGCTCAACTTTTACTTCGTTGGCTCAACATCTTGGTTGATTCGAAGTTCTTTTGTTTAGTTGACTCGTTCGTTCAACTTTTGCTTCGTTGACTCGACATTTTGGTCGATTCGAAGTTTCTTTGTTTAGTTGACTCGTTCGTTCAATTTTTGTTTCGTTGGTGCGACATTCTAGTCGACACGAAGTCGATTTACTTAGTTGACTCGTTCGTCCAATTTTTGCTTCTTTGGTGTGACACTCTAGTAAACACGAAGTCGTTTTATTTATTTGACTCGTTTGTCCAACTTTTACTTCGTTGGTGCGACACTTTAGTCTACCCGAAGTCATTTTAGTTAGTTGACTCATTCGTCCAACTTTTACTTCGTTTTGACTCTCGTTCGTCCAACTTTTATTTCATTGGTGCGACACTTTAGTTGACCCGAAGTCATTTTACTTAGTTGACTCGTTCGTCCAACTTTTACTTCGTTGGTGCGACACTCTAGTCGACTCGAAGTCATTTTACTTAATTTTCTCGCTTGTCCAACTTTTACTTCATTAACTCGACATCTCGGTTGATTCAAAGTTTTTGTGTTTAATTGACTCGGTTGTTCAACTTTTACTTCTTTGGATGATCAGACCAGAAGTTTATTGTGAATACCCGACTTGCGTCCTGATTCCTTTTGGGCTTTTTACACCGATTGTTTCATATAGCTTTGCTACGAAGTTGTACGCCTTTTGTGGGATTTCAATTTCGAAAATGAAACTTTATAGAGGTAGTTTTTCTGGAGTGGCTCCGTTACACTATGGAGCATTTATTCTTTTATTCTTGCTTCACTAATGTCTATCCACGCATTGGTGTCTCGTGCCTCTGTTGTTCCTTTTAATTTATGAACTTTTTCACTTGGACCGTTATTGCTCCCCGTTTGTCATTGCTTGTTAGGGCCTTATAGAGTTTGTCATTTGCAATTCCCTTATAAGCAATTTTGACTGAATTTGTATCCGCTATCAGAGTCTTCGAGTTGGTTTGTGTAGCCGCCTTCAGAGAGTTGACATTTCGACTTTGATATAGGTCTGTTCGGGTAGGAGGTGCTTCTTTACCGGGGCGGATGGAGTATAAAGCATATATCAATTCCCTGGACCGTTCTTTTGATCCCGTGGTTGCTGCGTCTGCCTTTTCTTTACCTTTGAACTATTTGTATGGTATGCCGATAAACTCGTCTAGTCGTCCTATTTGGATCCAATGCTCGATTTCTTCTTTTAACTTGTAGCAGTCCTCGGTATCATGTCCATGATCCTTGTGAAAAGAGCAATACATACTCTTGTCTTGTCTTTCCAGGTCTCCTTTCATCCTGGTTGGCAAGTTGACATTCTCCCAGTTCGATATGTGTTTTAAAATGTCAGTTCGGCTTATTTTTAGGGTTGTGTTCGGTTTGTACTATTTCCTTATTACATTGGTTATTTGCTCATGTCTGTGTCTAGCCGATTGTGATTTCCTAGATTCCCACTAGTTGGACTCAGTACGTCCATCGCACCGATGTTTCTTTGAATGACTGTTGTCCTCCCGTTGTCCGTCATCTCGCCTTTTTTCATCTTTCCTTTCTCATTTCCTCGAATGGTTTTCCCTCTCATCGCAGCTTTCATTTCTTCAAGGGAGATATGTTTTTGTGTTATTTTCAGCAGGACTTCCATGCCTTTTGGAGGTTCCAAGTTAAGGACATCGAAGAAAGGGCATATCTTCAGTCCGGCTATGAAAGTTGCAGCGGCTGTGTCGTCCCTGCATCCATCAATTATCGTTAACTCATTGGTGAAGCGAGTGACATACTCTCGTATCGTTTCTTCGGGCTTCTGTCAGATGTATATGAGGTAGTAGGATCCTTTCCTTATCTGCTGGCTCCCAATGAATCTGGTAATGAAAGCAGTGGCTAAGGCCTAGAAATAGTCTATTGACCTCGGTGGTAGGCTGTTGAACGTGAGGCTGGTTTGGAACATTCTACATTGGATCGACTCTGTGGTTTCTTTTAGGGACATCATGTGGTGAAAATGTCTTAGGCGATCCGTTGGGTTGGTGATACCATCGTACACTTCGAGTTTTAGTGGAGTGAACTTTTTTGGCATTGCCTTCTTCATGAGTGAGTCGAAAAATGGTGACTTGGCTAACTCGTAAAGTATGTTGGGATCCATGACTCCGATCCTAAACAAGATCTCAGCAATCGTTCTGCCTCACTGTGGAGTTTTATATCGATGGAACTCGCTGCTCTCGATGTTTCCCTGTTGGGGTTCTGTTAGGGCTTCGTCGCTTCCTTGAGTTCGGATAATGAAATTTTGTTGAGGCGGTGCTGGAGCAGGGTCGGTTGGCTGAACGCGTTCCTGGGGGATTTTCTCCAGCATCTTTGTCATGTATTTCATCTAGGCCATAAGCAAATCTACCTGAGGGTCCGTGGTAGCACCGCTAGTCGTTTGGGCTGTCTAAATTATTGGGTGTAGCGGATCAGCATTCTCAGATGCTATTGTTCCAGTGATTTGGGCTGCATCTTCTCCCTGAGCTGTCAGTGATGCGTCAGTGGGAGAGTTGTCGTGATCATTACTTGATTGAGGATCTGTAGACTGCATTATTTCCTCTGATGGCTTGTCGATTTTTTGTTAGGTTGTGATGAGCTTTATCACAGTGTGTTCTATTTTTTAGAAATAAGGAAACTTGACGTTCCTCACGGACGACGCCAAACTGATGCGTCAAAAATCGTCCTCCTATGAGTTTGACCTGCAAAACAATTGTTAGACTACCAAGGACCACTTTATGGTGGCCGAAGGCACTCCGATGCTTAAGTCAGTAACTCTGTTGGAAGAATGATGTAAATCTGGACAAAACTCAGTTAAAGGTTCATACCTTTGTCGAATGTTCCCTTTACCTTTTATAATGGTCGTGGTTAACTCTTTACGTGACTTAAGCATGTGAGGCGTAACTGAACGAGATGTTTCTTGTAACACTCTCCTCCTTTATAGAGAAGCGTTCGGGGAGACGTAACTCCATCCACAGCTCTTTTCGGTGTAACGTTCCTCTTCTTTATGAGAGAACTAGTGTCGGGCCTGGATCCGTGCTTTGATTCGTTTGGGCTTGGATTTAGTTTTTCCTCATTGGCGGGTCTCGTCCGGGCCTCTACAATTTGCTTTATTCTTCCTGGGCTTTATGAGCTGGCCAATAGATTGGATGTTGTATTCTCGTGATGGATATTTATGCCACGTGTACGATTGTGATGATTGGTCTATTTTGATGTATCATCAAAAAGATTTGGAGAGATGACGTATGTTGTAGTATGTTCATGATTCCTGAATGAAAATATTTGTATGTGAGAAAGGGTTGGCAGATAAAAGCTTACCAACAACTTCCTTGAGGAAGAGAGTGTGAGTGAGAGAAAGAGAAGGATGATGATGAGGAGGGAACTCCATTGTGAGGGATGAAGCGAGTACAATGGAGGGAGAACTGTGTTGAACAAAAGCCTTATCGAATGAGAGCTTGAGAAGACAAAATAAGTCATGACCGCTGGATTTTGGTCTATCTCCTACATTTTTTCGGATCAAATTCTTGTGGATCATTAGATTTATGTAGATAAACATTCAAGGTGGGACAATTTTAAGTTCCATTGTTATGTTAGATTGATGATTATGTTATCATATTCTTTAATATAAAAATACATAATTACTATGGGTTAATTACGATACCTCCTTCGAAAAATAGCTAATTATCTTTTTTTATATCATATCGTTGATGGCTCTGGACTAGCGGTCAACGTGTTTGAATTGTTATTTTTTAGATGAACAAAATTTTGATGATTAAAATGCTTCTAAATGATTGAAGAGTTGAGGTTAAAATGTTGCATTGAACAACTAATAGTGTATCGAGGTGAATCAATAATTCAAATTATAAAATAAATTAAAATAGGTATCTTGAGACACATCCAATGGTTAAAAAATTATTGTTTTTTGACCTCATTTTCTATAACTCCATCCACCCACCGTTCTGCAAATCCAATCTCTCTATTACTATTGACAACCGGTCCGCCCACATTCCCCTTTTTTTCCTCTCTGCGTCTCCACCATACCCCGCTCCTAATCTCCTATGCGTCCCACCGCACCGCCACACACCACCCACCTCCCTTCTCTCTGTGCGTCATCCTGCCACCGCAACCACCCCACCATCCTCCTTCCTTCTCATGTTCAAATCGTCAATCATTACCACCCTGTCACCCCTCACTTCCCCCCTCTCTGTTCAATCAGCAACCACCATTTCAATTTTTCCATTAGCACATTGGCTTGCCAAAATCACCCAGTCCCTTCTTGAGTGTTTCTTAATCGTGAAGTTCGTTGAATCTGAAGTTCGTTGAATCTGAAGTCATGATTACCAATCCCAATCTTCTTTGCTAGTAAATACTTCGAACGAATTCCAGACTGGGTTTTCGTTCATTGATCGCCTGAGACCAATTTTTGATACTAGTGATGGGGTTGGAGCTCACTGGGTACCCTTTCATGTTGACTGCAAATCCACCATTTGGGTCTAAACAATTGTTTTATGTATTTGAAGAGAGGGTCAAGCAAGGGAATAGGAGTGTTTGATGGATTTTTGGATCAACAACAGATGTTCAAACACCCTTTAATGGGTCTCTTCTTGTGAGCCATAGTGGGTTTGGGGTCTATGTGAGAAATTGAGTTCAAGGCAGTGGATCACATCTCCAGCGATCAATTGAAGTACCAAAACCTTGGTACATCTAAACCCATCATCATATATTCTTCGAGTAAGTCTAGTCAGCTATGTTTACTAATCTTTTTTGATATTTTTTTTTTGTGTTTATACACTTTTTATTCATTCTCTATAAAACACAATCACAAACACTATCTATAGAATGAAAAGTATAAAAAAAATTCAAAAAACCCTAAAAAAATGCTAGCAAACATGGCCGACGAGAATTGTTGATATTCTTCACATTATAAAAAAACCTTTTCTGCCTACACTCCTGAACATGCGCACAGTAGTCCATCCAAAAGTTTATAGGTTTCAATTTTGCGATGATGCGGTCTGGGAATTATTTGTAGCAATAAGTTTTGATTTGACAATTATTTGGTTGGTGAACTGTGGGCTGATTAATGTGTTAAAAATGATTAAAGAGAAATACTTCATTTAGCATTACTAAAAAAAAAAAAAAAATTCTAGTAATGTACCATATTAGGCACACTTCGCCTTCAATCATCAATTGCAAGCAGCTAAACATCACCAACTGCACACACACTCGAATCAGCCTAAATCTATGCCCCTGGTCTTGAACCCAAGCTCTATCCTAGCCAGTTTTGATGCATGTTTTTCTTATTCTTCTAACGGAGTGCAATTGGAGTTATTGCCATGGATCTTAGCGGTACAGTGCTTGCTAGTATAGCATGCTAGATTTCAGAACAGGTCTTGGACAATACAATGGCTGAAGGTTTTGTGGCGGAGGCGACATTGCTTCATATTCAGGCACGACAGTGGCAATCTGGTTTCTTGTTCAGTGACTCTGCAAATATGATTCTGGCTCTTCAGGATGAGGATTCTAGCTCTTCCTCTTCTTTTGTTATTGAATAGCCTGGAGGTATATTATTACTAATATTAGACGTTTGCTTATTTTGCTACCATTTTGAGCTTGTAAGTTTGTAGGCCACTGAGGTCCACCTTATGGCATAATTAGACGGCTGGCCGTCATATTTGTAATCAAACTTAAATATTTATTTTAATGCATATGTCCTTAACGAAGAAAAAAAAAAAAAAACTAAACTGCAATCAGGAAAACCTAGAATCCAGGCTGAACATTAATTAAGAAGTCCACATATTCAAAGTAAAATCCAATTCCAAAGATAGATCAAGTAGATGTTATAATGCCATGTAAGTAACTTTGCAGGCCCAAAAAGGGACTAATGTTGCCTCCCATCAAATGGACTTGCAAATTACTAGATCAGGTGGACTTGAATTGTTGCGTATCAGTTTATATCAGCTCTCTTGCCAGGCCAATGAATCCACCAGTTTGAGAAGTTTGGTCATCTTACTAGAAGCCATGGGCATTATTCAATCTGAATCAAATCCTGTCTCATGGGAAACCAAAAGAATTTTGCAACACATAAATCCTAATATAAAGCAAACCCGTACGCCCATGGATACTTGATTTTTGTAACTCATCAAATCAGGTTACAAATGTTTCGAGATTCCTCCCTTACGTATAGATAACAAGTATTAATCACGATTGAAAAAGTATTTTCTGATCCATTGATAATAGAGAAATCTATTTTTTTTGTTAATGATAATAGAGAAATTTATTGATGAAGACTGTTAGAAACTATCTTTACAAATGCTCACAGGATTCAAAATATTTTAATCACATAGTACATAATATCATATATGATTGGACCTTTAAAGACTCGTCTACTGTAAGGATTTTATTACCATATTGTTAGGCAACTAGATTTTATTAAAACTCATAAATATACATGACTATAAAACATAAAGAAATGAGCTTAAATACATAACAAACATACTAATATGTAAAATTGATTAATTTACCCATAGTGAAGTACTAATAAATATTAGAAATCTAACTTGAGCTGACATAAACATTCATCAACACAATATTCAATGTTTTTCTAATAAAATAAAATTATTAACTATTCAACTTCAATTATATGCACACCTAAAATCAAAGTGCAAGTCGACTCAAATAAAGGTGCACCATCCCAACCAAATTGATCGCAACACTTCCCCCGTAGTTGCTAGAACGATTCAGGAAGGTAGAAACATGATTTAAATACTCATTCCATCAATGCCTACCAGACATACCATAATAGGGTACTTTGGGTATTGAGTAAATTGTGGTTGAACATATGTACAAGTATCCATCCTTGACAATTTTAATGTGATGGTGACCATGGGATTTTCCTTTTTAAGTTTTGGTTCAAAATTGTATAATTTAGAGCAATTTTGTGGAATATATTTATTTTCGAAAAAATTCCCAAAAAATGTGAATTGTGTGAAAGAGTTCACAGATTACACGATTTAGGCCAAAAAAGAAATTTTTTCGACCAAAAAAACGTGAATTGACACAACAGGTTGTTATTAATCTTCAATATTTCGATGCAATGGTGCTATTCCGACCTCAAAATTTTAATCACATGAGTGACTAGTTTTCCATTAAAGAGGGAAGATGATGTATCATTCTGTCTAGAGCACATGTATAGGGGTGTATTGTATATGGATTCTTATGGAATTGATAAATAATTTGAAAAGTCCACGGATTCTTTAAATTGTCCACAGACTCTTTAAATTGTCCACGGACTTCTGCTGATTTCTTAAATTCATAGACTTTTGCTACAGACTTTCTAGAGATTTATGAAAATCCACGGACTTTGTATGAACGACTTTTACAGATTTTTAATTATTTGCAAGATAAAAAAGAAGTTGGTAAATAGTGATGAAACAAAAAAACGTCCATAAAATAGAGATACATGTGCTAAAAAAACAAGAAAAAAAGTAAAAGGTCGTTAATTAACATCTTTAAAATAAGAAGTAAACGTCCATAAAATTGTATTATGATCATTCTTCTCCTTCATGGTCACTTTCTTCATTATCATTGTTAGCAACGTTGATGTTTGCTTGAGCTGCTGCCCACATTTGATTAGCAATACTCATTCTCCATTGATTAACATTTTCTCTTTGCTGCTCTTGGGTTTGAATATCATCCCATTCAAAATTATCTTCATCATTCTCTACCGGATCATTTTCTGGTTCAGGAGGAAATTCATCTAAACGACATTCTTGTCGAAGAACATTATGCAATCCTGCACATGCCAAAACAAGCTCCGCTTGTGTCTTGTAAGGAAATGGTGGTGCTGATTTGAAAATTGTAAACCGCGACATGAATATTCCAAATATTCTCTCAATTACGTTCCTCAATGAAGCATGACGAAGATTAAATAACTCAATTGCGTTGACAGGATGGTTTCCTGGACCACCAAAATCTTTGAGATGATATCGAGTGCCACGAAATGGAGCTAAAAATCGACGTCGGTTTGAAAATCCACAATCTCCAAGGTAATATTTACCTGATCATAAAAAAATGTGCAATTATTAGTATGTTTATTCTTTATACTATATGGTATAAAATTCAATAAGTTTGCTGCATTTTTAATGCACGTAAAATTATACCTGATGGTATTTTGAGTCCATTTCGTCTAGAAATAGCATCATTTAACACTTTCGAATCATGAGCAGAACCCTCCCATCCACTAAGCACATATATGAATTGTAAATCAAAGTTGCAAGCTGCTAAAACATTTTATGATAGTTTCCCATGACGGTTCCTGAATCTACTGACCTCACGTCCAACAACCGTTGCAGGAATATGTGTGCCATCAATAGCTCCAATACAATCCTGAGAAAAAAGAAAAATAATTACAACATATGTACAAAAAGAAGAAAAGAACCAACATTAAAGCAATACAGTGATATAAATATTTGCTATACAACTTACATTGCGTACCTTAAAGAAAGGATAAAACCTTGTACTTTCTCTTATGTTAGGTGGTGTGGTATCAGGTAGCGGTGGTTTAGCCATGAACACTGGAGCTATTGTATTCAAGCTCTTCAAGATTTTGTTGAAACTTCTGCTAACAGTGAAATGAGATCGCTCGAATACCATTCGAGGTTCACTATATCAATTGTTTTGACCGATAATTAGTAAAAAGGTCGCAAGCATTTCTTCAACACAAATATATCTAATACTCCGTAGAGGTGTTTTCTCTTGTATGATGACACATAATTTTCGAAACACTTCAGGATACATTCTGTAGACATCCCGAAAGATATGCGAGTCTCCATCCAATAACTTATTCATGTATATGTATCCATTTGATGTCACCGGTCGTTGAGTCAATGGACGTCTAATACGTTCATCACTTATATTGGGAACAAGATTATATAGCACATAAATCACTGCTTGTATTGCCGTTAATAAAATTCTCATGGCCTTGTAAAACTCTTCATCCTGTTCATCAACTCCATACATATCCATTTCACAGATTGCTATTAAAGCAAGTACCTGAACAAGGTCATTATATATTCATAATAATCGCCTATTTGAATGCAATGAATTGTTAAGGACTGAAACTGATGAAACACCCCTGCTTCCCTAGATACTTAGGTACCTAGAACACATCTCAAATTAAGCTATACAGAGATAGAGACATGGCGTTATCAAAGAATGATCATATCCTCTAACAAACCAAATATATTAGACATTAGAGAACAAGACATGTATCTGACCAAAAAAAAAAAGATAACCAGGCAGGTAATGACATGAAAAATCGCAATCCAACATTCAAAAAAATCAAATCATTCAACACAACCAAATTAAAAATCATCACTTGCAAAATGAAATCAACACACGGTATTTAGCCTTATGCATTAAAATCCAAATGGCCTATAGCTTATTAGCTTTATGCATCCCTTTGTGCCCAAGTGATCCAGTCAAGTCTTTGGTCTGGACTCATCTTCAAGAAGGTGTCTTGCTTTGTTTTAGTGTTAAGAAAACTAAGCGCAAAAAACTGAGCACCATTATTCAATCCTGGGGTCTCTTGAATAGGAATCCAACATTCGCTGTTCATTGATTCTCTCTTCTCCATTATGCCACAAATTGTTTTAAAACTGGTGACAATTTCACCAAAGCCACTTGATAAGTTTTCCAGAACTGCAGCTTGAGTAGCTACCCCTTTTGAGTTGCTACTTTGTTCATAATCAGCTCTACTTCTTTTGCCATGAGCTCTGCTTTGTGGTGCATCATTTGCATTTTCAGTTTGCACAAATGCATTGTTGTCTTGATCAAAGACCAAGTCATCCATGCCACCAAATTCCCAAGATCCATTTCCTTCTTCATCATATGTTGTGGCATCTGTATCATCACCTAGACCTATTGACCCCATCCCAGTTGCAGTTCCATTACCAACTGCAATCTTCAAATCCTCATAGTCTGCAAAAGTTTCTGACTGAAAGTGCGCATGCGCTGAATGTGACTGAAAAAAAGATTCAAAATATAAAAAAAGTTAATATGTTAAAGAGTCAACAAAATTAAGCTGTAAAATAGAATAAAAGTTCAAGATATTTAACCCACCTTCAAATAGTCTGCCCATACTTCATCAGGCGCAGTGAATCTCTTTGTGATCGGGTCCCATCCAAACCCAGAATTGTGGCGCATAAGCTGAGAGTAATTGCTGTATTGCTTCTTAAACCATTTCACTCGGCTTTGATACTGGCTATAAGTTATCTCCTTACTAATTTTCTCCTTAAGTTTTGGAAGTAACTTTGCCTCTATGGTTGTTTTACTTATAACACCATTAATATCCCTGAACCCAAGCATGGCGCCTTCAACCATGAGCTGGAGCAAAGCATTGCTCTCTTCCGCGGTCCAAGTTTTATAATCTTTTCGTTTACCGTTACCTTGTGAATCTCCCATCTATATATTACAACAGGTATTTTATGAAGCAAATATATGCTACTGTATGACACAACTCGAAAGTAGTTTCATTTCTCTATATGATCACTACATGCATGAAGCTAATCTATCATCACTACATGACGCATGTATGGTTATGCCTATATGCTATATGTCATATCTAATTAGAATTTGATGAACGTTTTATGACTATTGTTTAACCTCTAATGAATTCATATGACTATTGTTCAACCTCTAATGAAGACATGCAGTAGGATATTTACTCTAAGACATTACAGTTTATATACAAACATACATGATCCAACCATGATCAACTTATATGGTCCAATCATGATCCAAACACATGGAAGTCAAAACCAACTATAAATCTAGTCATACGCAACCAACTATAGCAAAATATCATATATATAGCATATATGATCCAATTAACCATCAAAAACATACTAGAGAAGATAACCAGCGTCAAAAACATATATGCAAGGGATTGTAAGCCATAATGATCCAACCAAATATACTATATATATTTAATCCAGCGATTTATAAACCCTAATTTAATCCAAACCCTAACACAACTTCCAGATTTATAGACCCTAAATAATCTAAACCCTAACCCAAAATCATCAACGATGCAACTATAACACTATGCAAAGATAGAAAAAAAATCGAGAAAACAAGAGGATGGGAACCAACCTCTTCACGGCTGGCACAAGGAAGAACTTTGGGAGATTTTTTTTCACGTTGAAATCTTTGATAGGAGGCTGGCAAACTATTGAACTTTGTTATTTATACCTAACACTACAAAGTCCATGAGAATCCATGATTTTCCAAATCCATAAATATGAATGATATTTTGAATACCCTAAAACTTTTGTGGACTTTCTGAAATCCATATTGAATACCCCTAGACTTTGTGGATTTCAGAAAGACTTTTTAAAATCCTGATTGAATACCCCTAGACTTTTGTGGACTTTTTAAAATCCAAATTGAATACACTTGGATTTTCAGAATCCATGGAATTTATTAAATTTCCCACAAAATCCAGATACAATACACCCCCGATAAGGTCTCTATAAAAGATTAGGTAATCCGGTGGTAGCTCCTCCTCCCCTTCACCACCACCACCACCTCGCCATCATCATCACCACCATCTCGCCACAACCAGGGAGGAAAAAAAATAAGGAGAAGAAAAAAAAGAAAAAAAAATGGGATGAGGGGACACCGCCACCTCTCCTCCCCTTCACCACCATCACCTCGCCATCACCACCACCACCAGCAGAGAGAAAGAATAGGAGACGGTGGTGTGGTAGTACCGGTGATTGAAGACGAAGAAGAAAAAGAAAAAAAGTGAAGAGAGGTGGTGGTGGTGGTTGATGGAGAAGAAAGGGAGAGAGGAGAAGAGATGGAGAGATGTAAACGAGGTTAGGTTTTTTTTTTATTGGCGGTGTCCTTCAATAGGTGATGATGTCTTTTAGAATATAGAGGTTGGATGGTGTCCATCAGGAGAAATGGTGGTGTTATTTAATAAATGCCTTTTAAGAATGAAGGTCCTTATTATGTATTTTATGTGTGTGGTTGTTGGGTCTCGAACCCATGACCTCTCATTCTATTAGTTGAGCTAGTGAGTAAATATAGTCCCATGTACTTTATATAATTGCATGATATCATGTATGCAGTAAGAATGAGTAAACTCTTAATAAGATTCATCTTAATCTATAATTGCAATTGACGTCGGTGGTGTGTATCCGTGTATAAAGAATTCCTAACAATCCCCTCTCCCCTTTCTTAAAATACCTTTTAACCAAACAAGTCACTTCGCTCATCATAGAGTGATTCTAAATGTTGAGGAAATTGGCGAGGGAGCCTCCCTCACACGTGCACGAGTAAAAAAAAAAAAAAAAGAGGGAAATTGAAATTGGGGGAAAATAAGAGGGAGGGAACGAAGCAGAGAAGAGAAAACTCGACAGATAAGACGAAGCTCTCCCTCGCCACCCTCTCCCCATCATTGACTCAACCGACCGAAGAAGGAGAAGAGAAGAAGCTCCATCGTCCCTTCCCTCGCCGAAAAGCTCAGACTCGAAGAAAAGCTCTCCCCAACTGAAAAATTCAACCGAAGGTAAGTCTCCCCTTCATTTCTAGATCTAGGGTTTCTCTCTCTCATTGTTGCTTCTCTTCTTCTTCTTCACCTTCTTTCTGTGTTTGTTGTTGTGGTTGGTGTTTGGGGTTTGCTAGTTAGGGTTCGGATTTAGGGGGGGCGTTTCTGCATCATCAATTGTGTCGCATAAACCAGCCTCCAATTGGTGTTTGGGGTTTAGCTTATACTTTAATTCAAAAAGATTCCACATCGGTTTTGTTTAATCATTTAATATATTGATTTATTAGTAGCGATGATGATTGAACCTGGTTTTCTTGGCTTCTATATTTAAATCGTTTTGATTGGAAGTTGATTGTCATGTAATTATCTGTGGGTTATCTTTGCTACTGAATTCGCTAACCATTAAGCGTTACTATCTTGAAGTTTTTGTTGGTCTTAATTTTGTACTCCCGTTTCTCTCCTATCAGGTCAATATAAATTATGGGGCTGATCGTGTTTTTAATTATTGTTTTGCAGAGGTGACAGAGAGAAATGCAGAATGCAGAAGCAAACAGATTTCAAGTGATGAATTCAAAGAGAAATGTGGCTCTGGAGCACTAAAAAAGGCATTCGATTACTCTGTCATTCCTTGCTCAGTTCCAAGGTTCTTATCATCAGGAGTTGCAGCGGCGTAATAACTTTTGCACTTCCGAGAGAAGTACAAGTGAATAAGATGCATCAGTACCTAATAAGCACCATCGGCAATAACAAAAAATATAGAGAAATGAGGTTATCAGTATATTTGATTTTGGTAGTCCTAAGAGAGAAATGTATAAAACATGTTGAAGCCCAGTAGGGCATTACAAGTTATGATATAATTGATATCATTAGTATCGCAGGCATGGTCATTTGCTTTGATACAATAACATTTTCAGAATATAAATGTTGGTTGTTCAGATCTGACTAAAGTTAACAGTAGACCCAAACCAACAGTTTTACTTTGTAGAGGTGCATGATATAAATAAAATGATCTTCTATTGTTCACCGTATCAATGCAAATACTTGCAGAGAGCCGGGATTTTAGTTGTGCAAAGACTCGATTTCTTGTTTGACCTTAAAGACATGTTTACGGGATATAAATTTACTTTGGTTTTTTTAATGAACTAAAATCCCAGCCCTCTGCAAGTATTTGCATTGATTAATTTTAATCAAGGGAAGACTCTAAACCATCATACAGTAACATGAATACAGAAACAAAACTCCATCTTTACATCTTTACCAGTGTTTGGATTAATAGATTTTCATTCAGGGGAATACTTAGAACCATCACCCATCATTACATAATACAAAGAATCAGAATTGAAGATCTCAACAAACAGTAAATTATATACCAACATTTCTAACATACATGTTTCGAATTCGTGGTACACATAATGACCAGAAAACAGGAAAAAATTGAAATAAAACAGAAAATCCGGTCACCAGGTACAGCCCGTAAAAGTACAAAAAAAAAAGTGGAAAATATAAGTATAACAAAACAATCGATAGCACCCTCAAACTGAAGTGACTCAATCCAAGGTGTATCATAACCTATTCTGATGTAATTAGTAGTACATGAGCTGTTGGTTTAGGGAGCTGCTTGGATATCCATCATACATGCCCTGGGATCCACCAGAAGCCAAACCCATGGAAGAATGGGCAAAACTATGCTGTCCAGTCATCTGCAGTAGTGCCTAGCCAGAAAGGCTAGATCCAGCAGCCTGGTTCAAGGCGAGCTGACGCTGATAAACCAATAGTTTTATGATCCCACATGACCCTCGCATCCCTGAAAATATATTAGATGAACCAACAAACAAATCAAGGTACTTACAAGTGTATGCAAAGTCCATTATCTTGTATCAAGAAACACCTTTATAAAGTAACAAATATTAAAACTGGGACTAGGAATAAAAGCGGAGTTTAGGGAAATTATTAATAGCATTGTTGAGAAGTTGGTTCACCGTTATGAAAAAATAGAAGTATGAACCACAGTGAAGAAGCAATACAGTATAGTAATTGAAATCAGGGAACTTACGAACAGCTGGGATAGGCGGAGAAGCATGCAAACAGAGTTGCATCGGTAACCTCAGGACTCAAATCACCAACAAATATATTGAAGTGTCCTAACGAATAACGATCAAGATAAGACTACAAAACACAGTTGCAAGAAAAGGACAGCTCATTCTGAGCAAATGAGGCAATTAAAAGAAGTGATCATTCACCAGATGTATCCTCCCTCTGGCCACTTGCATATGCCCAGTTCACCTTGATAGCCTGACCATAACTGAAAAGGTTTTAAGAAAAAACAGTCATTTTGAGTTGTGAAACCAAAACTTATTATAAAGAATTAGATAACCCAACGTGATATTACATCACACAATTATATAAAGGAGAGTGCTCTTACAGCTGCTTTCCCTGTAATGTCATTATTGCAAGAGCTGCAGATCTCCGATCATGGTAATCCACAAAGCCAAAAGATGACTGCATGAATACAATTAACCAGAGGTCAGAAAACACTAACAAAAAGTAAAGAGTGAGCTGGATCTCAAACTCAGAGGTAACACAGATAAGAGTATATGGTAAATGCATAAGATAGGTTACTTCAAATCTAAATGTTTTTTAATAAAGATTCCTAAAGGAATGAATATCAGAGCCAAGCCTAGCTGACTAAGTTCATGGGTGTGATTCTGGGTTTTCAGATCCCCCTTATCGAGTAGCACGTGCCCAGGACCCTCCACGCACACGTGCCTAGGAGGGTCCAGGATTGCCACCAGGCGACCAAACCAGGCCGGCTAGAAGCTCTCTTCTTATCCAAAGAAAATAAAACCAAATGAAACCAATTCATCCACCAATTCATACCCTGGATAGCAACATACAATCTTACAAAACATTAAAACAAGATGTATTTCTAGAAATGGTTTATCCCTGAATAGCAATATTTTGCAACATTCATAGAAGCACATTTTACCACTTTGAAATTGAGCTCCACTGAGCTCAGAAAGCAAAAAAACAAATACGAAGAGGAGGAAAAAAGATTCAGTCATATAACGAAATTGTATAAAAAATCTACAGAAAGCAGAAAACCCCAATTGTATAAAAAATCTACAGGAAGCAGTAAAATGTATAAAAAATCTCAACCAAGGTGGAGATCTAGAATCCTTATTTGCACAAACATAGTTGAAAGTGGGCTTGACATTCAAGATGCTAACACTATAATCATACAAGATGTTCACCTATTTGGTTTGGCACAGTTGTATCAGGTCTGGTTCTTATTTGCTTTAATCCAATATTTCATTTTACATTTTGTATTTTAATCTTCTGATGCCCCAAAATATAAGAATATATTACTTGTTTTCTTTATGACACAGGATCATCAGTTGGTCTTAATTCACAAAAGGTATCACTGTTTGTGTCCTAAACTGTACTCAATTTGTAAGAAGAAGCCCTAATTCAATCCATATGCAGCTGCATCAAGAATGAAGAAGATGAGTTCGTCTTGGAGGCTGGTTTATGCGCCACAATTGATGATGCAGAAACGCCCCATAAATCCGAACCCTAACTAGCAAACCCCAAACACCAACCACAACAACAAACACAGAAAGAAGGTGAAGAAGAAGAAGAGAAGCAACAACGAGAGAGAGAAACCCTAGATCTAGAAATGAAGGGGAGACTTACCTTCGATTGAATTTTTCAGTTGGGGAGAGTTTTTCTTCGAGTCTGAGCTTTTCGGCGAGGGAAGGGACGACAAAGCTTCTTCTCTTCTCCTTCTTCGGTCGGTTGAGTCGATGATGGGGAGAGGTTGGTGAGGGAGAGCTTCGTCTTCTCTGTTGAGTTTTCTCTTCTCTGCTTCAACCCACTTTCTCTTCTCTGCTTCGTTCCCTCCCTCTTATTTTCCCCCAATTTCAATTTCCCTTTTTTTTTTTTTTTTTTTTTTTTTTACTCGTGCACGTGGGAGGGAGGCTCCCTCGCCAATTTCCTCGACATTTAGAATCACTCCTCATCATATTATGGCTACAGTGCCTAGACAAGGACAGATCCTCCGTGTCTCATCTTCATTTGTACATGTGTCCGAATCTTCCAACATTTCTATATTCAGCCCTTTCTTTCCGTTGAAATTCCTAAAATGTCATGTGTTCAAAATTTTCCATAAATACCCCTGGATTCACCAAATTCCAACAATGCCCTTCATACCTCATTCGCTAAATTATGAAACTGCCCCTTCCTTGGCAAATTATGACATTGTCCCTACTCATTCGCAAAATTTCGCTTACCTTCTCTAATCACCCAATCTCGAAAACGCACGAAAATTTCCTTCCCTGATAAATGACAATATTGCCCCTACCCATTCACAACATTTCAATATTTCCCCTTTCTCATTCACCACATCCCAAAACGCCCCTCCCATCCCCATTCGCCAAATTGCGAAATGCCACTTCTCAAGACTTTGGTTTTTCAAGAATGCCCATTTTTTATAATTAATTTTGTTTTCTTATAAGGCCAATTCAACCTAATATTACATATGGGCAAAATTTTGTACTTGTAGTCCTTTAAATTAGGCCTAATGAAGACATAGATCCAATAACAATCAAAAAATTTGAGTTTGATCATCTTATTAAATCAAAGTAAGCATTTTTTCGATACTCTGCAAATAACATGCTTAATGAGCTGGGGTAGTTAGCACAATCAAATTGACAGGGAGCTAAGCCTCAGCAAAGAGAAAGTTAAAGTAGTATATTATAATGATGATGTGTAAAAATAAATTATAATAATAGATCGATGTGAATAAAAAAAACTAATCAATGTTTTGGTAAACACTAATTTGTTTTCATATTTGATAATTTAGTGACCTATTTGGGGAGTGTCAAAGGTACGGCCTAAGGACCAGGATGACACTATACCCATGCCAATGACACAGGTAGATGCTATGTGGAAAGTGTATGGCCATGCCAACGACACAACTGGTTCACTAGTAGTCCTTAATGATGGACTGCTAGGAAAACTCTTGAAGGACTTACTCAATGAGCATTCAGGGGTGGGGCCACCTCTGATGAGAATTTGGAACATTTTCCAATGAAACTAGGATAAACACGTGGCCGTAATATGCAAGCTGAGAGAAAACTACATTGGTACCATGTTGTGCATGTTGTACTCTCAATGCATGTCGATGCGTCTAAAAATCGTCCTCCTGTGAATTTAATCTGCAAAATCACTGTTAGACTGCCAAAGACCACCTTTTTGGTGGTCAAAGACACTCCAATGCTTAAGTCAATAACTATGTTGGAAAAAGGAAATAAATCTAGACAAAACTCAGTTAAAGTTGCATACCTTTGTCGAATGTTCCATTTACCTTTTATAATGGTCGTAGTTAACTCTCAGCGTGACTTAAGCATGTGAGGCACAACAGAATGAGATTTTTCTATAACAGTCTCCTCCTTAATGGAGATGCGTTCGTGGAGGCGTAGGTCCCTCCACGGCTCTTTCTTGGTGATACGTTTTTGTTTTATGAGAGAACGTGTGTCGGGCCTGGATTTGGGCCTTGATTCAGATCATGTTTGTACCTCCTTTGTGGTGGGCCTAGTATGGGCCTCTATAATTGGCCTCAATCCTTCAAAACTTTATGAGTTGGTCCAATGGATCGGGCGCTATATTTTCATAATGGGACTTTATGCCACGTGTACGGCCATGATGATCGGTCTTTTTTGATGTATCATCAACTATTACCCCCCTTAGTTAGTGGGTATGTTTGCATATCCACTAACTATGTGGTGGCTGGTATTTCAATTGCGTTTACGTACTGAATTGATGCCAAATAAATTTTAATTTCCTGATCGTCTTGGTCACTTCGTTTTCTGTTCGTTTTCGAGCATATTTTCAATGTGCCATCATATTTTCAATGAACGGTCTATTCGTTTCTCAGGTTCTTAAAAGGTGCAATGGCTACTCTCCTTATTTCTTTACGCCATCTTTAGTGTTAATCTTTTCTTATACTGTCTTTTTTTCCTCGTTCTTTCTTCCCTGTTTTCGATGCATGCTGGCGACATGTTGGTTGCTGATCAGCTTTCAACTTGTGAAGCTCATTTTTCTCCAAACAAAGCCTCTCGAGCTACTTTGGATAGTGTCCGTTCCAACTATTCTTTGCCTGAGGATCTTGAAATCATTATTTTCTCGCAAAAACGATAGTCCTTGTTGCCCGAGGAAAGGATATATCACATTTAATCCTCGCATGTTCTATGCCGGTCTCTAGTTCCTTCTTCCGGAGCTGTTCTGGTCGTATCTGGACTTTTTGGATAATCCTCCTGCTTAAATGGGGCCGAATGGTTGGAGGGTTATGGTTGCCACGTATGCTTGGGC
Organism: Berberis vulgaris; assembly: GCA_963556465.1. Lineage (NCBI taxonomy): Eukaryota > Viridiplantae > Streptophyta > Magnoliopsida > Ranunculales > Berberidaceae > Berberis > Berberis vulgaris. Next base: position 59,625,722 of record OY747135.1, read on the forward strand.
CATTATCTCTGGTATCTCTTTAACTCCTCGAATCTCACATTCCTTGGTGGGGTTCAGCATGAGGCCCAAGCATATCTGTTTTTGGTATTCTCCTGCGTGTTTTGGTAATCTTAATGACGACATCAGGGGTTGGTCGTGGGATTGGTTTTGTGGACCTCAAGGAAGAAAACCTGACGTCTTCAGAACACCCGCTTATCAGATTCAGCAAGGAGAAATGCTTCCCATCAGAAATATAAGGTTAGCTAAAGTGGCATGAAAGCCACAACTCAGAAATGTCCTATTTCTGGACTTCATGGTGGTAGACGCTCCATCATCCTAAAATCTCATCTTTGGAAGACCATGACTTCATCAGATAGAAGCAGTGGTCTCCACCCTTCACCAGTGTGTTAAGTATATTGCTAACCACTCCGAAGGGACAATACGTGGAGACCAACCTACGACATGAGGTTGCCACTACGCCGCACTGAAACAGATAGAATGCTCACAGATTTAACTACATCCTACAGAGCACCTGGCCAAACAACGACAGAGACATCACTTTCGAGAGGGACAAGAGTAATGAGCTCTTCCGCCCAGCGAGACGAAAAGGCCACGACAAGTGGGAACAAATCCCCCCGACATTCCGTCAGCACGGAGATTCACCCCTCTACAAGATTTACTCTTCAATAACCTATGTAAGGCTTCAACAATCGCTAAATGATCTGTGAGAGCAACCCGAATTTACTTCAAGGCCAGGATCAATTTCTCTCCGTCAACAGTTAGTCTGCTTTAAGTTATTTGTTTCCCATTCCATGGTCAATATTGAGTTTTAGTTCTTAAAAGACTTATGTGATTTGCAATCGTTTAAGAAATAAAAGAAGAATTACGAAAATAAACTCTATTGATTATTGAAAAGATGTAACAACAAACACCTTGAGGCAGATACAAAAGGCTACATATTACGAACGCCTAGAGGCGGGTACAAAAGGCTGCATACTAAAAGCATTTGAATATAATGCGACATGAAGAAAAAGACTCACTTAGGCAATTCTACTGCCTGAAGCATCTGAGGAAAACTTGCAGACTCTCCGATGCAAGCAATCTGCTCGACCCCTTCCCGAGTTAAAGACAAGGTGTAAGAGGGGATTGAAAGGACTGAGCAAACAGATCTCCATCAAATTACTTTAGGAAAGTGCTCGTACAACGACATTGTAGACCTCACAACGGGCTGCTGATTTCCTCAAGAGACATCAAACTTCCTGATATTCACATAATTATTACATAATATATCCCTTAATTTATACATGTTAGTGTTTCGATTATTATATTTTATAGTAATTATTTCGTTTTCATGTCTTTGTAGGAATTTGAGCGTAAACGATGAAATCATATTAAGGCGACAAGTTAAGGAACGACAATTAGTCGATTCTAACGGTGGTATAAAGCAGATGGTCACAAACCTAAACCCAAAACCTAATTCATAACCTAAACTCAAAACCTAATACATAACCTAAACCCAAACCCAATGCCAAGCCCAATCCTACCCTCATTGATGAATCATCCCCTCATCTCATCCCTATTCATCTTGATCATGTTCTATAAATACAAGAGAATAGGGTGAGAAAAAGGGGAGGAAGAGAAGGGAAAAGAAGAATTAGACAAAAATCAAAACCTCTTTCTCACAAGGTGATTTCACAAGGTGACCATCACCACCTATCCATCACTCACTCATTCTCTGTCCAGATCACTCAGCAAACACCTCCATCATCCATCAACCACCATCACCCGAGCACCACCACCACCTCCGGACAGCACAACCGCCACCACCACGAAACAGGGGCGTCACAACCCTGTTTCGCGTCAAACCTTCACTCTGCCACCGTCCCTGCCCCTCTCCCTGTCCATCATCCATCAACCACCATCATCCGACTGAACTCGTCCGCGGTGCACCACCATCGCGACAGGAATTGAAACAGGGGAGTATTCCTCCGTGCTCGCTTTCTCTGTTTTTGAGTATTCTCAGTGAAATCTTTCTCTTTTGCAGGTTCCAGACCTAATTGGAGGACGAGACGCTCGCGAGGAGCGAGAACGAGGCCGCAAGAGCGCTGCTGCTCGCTGGAGACGACGACCAGACACTGTAGCGCAAGGCGGTACTGTAGCGTACAGTAGCAGAGACGGGAGAACTGGTCAAATTCTGTTATTTGGCTATTCACACCCCCGGTTCTGCTCTGTACCACCACAGAGCGTTTTGTGAACATTTTCTCGGGATTCGTGTTCTGACCACCTGCTGATCTGCTGAGTACCATCACATCGAGTTTGTGACAAACTAAATGGGTTGTATAAGTTATTTTGATTTATTTTACTGAATTGTGTGCTTAATTGTTAATTACAATTTATTTCTGAATTTTTGATAAATTGCTTTCACCTTCCATGTTCGAGAAATTAAACTTGATATGTTTGGTAGTTAGAATTACCCTTTTTCAATATTCAAAGTATGTGCTAAAAATATTAAGCTCAAACTTTGATTAAGTGTGCCCTAAAAAGACACTTAATACCTGGTAAGAGCGTATTTGCTTGAAATAATTTGTTAATGTTTGATAGAAACATGATATAAGTTGAATTGGATTTTAACGATCACATATTCGGTGTAAGCAAGGGATTCTCATCCCTAAAGCTTCTCGTTTAAATTTTCAGTAATTTAGATTTAAATGTTTTTGCTAACTCATTGGTGAGTCCAAGCCCACAAAATCCATCTCATTTATCTTTTATTTTTCTTATTTTTAATTTATTTTTAGTTTAGTTTTAAAAACACTGTAACCCCATATTTCCTACAAATTAGTTTAATTAAATTATTAAATTCAATTGCATCCACCTTCCTCGTGGGATCGACCCGTACTTGCCGTTGTCTACCAGTTAGACACCGTGCACTTGCGGTTATTACAAGTGAGTTAAATTAACCTATTATTTTAGGTTAGTAAAATCCGTATAAGGTTTTTGGCGCCGTTGCCGGGGAAGGTAGCGGTGTAATTGAATTTAAGATTTATTTCACTAATTTAAAAAAAAATCAAAAATACAAAAACTACAAAATTTTTTTTATTAAGTTCTTTTTACACTCATTTTGTGTTTGATTTTGCATATTACACGCTTCTTAAGGAAATTGGACGATCCTGCAAAACATCAAGCAAAGTTTTTTTATTTTATTTTTTATTTTGTGATGAGAGTTTTAATTTTATTTTCACCTCGTTTTACGAGTGTGTGGTGTAATAATTTTTAAACTCTACTGTTTTCATTTTGTTTAATCACAAAAAAACAAAAAAACCCAAAATTTTCTAAGTCAAAAGAAATTATAGGGAAACAATTTTAATTGTTACCCAATAATTTTTTATGATATAGAAATCCGATTTCTGAGACCAAGACCAGTAAATTTATTTGCATGTGCTTGTGTGTTGAGTGAAACGGATAAAAAGAAGTCGGACATTTTTTTGAATTGTGCTAACTTTTTGTGCAGAACGGAATACGCACACTGTAAGTATTTCTATCACACGCAACATATTAGCGACCAGGGTGCTTGGTGTAATTGTTTGAAATTGTGTGATTGGTTGTTTAATTTCTGTAATTGTTGATGCTAAACTTTAGTAATTCATAATAAGCAGACCCAGCTTATAAATAGAAACTGGTGGGACTTGATATCCCCACCTCATCACTCCAGCTGTGTGCAACCAATAGCATAACATAATTAAAATCAATTAGCAAGTTAGATAGAGCATCTTTTAGGTACGGTGTTCATAGGACAACCAAGACCAAGGTGAATCCAATAATTTTTGTGTTGATCCAAGCTAAAAGTGACGATGGGTTTAATCATTCAATGAACTCCGAGAGGCCACTGCCACAAGGGTAATTTACCCGGTACGCCGAGTCATAAGTAAGCTACGATCCACAAGAAGAATTGGTGTAACCAACAGTTTTTGGTTAGGAACACAAGCCTCAAGTGTGCATTTAACATCACATCGTTCTCACATCTATTGGCTTACAGAGCGGTAGCACAAGGAAGTACTTAATTGGACCATTGTGACCTCCTTCTCTTGTGCGATAATCCGGTTTCTTTGAAACAAAACTCTAGCCTACTGATTTTGAACTTTGCGGTGTAAAGTGTACACTCTTAGGATCAACTTGTAGCACCCATTGATGTGTCATAAAGATTACATAAGAAATAATTGTCCCCCAAAGATAAAAAGATAATTGATCTCAAAAACGTTGATTGCTTAGGGAGGCATGTTTCTTGTGCATTTATTGGTTGCTGATTGCATGTGAGCCTGTGTATATTTTTAGAGTTAGTGCTTTGAAAATAAAAAATGAACACAAGGGATTATCCAGCGTATTTTTTCGAGCAAGTCAATTCATTTTATGACATGCGACGACCTGATTATGATCCATATCTAGATTATTACAACTCAGGTTTAGCCGATCATCCTGACTTCTCATGGGCTCATGGTCAGTACCATGAAGGACCTCTAGACACTCCTCAGACTCCTCAAGCTTTCATTCCTGATAATGAGTCTCAATTTCATCGAGTTGTTCCTCCTTCTAACACATCTAGTTTAGAGGACGCCTTAACTCGTGTCATGCAGCGAACAGGAGAAATTCTTGAGCAAAATTCTCAGGATATCACAGAATTGACAGTTATTTATCGACAAAACTCTCAAGCTATCAAGAAACTTGAGATGACTTTGATTCAAATAGCTGAGTCATTTCCTGAGATAGAGTCAGAAATATTCCCTAGCCAACCTATTTCCAATCCAAATGGTCAATATGAAATTAGTGGCACATCTGAGCCGGATAGTGAAGATGTCCAATCCATTACTACTACCCTTAGGAGTGGAAAATTGGTTGACAATTAGATAGGAATGCCTGACATGAGTGTTATTATATCCTCACCCAATTTTACACAGGTTGCATCCTCCTCTCATACGAATGCTGATAAAGCCTCATTTATTGAGGAACCTGTAGATTCTGAGACACTGCAGACATCTCCTTCCCATGTTGACTCATGCCTCCCTAGTGATTCATGCATCGAATCAAACTGTGAACATTCTTTAGAGTCTCCCCTTGACTGTTTAGAGGCTTGTTTGACTCAATTTAGTTTAGACTTTGATGTTGATGATTCCATTAGGGAAGTCAATGATTTGCTTGACTCAGTCCCCATTGTGGATCCTAGTTATAAATGGAAGTCTAAAGTGAAGCCTCTTCCACTCAGTGAGTCAAAACTAGTCTCATCCGTTGAGCCACCTGAGCTTGACCTTAAACAATTACCTGACACCCTCAGGTATGCATTTTCAGGTGATGAGTTGTCTAGACCAATATCTCTATATGATTCATGTGATGAGCCTGTACCACCTGATATATCCATCGTCTTATCTACTTGCATCACATTCCCATTTACTAAGGCTACTTTCACTGATCCCTTGTGTTGTAGTGAGGATTTCAGTTTTCACCATTCTGATGTGAAAATTATCCAATCTTCTGATTTGGAACCAGACTTAGGATGTTCCATTTTAGAAGTAAGGGAGGATCCTTTGTTGCATACCACTACTTGCGACTCATTCATGTCTAAGATCGCTACTGACTTCCAAGGAATGCGAGCTTCTTTACAATTTATATATGATTTTAGATGGTGTCCTTGCAACTTTTGGGATGTGCTAGTATATCTTTTGTCGCACGTGGTTGCTATTTTTGAGTGGACTGATCCTCAACTGTTCAGGTTGTTGATATACGATCATGGACTAAGTATTTGTCATATTCTTCCTCTACACATTTTGATGCCCCATTTTTTAGGAAGAATATTTGTCGGGCTGATGACGTTAAACCAAGCGCTCCTAGGAGGCAGCCTAGCTTTATTTGTGTGTCTCTGCTGTTAGTCTGGATTGATTTTCGAGTACCCTATTTAGTTGTGTTTCACTCATACTCGTTAGCTCCGTAACAGTTTTGACTTACAACTTGCTTTTTTTTAGTTTTCTTTGTTTGTGTCGAATCTACAGTTTATTGATTTCAAATGAAAACTCCATGATTTTTATGTTGGTGAGCCTCATTGATGGACGACTTCTTGGAAATTGGTAAAATCTTCACCGCGGTAATACTGTTCTAACCTCCTCTCATGTACTTACTTAATTCATTTGTCAGAATTATTTTGTTAAACATTGAGGACAATGTTTGGATTAGGTTTGGGGGTAGGTTCATGAGTCGGTGAAATTTTCATTTTTTCGTAGTGTTTTCTTTTCTTATTCTTAAAAAAAAAAAAAAAAAAAAAAAGCTTTTCTTTCAAGACAACTTGGTCTTTTGTGAAAATGGATTTTAAATGTTTTATGCTCAAGAAAATGCAAACCAACTTGACATATTGGTATATTGATAAAGACTGAAAGTTTATTAAGATCCTTAAGTTAGATCTTGTTCATAAGATTTTTCAACTCGATTATCTTTGCACCATGAGCCATGTTAGCATAACTTGAAGTTGATGAGTGAAATATATACTAGAAAACCTTAGAATAATAGTGGAGACTTAACCCTGAAAGTTTTGAGCCTTTCTATTTTTCTGAGGGTTATACATAAACTCTGATTTTTCTTGAGTCCACATTATGTCGTTGATGATCTCATTATTTTCATTATTTTGATCAATTGCTTTGGGAATGACATCAAAATTGAATTATTACACTAGAACTTCTTGGCTTATTCAATTGAGATGTCATAATACTGACATGAACTTAGGAAATGATCTAGGCATTTTTATCTTTAGACCATTGACTAGCCTTTTAACTTACCCATAACATTAACCTTTTTGTAGCCTTTTGAGCCTTAGAATAACTTTTATTTGTTAACCCATTAACCTTTACCCAACTTTTCTAGGAATGTGTATGGATGGATATACTTGGTGTAAAAAGGGCATTAAAGAGCAAAATACGAGATATTTCATAAATCCTCTATGTAAAAAAAAAAAAAAAAAAAAAAGATTCTTCAATGAGGATAAAGATGTGAGAATGAAGAAAAAATTGATGGTGCGCAACATTGGTTTATTCTTGATAGCCCTAATTGTTCGTTGAATGGGTGTATACATTCCTAGAAACTTTTCTTAGAATCCTTTGACATTCTTTATTAACCATTACCCAAGCCCCATTACAACCCAACAAAGTCCTAGTTGATCTTAGGTAAAGGTTGGTTCTGTAGATGTGGAGATTTAATAACCAAGGCCTATGGTGTTTGATTCAACATTTCCAAAAGTAATTGATATTCCTGTCCATGAGATCATGTTTATTCCATTCTTGAAAAGTCCGTTCTTCATATTACTATATGTGAGATGATTGTTTTCCATTATTTACTCTTTTCCTCACATATAAACTGAGTGAATTACCAAATCTCTGAGTGCTTTATTGTGAGTGACATGAGAGGTTTGAAGTCAAAACAAACTTTCTACAAGAGATTTAGTCATTGTTTTACTCTGAAATGAAAAGTTATGTTGATAGTGCCATCCACACACACACATTGAGTTGAGGATGATTGTGAATTTGTCTCTAACTTGTGGAGAATATTAAATTATTTGGAAATTTGTTGACACACTAAAATGGCACTGTTGGTTTCTTGCATTTCTTGAAGTTTTAAAATGAACACTGTTTGTCCAAGTTTTGATTTAGTCAGTAATGTTTGTGGGTAACATTTCTGGAAACCCTCACGAGACTATAACTCGTCCACAAGAGGTAACTAGGGGTTTAAAGCCTTGTTGCACGTTTAAGGTAAGTGCAACCGATGATATCTGCGAAAGTGAGTTAGGATTTTCTTTTTATTGTTTTGCTCGAGGACTAGCAAAATATAGGTTTGGGGGTATTTGATATTCACATAATTATTACATAATATATCCCTTAATTTATACATGTTAGTGTTTCGATTATTATATTTTATAGTAATTATTTCGTTTTCATGTCTTTGTAGGAATTTGAGCGTAAACGATGAAATCATATTAAGGCGACAAGTTAAGGAACGACAATTAGTCGATTCTAACGGTGGTATAAAGCAGATGGTCACAAACCTAAACCCAAAACCTAATTCATAACCTAAACCCAAAACCTAATTCATAACCTAAACCCAAAACCTAATCCATAACCTAAACCCAATCCCCTCATCTCATCCCTATTCATCTTGATCATGTTCTATAAATACAAGAGAATAGGGTGAGAAAAAGGGGAGGAAGAGAAGGGAAAAGAAGAATTAGACAAAAATCAAAACCTCTTTCTCACAAGGTGATTTCACAAGGTGACCATCACCACCTATCCATCACTCACTCATTCTCTGTCCAGATCACTCAACAAACACCTCCATCATCCATCAACCACCATCACCCGAGCACCACCACCACCTCCGGACAGCACAACCGCCACCACAACGAAACAGGGGCGTGACAACCCTGTTTCGCGTCAAACCTTCACTCTGCCACCGTATCTGCCCCTCATCCATCAACCACCATCATCCATCAACCACCATCATCCGACAGAACTCGTCCGCGACGCACCACCATCGCGACAGGAATCGAAACAGGGGAGTATTCCTCCGTGCGCGCTTTCTCTGTTTTTGAGTATTCTCAGTGAAATCTTTCTCTTTTGCAGGTTCCACACCTAATTGGAGGATGAGACGCTCGCGAGGAGCAAAAACGAGGCCGCGAGAGCGCTGCTGCTCGCTGGAGACGACGACCAGGCACTGTAGCGCAAGGCGGTACTGTAGCAGAGGCGGGAGAACTGGTCAAATTCTATTATTTGGCTATTCACACCCCCGGTTCTGCTCTGTACCACCACAGAGCGTTTTGGGAACATTTTATCGGGATTCGTGTCCTGACCACCTTCTGCTGAGTACCACCACATCGAGTTTGTGACAAACTAAATGGGTTGTATAAGTTCTTTTGATTTATTTTACTGAATTGTGTGCTTAATTGTTAATTACAATTTATTTCTTAATTTTTGATAAATTGCTTTCACCTTGCATGTTCGAGAAATTAAACTTGATATGTTTGGTAGTTAGAATTACCCTTTTTCAATATTCAAAGCATGTGCTAAAAATGTTAAGCTCAAACTTTGATTAAGTGTGCCCTAAAAAGACACTTAATACCTGGTAAGAGCGTATTTGCTTGAAATAATTTGTTAATGTTTGATAGAAACATGATATAAGTTGAATTGGATTTTAACGATCACATATTCGGTGTAAGCAAGGGATTCTCATCCCTAAAGCTTCTCGTTTAAATTTTCAGTAATTTAGATTTAAATGTTTTTGCTAACTCATTGGTGAGTCCAAGCCCAGAAAATCCATCTCATCTATCTTTTATTTTTTTATTTTTAATTTATTTTTAGTTTAGTTTTAGAAACATTGTAACCCCATATTTCCTACAAATTAGTTTAATTAAATTATTAAATCTAAATTACTGAAAATTTAAACGAGAAGCTTTAGGGATGAGAATCCCTTGCTTACACCGAATATGTGATCGTTAAAATCCAATTCAACTTATATCATGTTTTTATCAAACATTAACAAATTATTTCAAGCAAATACGCTATTACCAAGTATTAAGTGTCTTTTTAGGGCACACTTAATCAAAGTTTGAGCTTAATATTTTTAGCACATGCTTTGAATATTGAAAAAGGGTAATTCTAACTACCAAACATATCAAGTTTAATTTCTCGAACATGGAAGGTGAAAACAATTTATCAAAAATTCAGAAATAAATTGTAATTAACAATTAAGCACACAATTCAGTAAAATAAATCAAAATAACTTATACAACCCATTTAGTTTGTCACAAACTCGATGTGGTGGGACTCAGCAGATCAGCAGGTGGCCAGAACACAAATCTCGAGAAAATGTTCCCAAAACCCTCTGTGGTGGTACAGAGCAGAACCGGGGGTGTGAATAGCCAAATAACAAAATTTGACCAGTTCTCCCGCCTCTGCTACAGTACGCTATAGTACCGCCTTGAGCTACAGTGCCTGGTCGTCGTCTCCAGCGAGCAGCAGCGCTCTCGCGGCCTCGTTCTCGCTCCTCGCGAGCGTCTCGTCCTCCAATTAGGTCTGGAACCTGCAAAAGAGAAAGATTTCACTGAGAATACTCAAAAACAGAGAAAGCGAGCACGGAGGAATACTCCCCTGTTTCGATTCCTGTCGCGATGGTGGTGCGTCGCGGACGAGTTCTGTCGGATGATGGTGGTTGATGGATGATGGTGGTTGATGGATGATGGACAGGGACAGGGGCAGGGACGGTGGCAGAGTGAAGGTTTGACGCGAAACAGGGTTGTGACGCCCCTGTTTCGTGGTGGTGGCGGTTGTGCTGTCCGGAGGTGGTGGTGGTGCTCGGGTGATGGTGGTTGATGGATGATGGAGGTGTTTGCTGAGTGATCTGGACAGAGAATGAGTGAGTGATGGATAGGTGGTGATGGTCACCTTGTGAAATCACCTTGTGAGAAAGAGGTTTTGATTTTTGTCTAATTCTTCTTTTCCCTTCTCTTCCTCCCCTTTTTCTCACCCTATTCTCTTGTATTTATAGAACATGATCAAGATGAATAGGGATGAGATGAGGGGATGATTCATCAATGAGGGTAGGATTGGGCTTGGCATTGGGTTTGGGTTTAGGTTATGGATTAGGTTTTGGGTTTAGGTTATGAATTAGGTTTTGGGTTTAGGTTTGTGACCATCTGCTTTATACCACCGTTAGAATCGACTAATTGTCGTTCCTTAACTTGTCGCCTTAATACGATTTCATCGTTTACGCTCAAATTCCTACAAAGACATGAAAACGAAATAATTACTATAAAATATAATAATCGAAACACTAATATGTATAAATTAAGGGATATATTATGTAATAATTATGTGAATATCACTTCCTCAAATAGCTTAGAAGAAGGCAAATGAGGATGGCCACAACCAGCGACGCAGTCACGGACTCCCAATGCTATCAAACGAGGCCACTTTTCACATGTGCGATACCAGAAGTGATTGAGAGATACCACACCCGAAAACATTGTACATCGACTAACACTTCGATCAGCCATTGGTTAGCAGCGGGATTCGAGCACACGAAGGCAAAAGTGGTACGGTGTAAGACCAAGGCATCTCCCTTGGGCGAAATCTGTACTGCTTCTCCGTGATAGGAGAATAAATTACGAGACTTCAGCAGATCAACTACGTGCCCACCCATAACAGGTGACCACAAATAACATCAACTATTACTATGCCTGATCAATGCAAATGTCAGAACATTCGGAGACACCAGAGACGGAGATTCGCTTTCAGCCTTTGGAAAACCTCAAGCATTTCCTTTAGCCTTTGGAAAACCCAAAACATCTTCTTCAACCAAGAACATTACACATGAAATAAGCTCTGCGAAAGATAGTGCCTACAACAAATTGGAAACACCATTATATAGAAATGATGGTTCACCAAGCGGGCACTCCAGCATTAACTGCCAAGCATTGAATACTGTATGAAAAATGTGGAGACAACGGTTCCCAAGGAAACTGCGCAGACCACGTCATTCAAATTGATGGCGTTGCATGCAACCCCATCCATTGAGGGGGAGTAATCGATACACAACCATCACCCAGCCTACGCTGTACACGTGTTATCGCGCGATCTACGTCATACACATATCGCACCATGCAGGAAACCCTAGTCCTTCCTCTGCGGGCCCATGGGCTCAGCCTATTATTCAAACAATATTCTGTCACATGCTTGGCCTGAGCATGAGATATCCTAGTCAACTCTGACATACGGATCGTACCTACAGATCACTAGCTTATTTAAGGTAACTTTGTCCACCCCATGCACCATGCTGATGGACTAGGTCAGCACGCCCCTAGTAGGCAGAACCGCTTTTCAAACCTGGCAAGCTTAGTCAGCCAAGGCTGATGATAATGACTTCCCCGACACCTAGTTCGCTTAGCACGGGGCATCGACGGTTTAAGAAGTGGAAGTCTAATCAGCGCTATCACGCTTGATGACGACGACTTGCCAGGGATCATTGCCCCCTTTGCGGTCATTGATCGCCGAACCTTATCAGGTAAGCCTAGCTGGTGACAACTAGCAATGAAAGCTTTATATCAAAGCCCAGACCTGTAGCCCCCACTGCGTGGGTGTAGATGGTTTGGAAGGTGGGAGCCTAGTCAATTATGAATTGATTCGGACGGCTCACCACGGGACCACTATTTTTCAGCGTGGCCGCCGCATCACCAACCCTGGACTTATAGACCCCACTGCGTAGGTGTAGATAGTCTAGAAGATGGGAGCCTAGTCAACCACGATTTGATTCCGATGGCTTGCCACGGGACCACTACTTTTCAATGTGGCCGCCGAAAACTCCCAAATTTGTAGCTTGATGCGCACCGGTGTAGATAATTTGGAAGGTGGGAGCCTAGTCAGTCCTGAACTGATTTCGAAGGCTCGCCACAGGACCACTGCTTTTCAGCCTGGTCGCCAAACTCTTCTCTCGAATTCGTAGGCCCCACTGCGCAGGGAGGGTGTAGATGGTTCGAAAGGTGGGAGTCTAGTCAGTCCTGAACTGATTCCGATGGCTTGCCACGGGACAACTGCTTTTTAGCCTGGTCGCCAAACTTTTATTCCCTGAATCTATAGTCTTCTTTGCTCGGTCATAAATGATTCGAAAGGTGGGAGTCTCAAGCAGCTCGCCACGTGTCCTCCGATTTTCTTCAAAACAATAGTCGCAAACATGAATTTAGTTGAATCAACGTCTTCACGCTCAAACAGACTGACATTCTATTATTAGTGAAGGCCATTTGTGCTGATACAAAGGTCATACGGTCAGTGCCCAGATAAAAGCTACTTAAGATGCCAGCTCGAGCTTACGGCATCTGACTCGGCACAAACGCTCTAGCATATACACTCGGCCATTGCAGCTCGCCCATGGCAGCAATCGTAGCCGACCGATCAGACAAATAGGGTAATCCTCAAGCAGCTTACCTAGGGGACAAGACACGGCTTGGGTGACTCAACTCCCAAATAAATTGTCCGCAAGATGCCCATTATCAGACATGACTACACAAAAATGACCATGAGTCGTTTACTACACAAAGTAATCAAGCTCTCTATCGCAAATAGACCAGTCAACGTCCTATTGATTCAACCAGTCTATGCCTAAGAAAGATGACAAGGCGAAATGAAAAACATGCAATAGAGACAACAAGCACGAAACGGATAAAACTGTTTTTTATTAATGATCAAAACGAAGAGGGGTACAAGCACACCAAGTTTACTCCTTATCAAGAGAAGGTACAGAAACGGAAGAGCTAAGCATAGTGGAAAATGGAGCAGGAGTTGCGTCAACGCGTGCCCTGGCCTGAACATCAAGACCTAAACTGTCTTTCTTGCCCAATGACACAGAGATAATAGACAAGTCTACATACGACATCTTATAGCGGCCGAGATCCCACTCCAGATGCTCCTCCTTCATCAGTGCCAACAATTCATTAGTGTTCTAGATTTTATGTATAAGCTTTTTGTAGGGGGTTGGCGGAAGAAAGGGGTGGGGAAAGCTATTTACTAATATAGATTTTATTGTTGGATTACAAACTTGATTTGGGCTTTGGTGAGTTTATGTTGTAATTGGGCTTAGTAGTAGAGCTTAAAAGATCAAAGCTCAAACTTAAAAAGAGACCAAATTCTAAAAAGAGTGAGATAAAAGCCAAAATTCTAGAAACTCTTTCTAGGAAATGTTATTAGAAATATCTTGATCTCTAGTAGAAAAAAGCTAGGTAGTTAGTAGAAAATTATTTAGATATGTTGAAGAGACTTTCCTACAGAGTGAATTGTAATCATTAGATTGAAAATATGTTGGAACAATTCTAGCTATTGCTTGAGAAGGTGACACTAGTATAAAGAGCTCATTCATTTTGGATCAAGCCATAAATTTGAGAATCAACAAGTTATCTTTTTTACCACTTTCTCCTTTTGTCATCCTCTCCTCCCAAATTTTCTAAAAGCCTCTTCTTTAAACAAAGTGGTATCAGAGCAAGGTTTCACACACCTAAAATACATTTTCCTATAATTGGCAAGTAATAATATGCCTTCCATTCTAGTCTCTATGCTTAGTAAGAGCAACTACGACAATTCGAGTATCAAGATGAATGTTCTCTTTGGAACACAGGATGTCTTGGAGATCGTGGAAAATGGCTATAATGAGACACGAGATGAAGCGTCACTATCCCAACACAAAGGGGTAACTTAAAAGATTCAAGAAAGAGATACAAAAAACTCTTTTCCTCATCTATCAAGCCTTAGATGTTGATGGATTTGAGAAGATTTCAATTGCAACATCTGCCAAGGAGGCATATGAGAGGTTTCAAACTTCTTGCAAAGGAGCGAAGCAAGTGAAAAGAGTACGCTTCCAAATACTAAAATTTGAGTTTGACGCTTTACATATGAAAGAGTTTGAGTATATTTCCAACTATTTCTTAAGAGTCTTAGTCGTTTCCAATCAAATGAGGAGAAACGGTGAAAAATTAGAGATGTGACAATAACGGAGAACATATTATGCTCATTGGATCCTAAATTCAAGCACATTGTTGTGATGATTGAAGAAACAAAAGATTTAAAAGAGATGACTATAGACCAACTAACAGAGTCATTGCAAACGTACGAAGAGAAGCATAAGAAGAAACAAGAGATTGCAGAACAATTTCTCAAGATGCAAGTTCACTCAAAGGAGAACAAATAAAGCTTCAACAATGAACGTGGTCAACGTGGAAGAGGTCGTGGCCAAGGACGATGTCAAGGTCGAGGATGTGGACGTGGCCGAGGAGGTTTCGACAACAATGAAGATAGAAGAGAAATCTCAACAAGCGGTCGTGGGAATAACAACTCAAGGTATTACAAGCCTCAAACCAAGTGTTATAGTTGTCAAAAGTTTGGTAACTATGCTTCGGAATGTAAAGCTCCAAAAAAGAAAGTTGAAGAGTATGCTGATTATCCCAAAGATAAGAGCTAAGAAGATGACACTATATTGTTCACATATAAAGGACATTATGGAAGACAAGACAACACAAGGTACCTTAACAACGGTGTAACTAACCATATGTGTGGAAGAAGAAGCATGTTCGAGAAGCTAGATTGATGATACACCAAAATGGTCCCTTCTCTGCGCTGTACGCATGTCATGATGATCTTGAGGAATGATAGGCCCTAGTGTCAGCCCAACACTGATCCAGCCTAAGCGGTTCTAAGCCCGCCTAATGCAGTCTGCTAGACGGACTCGAATTCTTATAGCCTGCTAAGCCCACATGTATCATAGCTATCCTCGATACCCGTAAGCCCTGCTAAGGCAAGTATCTCGATGATCAACTTCAGACAAGAAATTACAGCAGCTCTTCACTTCCAACTAGGAAGAAAATGCCAGAGTACATGTCACACATGGAAACCTCCATCTACGAACTACTCTCTGATTGGGAACTATCTCCTGCGTATTTAATAGCACAAGGCTATCATGGAAACTCCCCTCCACAACACAACTCCTAATTAGATAAGGATTTCCATGAACTCCTACCCTAAACTACGCCACCGATGAGCTGGTCGAACCAGGACTCTAGCATTATAAATAAGACAAGAGGTTGGTAAGCTAAGGTACGCTACAAATCCCTGCTTGACTTTAGCATCGGATTACCATCGGCCATCACAACGGTGGTTTGTGGCTCATGTGCGTTCCTTGTGCAGGTCAGCAGGTTTGCAGATCAAGGTCAAAGCAGTGAGCGAAAAATGGTTGCATCAGTTTGGCGCCGTCCGTGGGGACGACAAAGTTCCTACCTAACCTTTCACTGGCATCATCTCCCTTCGGGATACAAAAAAATGGTGACCACCGATCATGCAACAATGGAGAACATGGGGACACGTCAAACGCCCAATCTGGCGTTATACCGCCGCTTTTAGCGGTGCCGGTGGCACACGGGCAATAGACTCACGCCCCCATGCCAGCCACAACAACAACAAACCCCAAGATAGATTTGTTATCATCTCAAATATAGCAAGTCGCCAAATAAGTGGATGCTCTCATCCAATAGAACCTTCCAGCTACTAATGGAGATCAAGAGCAGCACAAACAACAGAGAGCAAACACAATAGAGCCAAGCCCCTGCTAGTTCTCACTAGACTATATGAGACGGTGCAGCTAACGCAGAATCGATTCTTAGGGATGAGAGGCTCACCCCTCGAAATCCCCTTCGCAGAGGGGCACACAACCCAGACGTGTTGTATCGTCTCTATGTTCCACCGTTCATGGACCGTATCATGAACATGGCTCTTCCAAAGAAGTTCACGCCTCCAAAGCTCGACTTCTACAACGGGACCACTGGCCCATTTGATCACCAGCGCCATTACCAGCACGTAATGGCACTCAAAAAAGGATCCGAGTCGGGGATTTACAGGACTTTCCCTACTAGCCTAAAGAAGTCAACGCTAACATGGTTCCACAACCTCCCGCCAAAGTCGATCGACTCATTTAAGATGTTGGCGAAGAAGTTCTTGATGCGTTTTGTCGAAAGTTAGCGTCTTCAAAAAGGCCCATACTACACTCTCTCTAAAACAGAGATCCAATTAGACACTTAGAAAGTATGTCACGTGCTTCAATGACGAGTTGTCTCTCATTAAAGGCACAGTCGTGAAGGCTTTTACCGCGGGCCTAAAAGAGGGAAAACTTTATGACTTCCTCACCTTGGAATCCCCTTTGGATATGACGAAACTCCTTAAGGGCACCCAAAGGTACATCACCTTAGAAGAGATGAAAACTGTGAAGAGGGAAACAAAAGTTGAGAAGAAGCCCTCCGTTCCTAAGGACAGGAACGAGGGAAGAAGGCAAGAGGATGAAGAAATGAGCAAACAAAAGCACAATGAAAACAGGTCAGACCCTGACTAGGCCAGGCTAGAGAAAGCTTCCAACTACGTTGGATCCAGATCCATGAACCCCCTTAATTCCAGCCTATCAGATGTCCTGAAGCCATGAAAAACTGAAAAGGTCTAAAGTGGCCCCCGAAGCAGTGCAGAGATAACTCCAAACGTGACAACAACAAGTACTGCTCATACCACAAGGAGGGTTCCATGACACCAACGATTGCAAAAGTCTAAAGTATGAAATCGAGTACTGGATCTGCAAAGGCAAGCTAGAGGAATTCCTGGGCTCTGAGAAGCAACCAGAAGGACCCATGGACATGGGGAGTCAGTAAAGGAGATCAAGAAGGAGATTACGGGAATAATCTATGTCCTTCATTGAGTCGGATCGGAGGAAGACCAGTCAAACAGATCCTACAAGCGGACTATATTGAAGATGCGGACACAACCCGAAGATGAGGACAAAAACATTTACTACTCGATGGTGCAAAACACCATCCCCACGTTAACCTTTACAGACAAGGACCTTGAAGGAGTCTGAACATCGCACAATGACACTCTCGTCTCATCAATCTCTATTTCAAGGTGGGTGGTAAAAAGAGCCTTGTGGATACAGGAAGCTCACTCAACGTCCTGTTCTACAACGCATTCTGTAGTATGGACCTCAAGGAGGAGAACATGACACCCTCAGACTACCTGCTGATTGGATTCAACGGAGAGAAATGCTTTTTGATAGGGAAGATAAGGTTAGCAGTAGTGACAGGAGAGCCACAGCTGAGAAAAGTCATGCTCCTGAACTTCATGGTAGTAGATGCGCCATTTACAAACAACTTTATCTTGGGAAGACATGGCTCCACCAAATGGAAGCAGTAGTCTCCATCATACACCGCTAACCATTCGGAAGGAACCATACGTGGGGACCAACCAACGGCACGAGGCTGCCATTATGTTGCACTGACGCAGATAGAATGTTCCTAAATCCAACTGGATCCCACAGCACAATCTGAATGAAAGCCAGATGCAGTGACAATGGACACACCACTCCACTCACACGAGATCCCAACAGTGGTGGCTCATTTCAGAAACTGGGAACATTCAAGTAATACAGAAATAATTCGCTCTTCAACTCAGCAGAGCAGAGAGGTCAATGTAGACAGGAGTACAACCCCCTGACCATCCGTCGACGCAGAAGTTAACTCCCACGCAAGGTTTACTCTTCAGTAACCTCAGGGACATCAGTGAAGCTTGACAGTTCGCTGAAAATATCAACGATCCAACAAGGGCCATGTGAATTCACTTCAGGGCCATATCGACTTCTCTCCGCCAACAATTAGTCTATTTCAGTTGTTTATTTTCCTTTCCATAGTCAATTTAGTGTTTTAGTTCTTAGAAGCATATGATTTGCAATCATTTAAGAAATAAAAAAGAATTACGCAAATACACTCTATTGATTACTGGAATGATGTAACAACAAGCGCCCTAAGGCATATACAAAAGACTACATACTACAAGCATCTGAATCCGGTGCGACATAAAATAAAGATTCTCTTAAACAGTCCGACTCCAGAAGACAACAAAGGTACCCCAAGTAAACTCCGCTCAACGACTTTTCTGAGAAATACGTCCCATGATCAAGGACAAATGTGCAAAAAAGGGTTGAAAGTACAAAACAGCTAGTTGTTCCGCCGAACCACCCCAAGAAAGCAACCCACCAACGATAATACAGACCTTGCAACGAGTTGTAGACTTCTTCAAATGGCATCTGGCCTCCCGAAGGAGTTAGAAAAGGACAAACAAAGATGGTCACAAACGACGAAGCAGTCAAGGTCTCACAGTACTGACAAGCGAGGACACTTCTCCCATGCGCGATACCAGGGGTGACTCAGAGATACCACCCCCGGAAGCAATGACACATCTGCAAACACTTTGATCAACCATAAACTAGCTGAAGGAAACGTCTACCGGCGGACAAATTTGCACATCAAACCGTGAGCGAATAAACGACAGACTCATCCCTTGGAAGGGAGTCTGTACTTCTTATTCAAAATATGAGAATAAATTACGAGATCTCAGCAAATCAATTGGGTGCTCACCCAGAGCATGTGACCACGCATAACATTAAGTCTTATCGCGACTCATAGGCGCAAATGTCTGAACAGTCAAAGACTCCAACGATGGAGATCTCCCTTAAGCGTTTGGAAAACCCAAAGCATGTCCTTCAAGTAAGAGCATTATAGGATACACTATGCACAAGATAGTGCCTACAACGACGAAGAAACACCATTATATAGTCATAGTGGTTCACCAAATGGGCATTTCAGCATTAATTGTCAGCATGGCACATCGTATTTGAAATGAGGAGACGAAAGTTCCCAAGGAAACTGTACAAGACCACGTTCGCCCAATTAATGAGGCTACACACAACCCCATTAATTTTGGGGAGTAACCGATACTCAACCGTCTCGTGATTTATGTCGTACGCATGTTACCATGCAATTTACGTTGTACACGTAGCGTATTTCATACAATGAACCCTAGCTCTCACTCTATGGGCCCATGGGCTCGGCCCACTATTCAAGCAGTATTCTACCACGTGCCTGACACGAGCATTAGAAACCCCAGTCATTCTCGACACACGGATCACACTTGCATATCACCGGTTGATTCAAGGTACTCCTATCTCTTCAAAACTCCTCCACACAATGCACTCCACTCGCGGATATAGACTCGTACACCTGCAACTGGCGAAGCCCCCACCTAGCTGGGCAAACTTAGTCAGCCTTGGGTGAAGACAACGACTTTCAGTTCATCCCAACACCTAGTCCGCCCAGTGTGGATGTTGATGGTTCACTACACCAAAAGGATTCTTTAGCTACACGGAGATGGCCACGACTCTAAACCGTTGGTTTATTTGCCACGGCCAAAAACCGTGGATAGCGTGGCCAACGGCCTAAAACCGTGGCTATAAAAATAACTGGCCACGACTCTAAACCGTGGGTGGATTAGCCACGGCCAAAAATCGTGGCTAGAATTAGCAACGACAAAAAATCGTGGCTAGAATTAGCAACGGCCAAAAACCGTTGCTAAAAAAAACAGTTTTGCACGTGCCGCGCTCTTGCGAGTGATTTGGAGATTGAAGTTTCGCGCTCTGGCGAAAACGGGTTTCACGCTTTGGCGAAAAAAATTGGGGAAAAAGAATTTGGCGCTGATTTAGGTCATTGCGAAAGAGGTTTGAATCTGTCAGTTTTTGACCTCTCTATCTCATTTAGGGTTTGCGATAAAGAGAGAGAGATTTGCGCGATTTAGAGTTTGCGATCTCTTCGACCTCTGGTTTGAATCTGTCAGTTTGCGCGGTCATTGCGAAAAAGAATTTCGACCTAAATCAGAGTCAGAGAGAGGTTTGGCGTAGAGGAGAGATCGAGGAGCTTGAGAGAGCTTCAGTACTGTAGAGGAGAAGATTAGCCACAATGGTTCTCAAGTGAGTTCATTTTCGATTCTTGATATGGGTTTTTCCTTCTATCTCTCACTGTTCTCTTTTTGTTGTGTTAGTTTTCTGTTTTATAGTTGGTTTTAACATTTATCATCTAGTTTCTGATCTGATTTGATATGTAGAGTTGAATGAAATCGTTTTATACTGAAGTGGGGTTTGAAAAATCATAATTGTTCGTAATGGGTATTCGTTATTTTTCATGGGTTTTGGCTTGTTAGATCTGATTGGATGTTACGGTTCATTTTGATTGGGTATATGACTTGTTTTCTGAGATTTATGTGTTCTGTTTCGAGAATGTATATCTTAGTTTTCTGAGATCGTTGTCCCATGGAAACTAGTAGGCTCAACCATAGGACTTGTTTGTGGTAAGTGCATTCAATTGATGTTAAATTCTAATATTTTCTATATAAATCTTGATTTAGATATGAAATGTAATTGAAAAATGAGAATTTTTTTCTCCATTCATTCATTCTGTGTAAATCTTCAAATTTAACCATGAAATGGGGTGTTTGTAATAATGTGTAGTTCCTTAATCTTTACAAGTTTTTTGTTCTACTTAAATTATGGAATGAAATTGAAAGATGGGATTTTTAAATTTATTTTTGTTCTTGTTCTTGAATTTTTTTTTTTGGTGTGAAATTTAGGATAATCCAGTAGGGTCAGAGTTCAGTTATGTGGAGGATAAGAATGCATATGTGAAAACTGACGAAGAGGCAACAACTGATTTAACTACCTTGTTGCAAGTGATCTTCAATAGGAATGAGAGCCTACAAAAGAGTCCTCTTTACATTATTGCAGAGTCTTATGGTGGAAAATATGTTGTTACTCTTGCATTATCGGTTCTAAAAGCGATCGAAGCTTGCAAATTGAAGGTCAAACTTGGAGGTAATCTCTTGTGCTAAGTTCAATAGAATCAGTTTTAATGTAGAAAACCCCTTAAGTGTGTTTATAATCTTATCGATCAATATGTCAAGTATAGTGTAAATTAGATTTTGATTGCAAGTAGGATTGATATCTGAGACACTGGAGAATACCCATTTTTGTTTATTGAATCTTGATTGAATTGTCTATGGTTCAAGTAGTTTGAATTGCAGTTTGGGAGTCAAATGGAATTGGATTGATGAGATATTTAATTTCACATTTTCAATCAGGAGTTGCTTTGGGAGATAGTTGGATTTCTCCAGAAGATTTTGTGGTGAGTAGTAATTTTTCAATCAAGCATTCTTATTTCGTGCATCGGCTTTGGCGTTACATTAACTATTAGTTGCTTCTAAGTTTCATCTTGCTTCAGATTATGGATACTAAGACTTGTTTTCAAACTACAATTCTCATGGGAGCCACTTCTCATGGATGTATCACGGCTCGATGAAAATGGTCTTGGAAAATCTAATAGGTCAAAAGTTTCAATCAAATTTTCTGCAAATTTAATCAAAATATCTGTTTGATTGACAAACTTTGAGTTATCTAACATACCCCATTTTATAAAACTTTGATTGACAAATATCTGTCTGCACACGAATTCTCAAAACGATAGTGTCCTTGTAACATATGGTTCAGTCATGAAGATGGTCATCCCTCATTTTCATTCAAGTTGTAGAGATTACATTGAAGATTTCTGTTTGTTACTTGGTACAGGTTGATGAGCTATTATCCAAAGGAGTGAATGTTACCGTCTACAATGGACAGGTAAGGAGTAAAAACTTTCGATAAGTCAGTATTCTATAATTGAATAATTATTGACTTCATACTTCAACCTTGCCACAGTTTTCAAATCAGCATGCATCTCCAAATACAACCTCTAAACTTGGAGATATTTCAACTGCATCTTAGCATTCTTGCACGGTTGATTTAATGGCTATCTTTCTGTTTTTGTGATCATTCCTTTACAATTTAGTTATTTCATGTGTTATCTGACTCTGACACATAACTTATGATGAAAGGTTGCAGCTACTGAATATGATAGACAAGGGGTTGTTGATCATGCAAACAACCTCGCATCAAAAAATCGAAGTAACTTGACCAATTCAATGAAAGCTCTAGGAGTGGACATAGTGACTGGCGTAGGCACTATTGTGGTTAGTTTTGCTTGTTGTAACTTGGTTTGATCTAAGATAACACTGCATAAACCTTATGTTTGTATATACACATTAGTAGCCAGGAAAAAGTGTAATTTCATTGTTAACTTGGTCCTTCATTAGTTTTACTGTTTCGTGCATGGATTTGTTTTTCAGGGTCCACAAAAGGTGAAACATGGAAAAGTTGGCTTGCCTGATAATGATATAACTGCAAAGAACATAATTATCGCTACTGGTTCTGTTCCATTTTTCCCAAAGGGAATCGAAGTAGATGGTGAGTGTTGGTCCTTGTCCTGAATATTGACATTAAATTCTTTGTAGATCAAGATACATGACTAGTTCAAGTAAATATGTATCCACATATTTCTAATATCAGTATTTTATTTGCCGGAGATCATGGCTAGTGCTTCTTCCACAATTGCACTAGCCAAATGGTACCACAACTTAGAGAGACAGGTTTTCAGTCGCATGGTGGTCAAGTTGGGATGTGACCTGGTATAGTGTACGAAGATAATTGCATTCTGGTTGTGGATGCAGATGCTGGGTTTTCTTAGCATGGTTGGTATACTGCTAAAAAAGGAGGATGTTGTGTTAGCTTGGCAGCAAAATAAGGTAGGCAGTGCATAGCATTCATGGAACACAATAGGCAGGCACCACAACCTGATATGGAGTTAGCAGTCACAATCAATGCAGTTTATCTATGAAAACAAAGCACGTGCCATAAAAGATATGGAGAATGGCAACTTGAGTAAGGCATTTCAAGACATTGTCCAAGATGTAGTTATCTGTAGAATGGAAAGGGAGATTGGGAGAGCCATGGGGTTTGCTGCTAGCATGGTCAATGTCAACATTGCAACTAATCCAAGGACAAGCCTGGTGAATGAACCAGCACTGCAACAACATGTTGTACCCCAAGCTTCAACAAATGTCAGTCCTACTGCACAGCCTTGGAGGCCACAGCCAGCTTCAACATCTCTTTCTCTATTCTCACCCATTTCTATTTGTTGTACTGTTTATGTATTTATATATTCATATTACTAAATATTAGACTTGATTTTGATTAACTTATAAGCTTAACTATTCCAGGAAATCCCTTTTCTAACATTGTAATCTTCTAAACTTACAATTGACTTGCAGAAAATGGAAGACTGGAAGGCTTCTCATGTGACTAATGCAACTGCCATGGATCCTGATTGTTCTTTACCTCCAAATGTTGCTCTAATCACTCTTGAGGTAACCTTATCTTTACACGTTATAATGTTATGGTTCTTTCAACATGCACAAAGACGTTTTTTAATTACCCTTGTTCAGGTTGAGGTTTTTTTTAGCTGGAAGGGGAGGTGTCGTACTCACACTTTAGCTAGCATAAATTTCTTATTCTGCAAAATATATATAATTGAAACAATTTCGGGAATTCAGTAATTAGAAAATAGTTAATGGTCAGGTTAAGACCTACCAAAGCAATTACAAACTTTAGGAGCTGATTTCATTGCACCTAAATGGGAATAGTTTTTATAAATTACAAGTAAATACACTGATTTTTTGTTAATCTCATTCCTCATTCGTCTATTTTCAACTGTAAAATGATAGGCAGCTATTGTTATACGTGCAGTAAAGAATGTTGTTGGCACAAGAAGGACAACAGTTTGCACTATCCATCAACCAAGTATCGACAAATTTGAGGCATTTGATGAGGTAATTGAAACACTAACCAGTGAATTATATTCATGGCTACACTTTTCATATGTTATGATAAATATCAAGTTTTATTACATCTTCAGATGGATGGCATGTGATCCATTAGCTTGGGGTTGAAAACCCAAGGGTATATTTTATTTATTGTTTTTTTAACTTCAAGGCCATGATGTTGTTCATTTAGGCAAACTACTTATCTGTTAAGCAGGATTAGTGTTAAAAAGGAAATGTTTACATATTTAATATTTTTGAAAATTTGATGAATTTATATGATAGACTACAATAAATAAGCTTTGCATCTCTCAAGAGTTTTTGAGGAGCAAGTATGTTTTAGTGACCCTCATTTCTGATTAGTTTGCTTTAGAAGACATGGCTTTAGATAGATTCAAATGAAGGACACGATCACTTAGTTGGTCTTTTCGTGAGCGTCCTGGTCTTTTGCTTATTGTGGCTTTCTTGGTTGCACAGTTGGTGAGTAATTTGTATCAGGCAAATCTTGCTTCCTTTCTAATTTTTTCTTATCTTTGGCTTATCGACTTTTTCATGTGCAGATTGCTACTCTTATTGCGGTCTATGCTGATTGGGATCAGAAGGTATGGTTCTATTTTCTTCTTTTCCTTTGGGTCATTATTTTTCCTAGATATTTTTTGTTTTGACATACATTATTTTGATTTTTATCGGTGTTACGTTTGAATGACATTGATTTTTACCAATCCAAAAGCACCTTGTATGGCCATCTCTCCAGCATTGATTTTTTCTGATGCAATCAGTTCTCATTGGAGAGTCCCTTCCTGTCACAAAGAGGACAGGAGATGAAGTATTTTTCTGGTTCAACCTACAAGCAAGGAGAAATCGAGGCTAAACTGCCAATTTCCTAGTGGCAATGTCTTAGGTATACATTCTATTCTTTGTGTGTATGTTTGCCCATTCCTTCGACATTAGCCTATCTTCTCAAATATGTCCAATTAGATGTGGGAAACAAATTTTCAATTTTATGTCTGTATTTACTGCAGTGACCTTGCTCAGAATCAACTCACTGGTGAGATTCCAAGGCTAATCTATTGGAATGAAGTTCTTCAATATCTGTGAGTATTCATCCATCACTACTAGTAGCTCTTAAACTATGTTTTCTGTTTAACTGAAATATTACTGTTAAGTTTGATCTTTAGTAGTCTTTTTATGCTAAAAGATAACGTATTTGCATTCTTATACAACCAATTCCCAAAATATGACAGAGAAACAAAATTCCTTATGTTGCAAACTCCATTTTGCAATTGCTGACTTGTATTACCATGTATTGATATATGCAAGTTAGCTATTGCTATCGTTTATCCATTTGTTCATGTTACTTCTCTGTGTCATTCTTGTAGCGATGTATTCTTGTATCATGCAATATGTATCAATTTGGCTGAGATATATTACGTATTGTGCATATTGTAAGAGACAGATAATGAACTCATTGAACTGACTTATTTAGTGCTTTTGCAGCATATAGTAGGGCCACTAGGCGCAACCGTGCTGGCAGGGGAGAATCTTTGTTAAAGGTACTCCGAAATACTAAGATTTCCTTTTCTACTGCTTGTTTATTGACTGAATCGCATCATATGGTATCTCATACATAAATGGAAAGAAAATCTTTGGTTGGTTTGGTTCTATCCTTGGGCTAGAAACAGCTACCATTAGTGGTAGATGTTATGTTTCATTATCAGTTGATATTTAATTTAGACATGGAAATAGCATATTCTGTGACTTATAGCTTGTTTGTGTTCATAGATGTGCAATAGGCAAAACTTTTGTAAGCTTGTTTGCTTAGATTTCTAACTGTTTGCTGTTTGTTTATTCAGCACTAACGTTTACTGTTCTCTGTAGTTTATATTACTAGTAATAGATGATTGCTTATTATAATTAAAAATCATTTCTTGCATATATTTAAGCAACCTTAAAATGCAGTGTGGTTCCAGCATTCAAGTCTGCAGCTGAAGATCTTCTGAGTTCATCTGGCCTTTCAGCACTGGAGCTGCTCGCAAAGGCACTTGGAAAGACAGCTGTAAGTGCTTTAAAATTTATTTTTTTTACAAGTGAAATAAGCAAAATAAGAGTATTAACTTGAGGTGTGGCTTGTGCAGGGTTAAAATTTATCTTACAGCTGATTGGAAGGGTGTTGTGTTTGATGTGCCAGCAGAAGAGCTGGATGCATTTCTTGCAGGTATACTCATGCTGTATTTACATTATGGTTGGTTATCTGTTAACATATCCCAAATGCAGTGCTGTTAATAAAAGTGAGAATTTATTGCTTCTCATTAATTAGAAACCTTTTTAGGGTTTGTTGACCAGAAAATATGGTCCTAGGTTAAATGTGTCATGTTCTTTATGCAATTTATGTCATATAGTTTCTTTGAGTTTCAGAAAGAAGACGGTCATGGATGAATCAACAAAAATGACTATAGAGTTCCTTCGAGCTCATTTGCTGTCGGAGAGATCTATCTCAAGAACTGCGAAACAGACAGTTGAAGAACTGGCTAAAAGGGTTAGTTAGTTACACTTTTCTCTTTATTTTTTGTTAGGTTGTTTGATGTGTTGTTGAAAGATTTTACTTGCTCTTTGTTTTTGTTGTCGTGCATTACTTTTTTCCTTTTTTAATTTTAATTTTTTTTTTGTCATTTACATTTGCAAGCTTCATTTAGTATTGTTACGATGTTGGTTTGGTGGTCTGAATTGCAATAGGTTATGGAACTGGAGGAACAACTGAGAATTGTGAATTTGCAAAGGAGAAAAGCCGAGAAGGCAACAAGCGAGCTTCTGACAATTTTAGAGAATGGGATCAGTGATTTGTCTGAGTATGAGTCAGGTTCTGACTAGGAAGGTGTCGCCATTTCATCTAATGACGGTCATCATTTTCCAATGGAAGATGAAACTTCAAGACTCTGACAATTTTAGAGAATGGGATCAGTGATTTGTCTGAGTACGAGTCAGGTTCTGACCAGGAAGGTGTCACCATTGCATCTAATGACAGTCATCATTTTCCAATGGAAGATGAAACTTTAAGACGTTTGACAAATAACATGGATAATGGTTTTGTATTCAATGCTCACCCGTCAACAATGCAACAACATTTGGAAGAATCCAGCAGCCAGATAAAGCAACAAGGAAGGTCAGCAATTCAATTTATAATTTCTTATCTTTCTTTTCTAGGCTATGTAATGTGGAAATATATAGTGCCCTGTGGTATACCAAAGGATGATTCACCAATGGGATATGGTTACAAGCAATATACCTGCAAGAAATCTGGGGGGTTATCTGTTAGCAAGTTAGCAAGTCTGGAAGTCTGAATGGTTACACAAAACTATTGTGGCATTGTTGCTATATCAAATGCAGTGCTGTCTTGTGCTTTATGGAGAATTATAAAGGCATTAAGAACTTTTAGGAACTGATATAAGTAGGGGAGTCTGTAACAGAAAGCATTGATTCATTTTTGTAAACACATTGTACAAGTGTAGGAGATTGGCAATCTCGAATTGTGCCTAATACATTCTAGTCTATCAGACCATTGTAATAACCTTTACATTCCAATCAAATAAATCTTTCCTTCATGTGAATTCTTTGTCTTCCCTTTCTGTGATTCTCTTGATAATGCTTGATTGCTGAAACTGCAATATCATCTTCCAGTATTCTCTGTGATTGCATTATCAGTTTGAAATTGTATTGTTCCAATTCTGCAGCAGCTGCAAAATAAATAAATTTTTTTTTGTATTATATTATTTTGAAACGACTTGTATTATATTATGTAATAAAAAGTCATTTGATAGCAAAAAAAAAAAAAAAAAATTGCCACGGCTTTAAACCGTGGCTAACTATTGCAACGGCTTAGAACCGTGGCCATAGCTTGCCACGGCTTAGAACCGTGGCCATATCTTGCCACGGTTTATAACCGTGGCTAAATCATCAACCGTCCTCGAGCATAAAACCGTTGCTAATATGTTTTGCCATGGTTTTTAGCCGTTACTGGGGATTTAGCGACGCCTCTACAGCCCACGGCTCTAAGCCGTGACAATGGGTTACCCCCACGGTTCAAAACCGTTGCTAATGGGTATTTTTGGTGTAGTAGTTTAGGAAGTGGGAGTCTAATCCGTGTCATCACGCTTGGTGATGACGACTCGCCAAGGACTGTTGCCACCTTCGCGGACAATGGCCATCGAACCTGATCAGGTAAGCCTAGCTGGTGACAACTGGCAAAGACAACTTCTGATCAAAGCCAAGACCTGTAGCCCCCACTGTGCGAGTGTAGATGGTTTGGAAGGTGGGACCCTAGTTAGTTCCAACTGATGTCGACGGTTCGCCACAAGACTATTGCTCTTTTACAGACTGTGGTCGTCGAACTACCAACCTCAGACTTGTAGCCCCCACTGCGCGGGTGTAGATTGTTTGAAGGTGGGAGCCTAGTCAGTCTCAAACTAATTCCGATGGCTTGCCACGAGACAACTGCTCTTCTACAGACCATGGTCGTCGAAAACCCCCAAATTTGTAGCTTGGTGCGCATGGGTATAGATGATTTGGAAGGTGGGAGCCTAGTCATCCCCGAACTGATTCCAACGACTTGCCACGGGACCACTACTCTCCTACATACCATGGTCACCGAATCCCCTTGCCTGAAACTTGTAGCCAGCTATGCGCGGGTGTAGATGGTTTGAAAGGTGGGAGCCTAGTCAGTCCCGAGCTGATATCGACAACTCGCCATAGAATCATTGCTCTTCAACAGACCATGATCGCCGAATCCTAACTCCCCGAACTTGTAGTCTATTTTGCTCAGACATAGATGGTTTGGAAGGTGGGAGTCCTAGACGACTCGCAACGCGACCACCGTTCCCTATCAAAACAGCGGTCGCAGAGATAAATCACAGCTTAGGCAGCTGTTCACGCTCACACGGGCTGACATTCTATTATTAGCAAAGGTCGCTCATGCCGACCCATAAATCGTCCCGCCAACACGCAAATGAGTTCTACATGGAATGCCAACTCGGGATTATGAAACCTGACTCATGACAAGCGCTCTAGCTCAAAGACAACGCATGTGCTCGACTATCACAGTTCACTCATGCCAGCAACCGCAACCAACAGTCAGGTAGGCAAAACAAGCCCCTAATGGCTTACCTTAAGTTTGGGTTACAACTGGGTAGCATAGCCCGCTTCTAAACCATCCGCGGAACGCCCACTATTGGATGTAACTTAGCAACAGTGACTTCGAGACCTCCCAGCAGAACAAGTCAGTATCACTCGCAACACAAATAGTTAAACTCTCAACAACAAACAGACCACTCGACGTCCTATCGACCCAACTAACCTATGCCAAAGTAAAACAACAAGGCAAAACGGAAAGCACGCAATAGGGAAACCGAGCACAATACAAGTACAAAAATTACTCAAGATAAATTTGTTTTCATTAACAGTTGAAGCTAAAAAGGTATAAGTGTACAAAGTCTATTCCTCGTCAGGAGAGGGTACATAAACAGAAGAGTTAAGCTTAATGGATGAGGGAACAGGAGTTGCGTCTATACTTGCCGCAATCTGAGCGTCATGATCTGGATCGCCTTCTTAATCCAATGACGCAGAAACCAGTGATAAGTCTACATACGACATCTTCTTATAGTTATCAAGGTCCCATTCCGGATGCTCCTCCTTCATCAACACCAGCATCTCCAATTTACTGTGTACAACCTAGCAAAATTCACACTTGTCGTGTTCCTGGAAAAGCTCTTCCTCACGCGCCTTCGCTTTAGCAAGTTCACATTCCAATATCTTCAACTTGCCACTCAGCGCGTCGACAAGAGACTGCTCCGTAATCAAACTGCCCTTTATAACATTGAGCTCATGTTGCTCCAGTTTAAGTTGGTCCTCAGCCTTCCTCGGTACTTGAGCATTGAATTCCACGTCGGCATCTAACCGCTGCCTTTGGGCAACCCAGTCAATCTCCTTCCTGGCTTCCTTCTTAGCGAGAGACCGCAATTCAGAATACACCTAAGCCGCAACTTTCTGTGCAACATCTAGATCAGAGCGGACCAGATCCAACCCTCACTTGAATGTTTCCCTTGCAGACCCTGCTTCTTCCAAATCAGACTCAATGGCCTCTAGACAAGCCTTCTTAGTCTCAGCAACAACGACTGACTGTTCCAGCCTCCTCTCGACAACCTGCTTCCTCAATAGCTCATTTCAAAAAGCGCATCAGAGTACAACTTCTACATGTTTGAAAAGACACACTCCATGGTGTACACCCTCTCATGAGCCGCCTCCACTTCTGTCCCAGCAACAGCCACCTAGCTCAAGTGAGACGCTTGCTTATGTGCTTCCTTGAAGCAAAATCCAATCAACCTCCTGGTGCCAGATCTGATTGCTTATCTTCACTACGTCAGGGCAAACAAACTTATCCGCGCGTCCGGATGAGGAATTATGTTAGCACCACCCTTCGTAGTCGCCAATGCTCCCAGATCCTCCTCCGCTGCCTTTCCTTTGTCACCAACAGTCGACCCTTTATTGCGAAATGACTCAAAGCAATCCAAACGAATATAAGGAAGCAAGTTGTCCAACAGACCCTCCATCACCCTCAGATGTGACCTGAAGCGAGATGGGGAACAATGCGGACTATGAGAAACTTGGCTTGTGTCACCATGACCACTATCGGACGATCCACCAATGGAACGATTGAACTCCGGGACCTCAGGCGAATCCTTATCAGAACCCTCTAAAAGAAAGGTCTCGGACTGATCAACACCAATAATAGCCACCACAGCAGTCAACATCAACTTCTCGCTCAGAGCTTCGGCCTGCGCGTTACTAAGATTCGATGCATCTTCGACCCCTGCTGATCGCTAGTAGTCCATCTCCCAGCTGGACACTTCGTCCTCCGCCCTGGTAGGGTGATCAAGCTCATGCTCCTCCCTTACTGGAAGAGGTCATTTGGAAGCCGACCTAGTCTGAACACGGGACTTTTTCGATCTACAAAGGAGGCGAGCATCTCAGATAGCCCCTCTATGTCAGAAAAAACATGAGCCTTAACTTCGGCGACTTTCCTTTTTCTAGAAATGGCCCATCTTCGGGCTTAACACACGATGATCGGTAAAGAGTGGGGGCCTCATGCCAGTTGTCCCACAACCCACTGTGACTAAAGTTGGTAGGACATATGAATTCTTCCATATTCTTCTTCGGCAAGTCACAAAATTTCTTTACAGTGTTTCACTCCTCTGGGGTAAGAGGAGTGGTGAGAAACCTCCCTGCAAAAAAGCACAAGCATCAATGAGCATGCAATCAACGCAGCGAAATCAGAAGATAAAGCTACACTTATGAAGTTGTTTGAACTCTCGTTCGAGCGGACGACTCTTGAACTGGAAGTACTTCGAATCCTTATGAGCCAAAAAGCAGCAATTTTGCTAGAACTTGAAGTCATCAGGAAAATTTTCAAAGTGAGCCGGCGATGTAATCTTACAAACGGCCCGATCATTCAGCCGGGGAGAAGTCAGCAACTGGATCACCCGCGGAGTCATGCAGGTGCCAGCTTCCTTCCCTCTGATCAAAAAAAGAAGAATGATCTTGTACCCATTGGGTACCAACTAGGCAGAAGGGATTCCAAGAAAATCCAAGAAGTCCCAAATCATGTTAAGAAGAGGGAAGCGGACTCCAGTTTGGAGCATCCCACGGTGGAAATAGATAAACCCCGTCAGTGGAAACATTGGCGTCTGTTCATCCTTTAGATCATATAGTGGCAAGTTTTTAAGGACCCCAAACTTCTTTCGGATTTCAGCAAGGCCCGATTTAAGAAACGACTTGTCTTCGAAAAACTCAAATCCCTTGGCCAAAGTCGCGTTTTGAATATGGTTTTGGTGAGCCATGAAGAAGAGGAATAATCTGTTCAATCAGAAGATGAACAAAGCAAAATCGCTAAGAGTAAAGAAAATAGAAAAGTCAGTTTCCGCATAAAGGAAGACCTAAATAGGGATTGGATTCTCGCCTCTTCTCCTCTGAACCAACGCACATTCAATTAATGAAGTGCGTGGCTCAAGCAACGATTCAGACTCAATCATCATGAGCGGCGTATTTTTTCAAGAAGTGACTTAGCGAACCGATGCAATGGCTTACTAACTCGGGGGAGTGGCTGATGATACACCAAAATGGTCCCTCCTATGCGTCGTACACGTGTCATGATGATCTCGAGGAATGATAGGCCCTAGCATCAGCCCAACACTGATTCGACCCAAGCAGTTCTAAGCTCGCCCAATGCAGTCTGATAGACAGACGAATTCTTACATCCTACTAAGCCCACGTGTCTCACAGCTATCCTCAATACCCGTAAATCCTGTTAAGGCAAGTATATTGAGATCATCTTCGGACAGGCAATTACACTAGCTCTTTGCTTCCAACTAGGAAGCAAATGCCAAAGTACACGTCACACATGAAAACCTCCATTTACGAACTACTTTTTGACTGAGAACTATCTCCCGTGTATCTAGGAGCACAAGGCTAACAAGGAAACTCCCCTCCACAACACAACTCCTAATTAGAGAAGGATCTCCATGAAGATCTCCTTCCCTAAACTACGCCATCGATGACCTGGTCAAACTAATACTCCAACACTATAAATAAGACATGAGGTTGGTAGGCTAAGGTATACTACAATATCCCTATTTACAACATTACACCTTCCTCAAATCCCTGTCTGACTTTAGCATCAGAGTGTCATTGGCCACCCCAATGGTGGTCCGTGGCTCATGTACGTTCCTTGTGTAGGTATGCAGGTCAAGGTCAAAATAGGGAGCAAAAAATGACTGCATCATTGATGATTCGGTGAGTGGCAATGTTTCCTTTTGTAATGAGTCTAAGATTCCGGTGAAATGCAAAGGTAAAATTTTAATCCTAATGTGCTTGAAGAATGAAAAATATCAATTTATTTCAAATATTTACCACGCGCCCAACATGAAAATAATATCTTGAGTCTAGGCTAACTCTTAGAGAAAGGCTATGATATTCACATGAAAGATTGTTGTCTAACTATTCGATATAAGAAAAGTAGTTTGATCACTAAGGTGCCAATGTCAAGAAATAAAATGTTTTTGTTACATATTCAAACAATGTAACATAGTGTCTCAAAGCTTGTTACAAAGATGCATCTTGGTTTTGGCATTTTCGGTTTGGGCACTTAAATTTGGGTGGATTAGACTTGCTATCGAAGAAGACGATGGTGAAAATATTGCCTTCCATCAATTACGCTGACTAACTTTGCGAAGGATGTCTACATGGAAAACAATTTCGAAAGAGTTTTACAATGGAGTTGATTGACCTCAAATCACCGCAAATGCACGGTTGTCTATTGAGTTAGAAACCGGCAAATGACATTTACATAATTATTACATAATATACCTCCTAACTTATGTTTGTTAGTGTTTCGAATAGTGTATTTTAGTTTAATTATTCAATTTTTGTAGGATTTTGAGTTTGAATGTCAAAAGTGCATTAGTGTGGAGATTTTTGAAATTCATAGACAAATTAACGAAGTGGAGCGGGAGACACTCAAGCCAAAGATTAAGAGAACCAAAGGAAAAAATGAAGGAAATTAGTTTTGAATTTTGGTGGTACAAAGAAGTGATATGGATGAACATAGCCAAACCCATTATTCTTTTTATTAAAACATAATCCAAACAAAAGGGTCTCACCCTTTTGTTTCCAATTGGATTTGGCTTGGGGATCCACCAACATAGAATGGGTATTTTGGTTGCTAATTTGGGCCCAATAGGGCAAGGGGGCTTTTTAACCGAAAAGAGGACAGCAACCAATAGGTTTTGATTATTATTTGTTTTCTTTGCAACAAGAGGACGGCTGGAACAAAAACGCAGGAAGGGAGGAGAAGGTGCTGTCTAGAACAGAAAAGAAGAACGCAGCAGTAGTGGAAACGCAGCGGCAACGACGACGCAGCAGGGCTGTCCAGAACGCAGCAGCAGCGCTGTCTAGAACGCAGCAGCAGCAGGGTGCGCAACAGCAGAGTAGAAACGCAGCAGCAGCAGGGTGCGCATCACTGATTTGCCACGCGCTGCCATGCCGATGAAACTCCACACCATTGTTATTGTTATCACCTCCACTATGCGTTACTAAACTCCACGCAAGGTGAAGAGACGAACTCCTAGATGTAACGTACTTAATTAGTATTTGATTCATTTTATGCTTTCACGATGAATAATGGTGTTTATGATTCTCACTTTTATTTAATGTAAGAATTTATGTTATTTTAGTGACAGAGATTTCATAAATTTCTTCGTAGATTATTATTCCGGTGATTGTTTTTTTGTTCTCCATATAAGTTTAGTCACGCTTTTCTTACGTGTGGAATTTTTAAGGATAAATTGATTCCGGTAGGTTAGTTATATGTGATCGTCTTTTATTACGTTATTGTCCTCGGATATATCGTAAGTTTAGGATATCACATATGACCAACCTTTGTGCTTTTTAGAAAAAGTGAAATCTAAAATTCATTTACATTAGGATATATTAATGCATTAAAGACTATTTTTCCGATTATATTGTTTGGGATGTGAAACACGTAATCGAGTCATCATAGCGAATCAATATTAGTTGGCGCGTGAAATCTTGGAGGGATTCTTGGAACCTTGTGACTTCTCCAAACTTGATTTTTATTAAACTAAATTTAATTCCATATTTTAGAATTGCTAAAATTTCTTACATTTAGTTTTGCATAGTTTTTCTTCCTTGACCTTGTTTTGTAGATCGTTTTTCCTCGTGGGATCGACACCCCAATCTTTACTGCAATTGACCGCATGTATTGTTTGGGCGTAATCAGCAAGCACGAGTCGAATCCCACTAGGAAAGCTAATACTTGAAAACCAATTTTGTAAATCAACTTATAATACTTAACCTAGTAAAATAAAGAGTTGTTGATGAAAAGATAAATAATGGAATTGCATGAAATAAAAATACAAAGTAAAACCTAACTGATAAAGTTAAAGCTTTGGGTTTACCATCATGAGTAGATAACACCATTAGGCCACTCTTATATTAATCTTCCCAAATTCATTAACACATCCAAAGGTAGACTTTCATCTCACCTTAGGATGGAAAATATGACGTTATGAGCAAATTGGTTTCCAGCCTATGTTATATTAGTAACCTAATAATCAAACATGGATTTAAAAGCATAAAAAGAGTCCACCAAGGTGGAACACCCAATATCTAACAAATCATAATGAAACTTAGACTAATAATATGTAATCATTGTACTTAGGGCATTGTTAGAGAAATTGCAAGTATAGAAACTTATCTAATCTTGAGCTTAAGAAGTAGAAGAAGAAAACATGAGTTGAATTCAAATAATGAAATACAAAATATCTAACTTACCTCTTAGGTTCATGACATAACCAAACTACAAGACTAATCTAACTAAACATTCTTTTCTAATACATGAAAATGGAAATAAACTAATCTAAAAGAGTCATCTTGATGCTATCCTCCCATGGGCCAACCCACACCCTAAGGTGAGATGTTAGCCAAATATGGTGAGCTCTAGGCCTACACCTCACTTATTTTTCTCTCAGTGTTTCATAGTGTGGGATATTTATAGGTGAAGAAGGGTTAGACTATTACATGGATAATGTAAAGACGTGTAGGGATAATATAGTGGAAGGTAGAGTGTTGGAGTGAAATAAGGAAAGGTGTTGGTTGAGTAAAAATAAAGAAGAATGTAAAAGTAAAATAAGGTAGAGTGTAAAAATAATGGAGTAAAAATATGAGAATGGATAGTGGAGTTTTACTTAATATTTTTGGAGTTTGTAGAGATTTTTCTTGGCTATGATAAAGTTGGCCATGTGGATGTCCAAATCTTCATGTTGTGGTATGTATGGTCTACTTGTCCAATCGCTGACCAACTAGAAATGTGTGGGAAAAAACACCACAAGAAGCATGGAGTGGGTGAAGCCTAGATTTTCTCATCTAAGAGTGTTTGGAAGCATAGCATATGCACATGTACCAGACGAGAACAAACGAAGTTTGATGACAAAAGCGAGAAATTCATCTTTATCAGGTATGACTCAAACTCCAAAGGCTACAAAATGTACAATCCAAAAACTGGTAAGACTCTGATAAGTTAAGATGTGGAGTTTGACGAAGAAGGAAAATGGGATTGGGAAAAATATGATGAAGATTATAACTTTGTTCCCTATCTTGAAAAATATGAGCAACAAAACACGGAGCGGATAAGTGAATATCAACAAGAGTCTGTTATTCTACCCACTTCACCAACAATAGCTATTAAAATTCGCCACCAACTAAAAAGAGCATCCCACACACGAAGAATCTACAAGAACTTTATGAAAAGACCGAAATAATAGATCTCAAACTCTTTTGTCCTTTTGCATATTGCGAACCAGATAATTTCGTAGAAGTTGTACAAAACAAAAAGTAAAAAATGTTATCAATGAGGAGATCAAAGCTATCATGAAGAATGATACATGGCAACTCACTTTACTACCAAAATGGCACAAGGTGATTGGTGTCAAATGGGTGTACAAGTCAAAGAAAAATGCTACAAGAGAAATAGAAAATACAAGGCAAAATTAGTTGCAAAGGGCTATAGTCAAAGAGTTAGTATCGACTACAACGAGGTATTTGCTCATGTTGTTCGTCTATAAACTATAAGATTAATTATTTCTTCAGCTGCTCAAAATAGATGGAAGGTTCATCAAATGGATGTGAAATGTGTTTTTTTAAAATAGACTTCTTGAAGAAAAAACTTACAGTGAACAACCACTAGGCTATGAAGTGAATGGACATGAAGACAAAGTCCTCAATTTGAATAAGGTCATTTATTTATTAAAGAAACACCAAGGGTGTAGAACAGTCGAATCGATAAATATTTTCAAGACAATGGCTTCACTAGATGCCCTCATGAGCATGCAAGTATATGTCAAAAACAAATATGGAGACATTTTGATCGTGTGCTTGTACGTGGATGACTTGATATTCATAGAAGCAATCCAAGTATGTTTGAAGAATTCAAAAAACCAATGATCAAGAAGTTTGAGATTATTGATATTGGGCTTATGTCCTACCATCTTGATACTGAAGTAAGGCAAAACAAATATGATATTTTCATTAAACAAAAAGGATATGCAAAAGATCTGCTGAAGAAGTTCAAAATGCGAGATTGTAAGCCCTTAGTACACCGGTGGAATGTGGAATCATAATGTCCGAGAACGATGAAGGAAAACAAGTAGACTCAACAAACTTCAAGAGTCTGGTTGGAAGCTTGCCCTACTTTACTTGTACGAGGACTGACATTCTCTTTGACGTTGGATTAGTTAGTTGGTATATGGAATTTCCAACAACTACTTATCTAAAGACGGCAAAAAGAATTATTCGTTACATCATAGGTATGAGCAACTTTGGTTTATTTTATTACCATAACAATAATTATAAACTCATTGGATATAGTGATAGTGATTGGGCTGGAGACATGGATGATTGAAAAGGAAAAATCGACTTTGTGTTCTTCATGGGAGATACCTTTTTTACGTGGATGTCGAAAAAGCAACCAATAGTCACACTTTCTACATATGAAACATAGTATATAGTTGCTACATCATGTGTCTAACAGGTAATTTCGCTAAGAAGTCTGAAAAAAGAATTTGGAATGCTACAAGAAAAATTAATTGAGGTCAATTTCAATAATAAATCATCAATGGCCTTATAAAAAAAATCAAGTCTTTCATAGTCAAAGCAAACATATTGATAGCTAGTATCATTACATAAAAGAGTGTATCACAAGAAAGAAAGTGTAGTTAGACTATGTAAGATCCCAAGATCAAGCAGTAGACATTTTTACTAAGCCACTCAAACTTGAAGACTATTGATAAGTTTGCTTGGGATGACAAATCAAGTTTAAAGGGGGTGTTGGATTGTAAACTTGATTTGGGTTTTAAAGAGTTTGTGTAATTGGGCTTAGTAGTAGAGCTTAAAAGATCAAAGCTTAGATTTAAAGAGCCCAAATTCTAGAAACAGTAAGGGTGGGCACGATCCAGATCGGTTCCAAATTTTGAAGAACCTAAGTCAATCCGTTTCAATTTAATAGATCCGATCCGGTCCAGATTCCCTTAGTTTGAACATTGGGATCGAACCTAACTCAAACTGTTTAGAACGGTCCTGTTCCTAAGGTTCCATTGAATTTTTTGTAATTATCTTTTTTAGTTAATCATTCATTTTAATTAAAAAAGAAAACAAATAACAACAAGTTGCAGCAGCAAGCCATTTCCAATATTAACAGCTGTAATCCTCAAACTTTCACAAACTTATAAAATCCAATATCTATTACAAATTCAAATTGTATCCAATATCTATTACATTGAAAACATAAAGAGCTAGCCACTCAAATCAAATTATCACCAATCATGTATTGGCAACATTTGCGGTTTTGCATTCCCCTTCGA
This sequence comes from Berberis vulgaris, assembly GCA_963556465.1. Classification (NCBI taxonomy): domain Eukaryota; kingdom Viridiplantae; phylum Streptophyta; class Magnoliopsida; order Ranunculales; family Berberidaceae; genus Berberis; species Berberis vulgaris. Next base: position 59,664,342 of record OY747135.1, read on the forward strand.
TGTTGATTGAAAACTTTGGGTACTTTGATAACTTGAGCTTGCATCATTTTCTTTGCATTTGGCTATTGTGATTCTCAATTATGCAAAGTCTATGAAAAACAAACAAGATAGTTAACAGAAACACTATCAAATAATGAATAAGTTAATAGCCATAATAAAAAATCATACTACACAAAACATAAGTATTACTTTTTCATGGTAGGGCAGATGCAGCAGTGGCACAAAACAGGGTTAAGAGAGAGAGATGACAACAACAGCTCAGAGAAAGACAACGACAACAAGAATAGATCGATTGATTCAACGAAGCATTTAGGTTTTTTAGGGTTCAAGATTCGGTGTGGCTGACCACACAATAAAATTTTGTAACCCATAATTAGGATAAGACACGTGTATAATATTATACAAAACGGGTTGGAACTTAACCGTTTGAATTCAAACATTTGGAACCGAACTTAAACCGTTTTACAACGGATCCGGACCGTTTGGAGCAAAATGAGGCAGTTCGGCTCAGCGATTCCTGGACTCGTTTGCCTACCTCTAAGAAAGAGTGAGATAAACACAAAAATTATCGAAACTCTTTCTAGAAATTTTTATTAGAAATATTTTGATACCTAGTAGAAATGTCTAGGTACTTTGTAGAAAATTATCCAAATATTTTGGAGTGACTTTTCTAGAGAGTCAGTTGTAATCATTAGATTGAAAATATATTGGCACAATCCTAAACATTTCTTAAGAAAGTACCACTAGTATAAATAAGGGTGAGTTCTACAATTTTAGATCAAGCCAAAAATTTGAGCCTTCTCACAAATTTTCTAAAAGTCTTCTCTTCCAACATTTAAGCAGACTTGGCACTAATACTCTCTCTTTTTGTGATGCTTCCAACTAGAAACTTGTGGTGGTATCCTATTTCACTGGAGTATTGACTTAAGCTTGAGCCACATTGGGTGGAAAAACTTTCTCAACGGTCTCTATGTTCCACACCTTATTACCATCAGCCTCAAGGAACAAATTCCTTTCTTAATCGATCAACGTTGTATTTAATTCAGACACATGATTCTTAAGAGGATAAAATTGCTCCACCCATTTATCTTCCCAGGTAACACAATGAATACCAATAAAAGTAGCTCATGTATTGTCATTATCATCATAAATAATTTACCAATATACCTCGAGGCATATGAATTTCATGTTTCTTATAATTAGCTTGGAGAACATAAGTTTTATTAGAATAAATACTCAAAATATTATCTTTATTAGCTAAGAGTCTACAGGCTAATGTAGAAATCAGTGCCATTATATATGCTTCTTTCATATTGAAGGGATTGTGAGGCCCCTTCCTTTCTATATCTTTGAAGAGTCTCCCAAGGGATCAGATAGCATAGTTTTTCTCCCTCATTACCCTTCCACTAGAAAGTCCTGATGTGTTGATCAATTTTCTCACACGTAGGTTTAAGAAGCATGATAATTTGCATGATGTAAATAAAAATAGTGAAATTAAATAATTGATTTCATTTGTTTTTTTCCTATCTGCTTGTAAGAGCAAATTACCTTTCCAGCCTGAAGGCCTTTGAGTAATTCTCTTAATGATGTAGTAGAAGAACCTAGTTTTGCTTATGTGGTCATAGGAGGTGCACCTAAATATTGAAGTGTTTAATCCCCTAAAGTCTTCTCAATAGATTCCGATGCCTTTGGTGACATTTAGGATTACAATAGAGAAAAGATTTATTGTAGATCACCTCTTGCCTAGACAATAAACATTAAGAAGATCCTTAATATTCTAACATTGGTCATTGTTGACTTTGCCAAATATAAGAAGGTCATCAGTAAGCATAAAGTAAATAATGGAATGAGACTTAGCAGGTTAAGGTCTAACCCCCGAAATTATAGATAATGACTTCGCTTTGTGTATCTGATTATTATGATAGTAGTATTATTAGCAATAGTTGTATTCTAGGCATATTCTAGTGTTAGACACTGTTTTCTATTAGGTTTAGGGTTTGTTTTAGAAATTAGGTTAGTTATAAATAAGGCATAGGTTGTCCATTATTATTTAGTTGATTGACTGAAAGAATATTATATTTCTTAGTTATTTTAGTTTAAATTTTACTGTTGTTGTTTTTTTTTTTGAAAAGCAAGCAGGGTTTTTATAGGATCCCAGAACCAATAAAGATGTCGCAAGCTGGATTTGAACCCATGACCTAGTGGTACCATCCGCCAAGCTCTAACAGTTGATTATTTCAATGGTTATTTCAAATTATTTCGTTTATTACTGTTGTTATTTCAAATTATTTTGTTTATTTCAATTTTTGTTCAGTTTATTTTGATTATTGTTTTAGTATCAGAGCCGAACGATTTTATTTGTTTGAATAAAAAAAAGATTCGAAATAATAAAAAGATTAAACATCATTGAAGGTTTGAAGAAGAAAAACAACAAAAACGAAAAGACTCACCAGTAACTGATGCCACCATAGTTGCTGCCAATCGCAAGCCCAACCATACCTCATGCCACAGTCACCTCATTCAATTGTAGGCATCAATTCACAGCTAGGCCAATTGCACCCTCACCGGGTCAGTCGACTGCATATCGACAACCCTCACCATCTGATCACAGTCACAACAACCACTGTCTAATCTACCCACCCCAGGAAGCTTGTCGATGCCCCAAGCCCTGGCAATCAGCCGTCCATACACAGGTTTGATTGACCTGCTCGTCCCCCTGCATTGATTGTACGAATCCCCAATTCCTTGCAAGCTAGCAACCTTCTTGTCCTCCCCTCCATCGCCAAAACTGTCTAGATGCAACCACCTCCTGTCCAGTCGAAAGTTGTCGCCGTTGTTCAACCCTTTCGTAGCCCTCCCATCCCTATCGATAGTCCCTGAACCCCCTCCCACTTTTCTCTATGTTACAGTTCGTGGGTGGAGAAGAAGACTACTTTTTTCATAAATAAGTCCCTAGCCCTTATTTTAACTTAAGTCTCTAGTCCCTCTCTGTTATGCACACCGTAGTTCCTACGAGAGCACTCCAACTTGTAAGAAATTAAAAAACAAATTAGTGACCCATATTATAACCCATATGCATCGTATACCCCAACTCCACCCTCAACTTCTAGTGATGTACACGCCGCTACCCCTTCTATTATGATAAAGGCTGAGACAATCCCGACTAAGATTACGTATGAAATTGCAGTTATGACAACATTCGCGAGCTACCAACACTATTGGATCTAGATGACCTTGCCCAGATATGCGAAGAGCTCTAAATATGACAATAAGAAACAACCATTTCACTCTATCACAAGCCTTTAACATATATGATGATACATCAAAACAGACCGATCATCTCGGTCGTACACGTGGCATAGAGATTCATCACGAGGATACAACGCCCAATCTATCGAGCTAGCTCATAAAGCCTTGGAAGAATAAAGCCAACTACAAAGGCCCACCACTGAGGAGACATAAACAGGGCCCAAAGAAATTAGAGCCCGAGTCCAGGCCCGACACGAGTTCTCTCATAAAGAAGAACAACAATACACCAAAAGAGAGTCGTTGAGGGAGTTACGCCTCCCCGAACGCATCTCCATTAAGGAGGAGATTGTTGCAAGAAACATCTCATTCCATTGTGCCTCACATACTTAAGTCACGCATGTACTTAACCACGACCATTATAAAAGGTAAAGAGAGCATTCGACACAGGTATGCAACTTTAACTGAGTTTTGTCCAGATTTACATCCTTCTTCCAATAGAGTTATTGACTTAAGCATCGGAGTGCCTTCGACCACCAAAAATGTTGTCTTTGGCAGTCTAATGATTATTTTGCAGGTCAAACTCACAGGAAAATTATTTTTGGACGCATCAGTTTGGCGCCATTCATGGGGAACAACGAGTTTCATTTTCTAAAAATGAAATATACAGTGACAAAGGTCACCACAACCTGACAAAAGATCAACAAGCCACAGAGAAAATAATGCAGTCTGCAGATCCTCGATCCAATAATGATCACGACAACTCTCCCACCAATGCATCATCGACAGCTCAGGGGAAGAAGTAGCCTGGATCACCGGACCAGTAGCATCCGAGAATGCGACTCCACAGCATGTAGTAGTCCAGACAACCCAAGCAGGCGGTGCTGCCACGAACCCTCGGGTGGATTTGCTCATGGCCCAGATGAACTACATGACAAAGATGTTGGAGAAAATCACCCAGAAACACGTTCAGCCAGCCGACTCTGCTCCATCACCGCCCCAACAAAATTTCATTGACCGAACTCAAGGAAGCGTCAGAAGCCCTAACAAAACCCCAACAGGGAAACGTCAAGAGCAGTGAGCTCCCCCAAGACAAAACTCCGCAGTACGACATAACGATTGTTGAAATCCCATCCAAGATTGGAGTCACGGATCCCAGTGTACTGTATGAGTTAGCCAAGTTGTCATTTTTCGACGCACTCATGAAGAAGGCAATGACAAAAAAGTTCATTCCGCCAAAGTTCGAAGTGTACGATGGTACCACCAACCCAACGGATCACCTAAGACATTTCCACCACATGATAGCCCTAAAGGAAACCACGGAATCGATCCTATGCAGAACGTTCCCAACCAGCCTCATATCCACAATGATGAACTAGTTCAATAACCTACCTCGAGGTAGATTAACTCTTTTTAGGCTTTAGCCACTGCTTTCATTACCAGATTCATTAGGAGCCAGCGGATGAGAAAATTACCCCACTACCTCCTGCAGATCAGACAGAAGCCCGAAGAAACGAAACGGTAATGTGTCACTTGTTTCCCCAACTAGTTAACAATGATTAATGGATGTAGCAACGACACAGCTGCTGCAACTTTCAGCGTTGAACTAAAAGTTGGCATCTTCTTCGATGCCCTTAACCTGAAGCTCTAAAAGGCATGACAGTCTTGCTGAAAATAGCGCGAAAGCATATCTCCCTCGAATAAATGAAAATTAAGAGGAGGAAGAATGAGTAGGAAAGGGAGAACAATTCGAGGAAACGGGAAATAAAATACGAAAGAAAGCGAGATGATGGATCACGAGAGGATAGCAGTCATTCAAATAGACATTGGAACAGCGGACGTACTGAGTCCAACCAGTGGGAATCCAGGAAATTGTAATTGGCACGGCCCAGTCATGAGCAGATAACCAGTGTGATGAAGGAGTACAAACCGTAGACAACCCTAAAAACAAACTGGACCGACATCTTAAAATACATAGCCAACCAGAATGAGAGGAAACCCAGAAAGACAAGACAAAAGCAGATACTGCTCTTTTCACAAGGATCACGGACATGATACCGATGACTGCTACAAGTTAAAAGAAGAAATCGAGTGGATGAATTCATCGGCATACTAGACAAATGGTTCAAAAGAAAAGAAAATGCAGATATTGCAGCCACAAAATCAAAAGAACGATCCAAGGAATTGATATACACTCTATACTACATCCGCTCTAGTAAAGAAGCATCTCTCGCCCGAGCAGACCTATACCGAAACAGAAAGGTCAACGCCCTGAAAACGACTACACTAACCAACTCGAAGACTCTGATAGTGGATACAAATTTTGCCAAGATTACTTACAAAGGAATTAACAACGACAAACTCTATCAAGCCTTAACAAGCAATGCCAAACGGGGAGCAATAACGGTCCAAGCAAAGGAGGTCATAAATTAAAAGGAACAACAAAGGCACAAAATACCAACGCGGGGATAGACATTATCCACGCAAGAATAAAAGAAGAAATGATCCACAATGTAATGGAACCACTCTAGAAAAATGATCGCTAGAAATGGTCAAAGAATCAAACAAGTTTCAATTTCAGAATTGAGATTCCACAAAGGCGAACAACTTCGTAGCAAAGCTAGATGAAACAATCGGCGTATAAAGCCCTAAAGGAATTAGGACGCAAGTCGGATATTTACAATAAACTTCTTGTCTGATCAACCAAAGAAGTAAAAGTTGTACACCCGAATTAACGAAGTAAAAATTGGACGAACGAGTCAATTAAGTAAAATGACTTCGGGTCGACTAGATCGTTGCACCAACGAAGTAAAAGTTGGACAAACGAATCAACTAAGTAAAACGACTTCGAATCGACTGAAATGTCGAGTCAAAGAAGTAAAAGTTAGACGCCCGAGTCAACTAAACACAAAAACTTCAAATCGACCGAGATGTCGAGTTAACGAACTAAAAACTAGACGAACGAGTAAATTAAGTAAAATGAGTTCGGGTCGACTAGAGTTTCACACCAACAAAGTAAAAGTTGGACGAATGAGTCAACTAAGTAAAACGACTTCGAGTCGACTAAAATGTCGAACCAACGAAGTAAAAGTTGGACGAATGCGTTGGACGGACGAGTCAACTAAGTAAAACGACTTTGGGTCGACTAGAATGTCGAACCAACGAAATAAAAGTTGGATGAACGAGTCAACTAAGTAAAACAACTTTAAGTCTACTGAAACGTCGAAGTAAAGAAGTAAAAGTTGGACGAACAAGTCAACTAAGTAAAATGACTTCGAATCAACTGAAACGTCGAATTAATGAAGTAGAAACTAGACGAACGAGTCAAATGACTTTGGGTCAACTAGCGCGTCGAACCAACGACGTAAAAGTTGGACACCCAAATCAACAAAAACATCGAGTTGAGTGAAACGTCAAGTTAACGAAGCAAAATCTGAACAAACTGAAAAACTACTTCAAATTAACCGAAACGCCGAGTTAGCAAAGTAAAGGTTGAGCGGGCGATTCAATGAAGTAGAGGCAACCTCGAGACCACCGAATCAACAAACCAACTTGAAGGAAACAAACTTCATGGTTGAGCAAATGAATAGAGTAAACAAACGGAGGAGCGAGTTAGCACAGCCCGGGAGAACCGTGGATTAACTAACATACCAAATCAACAAAGTAGAAGACAAGCAAGCAAAACAACTTTCAACAAAGATTCAGAGACGACAAACACAAGATCAAGACATGCGTGCTAAAACATAGGAAGATTCAAATCACCAAATGATTGCTATCAATATAGTTGTAAAACATCAAAACTCAAATACAAATTGTAAAGACAACAACAGACGAACAAAGTCAACAAGAAGAAAAATAAAGGGAAAAAACTCTTGTCATTCATAGAAAATCTATTCAGTCACATTCGAATGTAGCAATGGAAGACTAAGGGGAAAGATCTATAACATCCACAGCAATACCATCCGCAGGAGCCTGATCATTAACAATAACTATTTCTTTAAGATGAGGAGGAGGCGGCTCTTTAGCCATTGGATCGCCCGAAGGATCTTCAACACCCTCGTCATCCTTGAAGGTCCGATAGACTAGATGACGACATTGAGACAATTCGACATCGAGACCCTCAATATAATCCAAAAGCTCAGTCCGACCATAAACAATGCGCTATCAATCTGCCACCTACATAACATAGAGTCTATCCTTAATAGAAGCAAACTCGCTTCTTACCACAATGAGTTGGCCCTGCAGTAGCGAGCATCGCAGAGGAATCAGCCTTGACCTCGTCAAGCGAAGCCAGTAACAGTTCCACCCTTTGTTCAGCAATTTCACGATTTTTAGAGTGCCCTATCATGGCACGCGTAGCCTAGTCATGAAGCGCCTTCTCAGTGGAATTTTTTTTTCCACATCATACAAACGTGTGTGGATGTCGTCTAAGTCAGCTCTCAAGGACTCAAGCGCGGCCACATACAGATCCTGTGCACCCTCCACCTCGCCAACAAAGCCTAAGCAACCTCAGCCGCTTTAATCCGTTCAAAGCATCACGCCTTCAATGCGTCATATTGGTAAAGCACATGGGAGAATACCAATAGCTGCACACAGAGATTTCTCTGGAGAGAAATCACAAGATTGTGATTAACCTGATGACTCCTACCCATCACTCCCACATAAGCAAGATGGGTCATCCCATCCATTATAAGCCTTACACCATCCTCAAGATGAATATTCGGGTTCAGCACGAACATTGAAGGCTTTTCTATCGACTGTGTGTGCCATTTATTAATCAGCTTATGTGCACCATCTTACACGTTAATACGAGAAAACCAGCGTAACTTCTCATCAGAATGGATATGAATCTTTTTAGGAGTAGGTTCCTCCCAACAGACCCGTGAATGAAGGACACGAGGATCTGATAGTATAGAGGAACCCCCACCACCCACAGTCGGGAAAAAAGAAGGAACGATAGGAAAACCTCCATCACCGTCTCGTTGTTCAGCAAAAATGGAATGAATGGCAGTCCCAACGAGAGTAGAAGAACCCAAACAGGTTGTTGAAGGAGGGATCTCCAACCCTCCATCAACAAGAGAGGAAGAAAAGGAAGAGATTGCACCTCGGGAACCCGATCACGATTGCCAAGCTCCTTAGACTGAACAGCAACCAACTGGAGCATCTTGTCACCTAAGGATCGAGGATCCCCATCAGAACACTTGGCAGTATCAAGGTCGTCATAAGCAAAGGGGGACTTTTTTCCCCATCGTCCAGTAGTGGAACGATATCTTTCTCACTATTCTCCAAGGTCAACTTCATCTTTTTCGCCTCCTGCAGAGAGCAGCGGTCTTCCCTCGAAGGTTATCTGTCAACAAAACCCAAATGAAGAGATGTACGATGTACAAAGTCAACAAGCCTTTTCTTTTTCAGAACACGATCAGAAGGCAGAAACAACTGCTTCAACGAACTAACAAGCCTCGGTACTTTCTCTTTTTAGAAGGACAGGTAGCACTACAGACAGGAGCATTGAGATCTGTAACGCCCGAGCTCACTTTTTGATCAACGACAACGTCATCACCTTCGACAGCGGCAACAATTTTCGTGGCTTTCCTTTTGGTTAACAAGGCCCGTTCAGTTTCATTCATGTTGTATAGACCATTGCGCCTCACCATATCATCAGTAAGATAGCATCCAATGGAACTACCAGAAGCTCTAGGAAACGCTCGCTGATAACTTGCTCTCTAGTGATCAATTGCAGAATAAGACGCTTGATAGGAACTCAGAAGGACCTTACTATCTGCAAACCCCGTAAATTGAAATACCCAGAGTCGACATAAGCATAAAACCAATCCCGCGACCAACCTCTGATGTTATCATTAAGATTGCCAAAACACACAGGAAAATGAAGGAAACTGGTACGGTTGGGTTTTAGGCTAAACCTCACCAAAGAATGCATGATTCTAGCGGTTAAAGAAATACCAGAAGAATGGCCCTTGCATACGTGGAAACCATAATTCTCCAACCATTCGGGCCCATCTGAATAGGAGGAATACCCAAGAAATCTAGATACAACCAGAATAGCTTCGAAACTGGAAACCGAAGACCGACATAAAATATGTGAGGGTAAAGCGCAATATATCCTTTCATTGGGCAACAAGGACTGTCGTTTTCATAAAGGAGAACGATTTCAAGGTCGGGGGCAAAGCATAGTTGGAACAGACACTATCCAAAGTAGCCTGAGAAACCTTATTTAGGGAAAAATGAGCCTCACAAATAGCAAACTTTTTGAATTCAAACATTTGGAACCGGACTTGAATCTTTCTACAATAGATCCATAATGATCCAGACCGTTTATTGATATACACAATAAGAACCAGACCGTTTGGAGTAAAATGAGTCGGTTCGGTTTCGATCCGCGATTCCTCGACTCATTTGCCCACCCCTACTTACACTGATTCCCTAACGTAGGATAGGCTTATTAAAAGTATCTTTCATGTGGGATGGATGAATTACTTTAAATACTCTACACTTGTACATGGACAGTGCACAAACTCAACCTGGTCTTAGGAGTTGGCGAGCGAGGTCCTTTATCAGACTAAAGCTTTTAAACTCAATACTAGAGGTGCAGCATGAGCTGGCAAACATGAAATTGTTGCCCATGAGCTATAAAAATACAAAAATGCTAGGAAACCAGGTTTTTGCAACCAGGATGAAGTGTCATGATCTGGAAAGAATGATGAAATCCCCAAAGATTTTATGTGTATCTCAAAGTTGTAAAAAACTCCTCTAACGATGCCACATCATCCTGGTTGCAAAACATGTTTACAAAACATGGTTTCCTAGCCTCACTCATAAAAATATGAAATTGAGCAACCATGGTGGTTCCAAATTTTTCAGCCTGACCGAAATTCGGATAAGGCTTAGGCCATGTTATTGGTACCGAGCAATCTGAAAAACTCAAGGATATCAAATACTTTATAAAATTATTCTCCTTACAATATGATGATAGATCAAAATAGACTAACCATCACGACTATACACGTAGCATAAAGCCCCATCACGAGAATACAACGCCTGATCCATTGGGCCAGCTCATAAAACCCCAAAGGATTGAGGACAATTATAGAGGCCAGGAATAGGCCCACCTTTATGGAAGTGTAAGCGGGATCCAAATCCAGACCCAGACGAATCCAAGCTCGTTATACGTTCTCTCATAAAGAAGAAGAATGTTACATCAAGAAAGAGTCGTGGAGGGACCTATGCCTCCATGAATGCATCTCCATTAAGGAGACTGTTACAGAGACATCTCCTTTGGTTGCGCCTCACATGCTTAAGTCCCGCAGAGAGTTAACTATGACCATTATAAAAGGTAAAGGAAACTTTGGACAAAGGTATGCAACTTTAACTGAGTTTTGTCCAAATTTACATTCCTTATTCTAACTAAGTTACTGACTCAAACATCGAAGTGCATTCGGCCACCAAAATGGTGGTCATTGGTAGTCTAATAGTTGTTTTGCAGGTCAAATTCACAGGAGGACGATTTTTGGATGCATCAGCTTGGCGTCGTCCGTGGGGAACGACAAGTTTCCTCTTTACAGAACACACAGTGATAAAGATTCATCACAACCTGACAAAGGGCCAACCGACCATTAGATACAATAATGCAGACCCCATTACGACAACTCTCCCTCCGATGCACTACTAATAGTCGAAAAAGAAGACACAATCCGAATAACCGAACCATTAGCATCCGAAAATGTGGATCCACTACACGCAATAGTTCAAACAGCCCAGACAGCCGTCGGCACTGCCATAGACCCTCGGGTGGTCTTGCTCATGGCCCAGATGAAATACATGACGGGGATGCTGGAGAAAATCACCAAGAAAGCGTTCAGCCAGCCGACCCTACTCCTACACCGCCTCAACACAACTAAACTATCCGAACTCAATGGAGCGATGAAGCTTTAACGGAACCCCAATAGGGAAATGTCCAGAGCAGCGAACTCGACCGAGACAAAACTCCACAGTGCGGCGGAACAGTTGCTAAGATACCATTCAGGATCAGAGTCACGGGTCCCAACATACTATACGAATTGGCCAAGCCACCCTTTTTTGACGAGCTCATGAAGAAGGCAATGCCAAATAAGTTCACTCTGCCAAAATTCAAAGTGTACAATGGCACCACCGACCCGACTGATCACCTAAGACACTTTCACCATATGATGGCTCTAAAAGAAACCACGGAGTCGATCCTGTGCAGAATGTTCCCGACCAGCTTCACTTCCATAGTAATGAACTGGTTCAACAGCTTACCGCCAAGATCAATAGATTCTTTGCAAGCCTTAGCTACTACTTTCATTACCAGATTCATTAGGAGCCAACGGATGAGGAAATGAACCCATTACCTTTTGCACATCCGGCTAAAGCTGGACAAAACAATACGGGAATATGTTACTCGTTTCACCAACGAACTAACAATGATTGATGGACGCAGCGATGACACAACCGTTGCGACTTTCGTCGCAGGATTGAAGAGAGGTGCCTTTTTCGATGCCGTTAACTTAGAACTTTCAAAAGTCATGGCAGTCCTGCTGAAAATAGCACAGAAACATATTTTCCTCAAGGAAATGAAATCTGCAAGGAAAAAGAACGACCAAAAGAGGGAAAACCATTCGAGGAAGCGAGAAAGGAAATATGAAAGAATACGAGATAGCGGATCATAGGAGGACAACAGTCATTTAAAGAAACATTGAAGTGATGGGCGCACAAAGTCCAACCATCAGGAATCCAAGAAATCGCAGTCGACACGACCCAATCATAAGCGAATAACCAGCGTAATGAAGGAGTATAACCATACACATTCCTAAAAGAATGTCAACTGGCCTACAAGAATGAAAGGAGACCTGAAAAGACGAGACAAGAACAAATATTGTTCTTTCCACAAGGATCACGTGCATGATACTGAGGACTACTACAAATTAAAAGAAGAGATCGAACATTGGATCCAGAGAGGACGACTGGACGAGTTCATCGGCACATCGGATAAGCAATTCAAGGGCAAGGAAAAAGTGGACGCTACCACCATGAGATCAAATGAGCGATCAATGGAGTTAATATATGCCCTACACAGCATTCGCCCTGGGAAAGAAGCACCTCCCACAAGAATAGACCTATATCGAAGTCGAGAGGCCAACACTCAAATGACCTCAACAGCATAAACAAATTCGCCCAAAATCAATTGCAAAGGAACTAACAAACTGCATCAGGCCACAACAAGTAGGTCCAAACGAGAAACAACAACCACGAGAGCAAATAAAGTTATAAATTAGAAGGAATAACAAAGGTGCGAGCACCAATGCAAGGGTAAACAATAAGCAACGCATGAATAAAATAAGAAACGTTCCACGATGTAATGGAGCCACTGCCGAAATGGTAAAAAAATCAATAAAATTTCATTTTCATAATCGACATCTCACAAAAGAAAAATAGCTTCATAGCAAAGCTACAAAAAACAATGGGCACAAAATCCCACAAAAAATCAAGATGCAAGTCAAATATTCACGATAAGCTTCTGGTCTGATCAACCAAAGAAGCAAAAGTTGGACACCCGAGTCAAACTAAACAAAAACTTCGAATCGACCGAGGTGTCGAGTTAATGAAGTAAAAGTTGGACGAACAAATCAACTAAAAGGAAGTGACTTCGAGTCGATCAGAGTGTCGCACAAAACAAAGAAAAAGTTGGACACCCGAATCAAACTAAACAAAAACTTCAAATCGACCGAAGTGTCAAGTTAACGAAGTAAAAGTTGGGCGAACGAGTCAACTAAAAGGAAATGACATAGAGTCGACCAGAGTGTCGCACAAAATGAAGCAAAAGTTGGACACTCAAGTCGAACTGAACAAAAACTTCGAATCGACCGAGGTATCAAGTTAACATAGTAAAAGTTGGACGAACGAGTCAACTAAAAGGGAATGACTTCGAGTCGACCAGAGTGTCGCACAAAACGAAGCAAAAGTTGGACACTCGAGTCAAACTGAACAAAAACTTCGTATTGACCGAGGTGTCAAGTTAACGAAATAAAAGTTGGACGAACGAGTCAACTAAGAGGAAATGACTTTGAGTCGACCAGAGTGTAACACAAAACAAAACAAAAGTTGGACACCCTAGTCAAGCTGAACAAAAAACTTCGAATCGGCCGAGGTGTCGAGTTAGCGAAGTAAAAGTTGGATGAACGAGTCAACTAAAAGGAAATGACTTTGAGTCGAGTAGAGTGTCGCACAAAATGAAGATAAATTTGGACACCCGAGTCAAACTGAACAAAAACTTCGAATCGACTGAGGTGTCGAGTTAGCGAAGTAAAAGTTTCAACTAAATGAAACGACTTTGAATCGACCATAAAATGAAGCAAAAGTTGGACACCTGAGTCAGAGAGAAAACAAAAACTTTGAATCCATCGAGGAATCAAGTTAACGAATTAAAAGTTTCAACTAAATGAAACAACATTGAATCAGACTAGAGTGTTGCACCTAGAACGAACGAGCCAATTGAACGAATCAACTTCATATCACGACAAGTTAGCAAAGCAAGATATCAGGCGAATAATTCAAAAGAGAAAATACGCAAGCAAAGCAGCCTTCCACAACAATTCAGAAACAACAAGTACAAGATCAAGGCATGCACACTAAAGCATGGGAAATATCAAACCATTGAAAGGTTACTACAAATATATGTGAAGCATAAAATGCAAATTTCATGACAATGACAAGTGAACAAAAACGATAAAGGAACTAATTTCATTCTTTCAAAAAATCTGTTCAATTACAAAAGCAACAACAGAAGATTAAGGGGAAACATTTATAACATCCTCGACAATATCACCCGCAGGAGCCAGATCAACAACAGGGACTCCTTCAGAAGGAAGAAGCGGTCCTTCAGCCAGTGGGACACCCGGAAGATCTTCGGCGACATCTCCAACGAAATCTTCCACGTCCTCAAAATTCTAATGCACCAAAGGACGATACTAGGTCAAATCGACATCGAGACCATAATCCATAAGCTTAGTCCGACTATCAACAACGCATTGCAAGTCTGCAACCTCCATAACATGGAGTCTATCCTTAACAAAAGCAAGCTCACTTCTTACTATGATAAATTGGCCCTCGGTAGTTGAAAGCATCGCAAAGGAATCAGCCTTGACCTCATCAAGCGAAGACAACAATTGCTCTACCCTTTTTTCAAGAATATCACAGTTTTTAGAGTGTTTTATCATGACCCACGCAGTTTCATCATGGAGCGTCTTTTCAGTAGAAAGCTCATTCTCCACATCGAGAAAATGTGTGTGGACGCCTTCCAGGTCAACTCTAAGAGATTTGAGTGTGGCCACAGACCGGTCTCAAGCACCTTCCATCTTGGCCAACGACGCCCGAGCAACTTCAGCCGCCTTGGTTCATTCAGAGCATTGCGTTTTTAATGCGTCATACTGGTAAAGAACGTGGGAGAACACCAAGAGAAGCACAAAAAGTTTCCTTTCCAAAGAAACTATAAGACTGTGATTGACCTGACGACTCAAGCCTGTCACCCTTGCATAGGCGAGATGAGTCATCCCCTCCATTACAAGCCTATCACCATCCTCAAGGTGAAGGTATGGATTCGACACGGACATCAGAGGCATTTCTACCAACCACTTATGCCCTTCATTTATCAGCTTGCGTACACCATCCTGCACACCAAGTCGAGAAAACCAACAAAACTTTCCATCCGATTTAACTCGGATCTCCACAGAAGCAGGTTCTTTCCAATTGATCTGCGAATGAAGAACGCGAAAATCAGGTAATATGGAGGAGCCACTACCACCCATGGTCGGAAAAGACGAGGAAACAACATGAGAACCTCCATCAACATCTCGTCGCTCAGCAGAGACGGAACGAATGACAGCCAAAGGGTTCAAATAGGTCGCGAACAAAGGAACCTCCATCCCTCCATCAGTAAGAGGTAAAGGATGAGGACGAGACTACAACTCAGAAGCCAGACCTCGATCACCAAGTTCTTCAGATTGAACAACGTCCAAATGGAGCATCTTG
The DNA here is from genome assembly GCA_963556465.1 of Berberis vulgaris. Classification (NCBI taxonomy): domain Eukaryota; kingdom Viridiplantae; phylum Streptophyta; class Magnoliopsida; order Ranunculales; family Berberidaceae; genus Berberis; species Berberis vulgaris. The sequence goes on from OY747135.1 coordinate 59,679,651, forward strand.
TCATCCAAAGACCGAGGATCCTCTTCAGAACACTTAACAATGTCAATGCCACCATAAGCAGAGATAAACCTCTTTTCACCATCATCCATGGGACAAACAATATTATTCTCACTCCTCTTTAGAGCCAACCTCAACTCTTTCGCCACCTGCAGAGAGCAACGGTCCTCCCTCGAAAGATCTTTGTCAATAGAATCCGAATAAAGAGTTGTGTGATGCACATAATCAACAAGCCATTTCTTTTTTGGCACGCGATCGGAAGACAGAAACAACTGCTTCGACGGATTAATCGGCCTCGCCACTTTCCTCTTTCTAAAAGGATCGGTAGCAGTACGAATAGGAGCATCGAGATCCGTAACATCAGGGCCCACTTTCCAATCAACGATCACTTCATCGACGACAGCAATCTCCGCAGCCTGCCTCACAGTCAACAAATCCCTTTCAGTCTCATCCATGGTGTATAGGCCACTGCGCCTCACTGTATCATCAGTAAGATAGGAACCCAACGGAACCATCGAAAGCCCCAAGAAGCGCTCACTGATAATCTGCTCCTCAGTAGTCAATTTTATATTTCGATGTTTGAGAGGAACTCGTAAAAGACCTTACTATCGGAAGACCATGCAAATTGAAGTGGTCTGAACCAACAAACGGATAGAACCAATCCCGCGACCATCCCCTAATGTCGTCACTAAGGTTATCAAAACACGCAGAAGAATACATAAAACAGGTATGATTGGACGTCACATTGAACTCCACCAAGTAAAGCAAGATTCGAGTTGTTAAAGAAATACCAGAAAGAATGGCCCTAACATACGTGGCAACCATGACCCTTCAGCCGTTCGGCCCCATTTGAGCAAGAGGAATACCAAAAAAGTCAAAATATGATAAGAATAGCTCCAGAACAGGGAACTGAAGATCGGCATAGAACATGCGAGAATACAGTGCAATATATCTTTTCCTCGGGCAACAAGGACTGTTGTTTTTGTGAGGAAGAATGACTTCAAGGTCCTCAGGCAAAGAATATTTGGAATGGCACTACAAGAAACTTTCCCATTAATAGCGTTTCAAAAACGCTATGGTAGGATACCATAGTGTTTTAGAAAACGTTGTGTCTGCCGAAGCTATAATAGACCCAGGGTCTATTATAGCGTTTTAAAAATGCTATAATAAGTTGGGCTTTTATAGCGTTTCTGAAATGCTATTGTCTTCCCTCACGTAACATTTAACAAATGCTATTATATTAGTTTCTATAGCGTTTCTCAAGGCCCTTTTTTTTCTATAGCACTCATCAAGTGCTATCAAATGACTTTTTATAATATCTTATAAGTTTTATTTCTAGAAAATAAAAATCTAAATGTGCCAAACTTAAACATTTCAATGTAAGGAGGCAAAGTAATGTAATTAATTAATATAACATGAAAACATTACTGACAAAGTAATCGTAGCTTGTCCAAAGCATCACTTGCATTACTGAAGTACAATGTTCATCAAACATTAGACATGAAAACACAGCAATGTTGGCAGCCATCCAAGAGTTCTGTAATATTTGGCCAATGACAAATATAACATGACAAACAAATGCAAACGAGAAGTATAAGTAGCCTCTATTCTGATTCAGCTATTGTATGTAAGGCGTGAAACCCGAATCTCCTGTTTATCTTTCTTCTAGCTTAATCAACTGATCACCAGTGGATGCTTTTGTTTGTTTCTTTGTGTTAAGTCTTGTTGATACCTTTACCGGAGTTTCCAGCTTTCTGAGAAGAAACAACCTGGGAGAGTCTTTCAGAACCAGCAGTTTCCTTGTGTGCATTGACAAAGACCTGAAATTCTTGACTTGAGGTCAATAACTAATAATAGGGATTAGGGACCAGCATGTAGTATTTCCCCATCTGACATTAACTGTAAACAAAATAAACATGATCAAAATTCTTGTTTGGAGTAATAGTTTGCCTCATGATCATGTCGGAGATGACTGTACAAGATGGTCATTCAAACTTGGAAACTGGAATTGGAAACCTTCTCAGTGGTATGGAACCTCCATTTGTAGATGTAGTCTTTCGAATCACAGCAGAGTTTCTGTACACCACATGGAACATCAGCCAAGCTTTTGTTCTCATTGCATGTAAACCCATTTGAAGAAACTGGCACTTGCAGATCTGACAGATTCAACTTCACCTTCCCACTGATCCTCTTGCATGCATTTCCCCCCAACATTACATCATAGCTTACCATGGAATCAAGCCACAAACACTCAGGTTGCCCCACCATCTCCTTGTATGTAGAATTGGCCAGTCTCACTCTATTACTCGAGTCTGAAACCACAACTGGTAGAGCCTCAGCCTATATCTCTGCTTCAACCTCATGAGACTTCTTGGAAGCACAAGTACCAGGAATTGGGTTGGGTTTCACTTGTATGCATTCAAGTATGATGTTTGAACCAACAGGTCTCACAGGCTGATGAGTTATGACACCTTGCATGTCCAGAATCAGAGACAACATCTGCTGCTTGCAGAGTCTGCAACAGATCCTTCTCCTGTGGAACATCAGCCTTCATGGTCAAATCCATGACCTCCTCAAGGTGAGTAACAAGCATTCATGCCAGGAAGTTCAGATACTAATCTTGGTACTTCTGGCGATGAAGAAGAAGGGTAAGGTAGAAAAGAAAGCGTGACCAAATTGGCAGACTTCTCCAAGCTTGCTCCAAGCCCTCCTGAACTTGGGTGTGCAAACGAAGGAGGGAACCCATGACCAAAATTCTACAGAGAAAGACCAAGTTGTGTGTTCTTGGCAAGACCCATGACCAGGCATGTTTCCTAGATCAATAGGAACCAATTTGATCTTGTCCTGCAACCCCTGCTCCCAACAAATAAGAATTACTCAGAAATGAACTTTAATACGGAGGGTTTGAAGCTCCTTAATGAATAATTAACATACTATACTTAAAACTACAAAAATGGCTTGAACTCTTGAAGTGCAAAAAGAAATGGAAATGAACTCTTGAAGTATTTAATAAGTATACAATATGTGGATTTCATGACATGTTCAAATAACTCATATTTCGAAAGACCAACATCTCAATACTATCCCTTGAAGCATTTCCACGGGATAAAGCTCAAATAAACAAACAGAACAAAAAATCACCATCTGATGTCTTCTGTGAATCTGAAATTACTGAAATAATATTGAAATTACTATAAAATTCAATTTTGTTTATCTTCAATCCGACAACAGTAGATGGAAAAAGGTTAAAGAAAATATCACTTGGGATTTGCACAGGAAGAAATTATCTGTCAGCTTTACAAAATACTAGTTTTGATTTATGAGTACCGATAGCAATATCGATTCTAAATTTGTTCTGATGGGTTTATCATTATAAAGGAACTCAGACTGACATGGGTTTCTCATGGCTTATTCCTATTCAATTAGGAAACAATTTATCCAAGTTCAAGTGTTCAACAGTATACAATTTATTCAATTTTAACAATAAATGCAGTAAAAAATGCAAAAAGCACCAAGATTAGTCCATTAGGAAAGAAAAGAAAACAACTCTTGCTTTAAAAATTAGAGATATCAAAGAAAACAATCACACATCAAGTGCTCCTGAAACTGAAAACCCCAACTAAAAAACATATAATGCAACATTTTATCTTGAAACAAAAGTAGATAAAAGATGAGTGATTAAAAAGGGCATAAACAACAAAAGAAGAGAAAGAAACTAATGGAGGAGGACTAGTGATGCAACGATGAGAATTCAGTAAATTGAAACTGTGAAACATTATAAAGCACCAGCTTGTACCAAATGGATAAAAGAAATCTAAAAGAAGAAACATAAAACTAATTACCAATATTTAGAGACAAGCCCATTTGAGTTGGCCTTATACTTCGGTAGAATCCACGCCAGGATTGTAATCCTTCACCCAACCAGGTGAACGTGGTTTGGCCAGATATTCACTAAAATCTGTTTAATTTACTTATGCATGCGACTCACACAATTTTAGGCATATTTTGCTACATCGCAATGTGTATTTAGCAATCTCAAAATAGAATGCCAATTCTCATTTGCAAGTTTTGTCAATAAACTGAATCCAGATTGTGTAAGTTTGTGTGCTCATTCAAATTCCAGGTGGATCCTTGTTTTTACCTGCATTGCAGCTGTTGAAGCCAAGAAATCTACATACTCATCAAGCATGGTAACATCAGCAAGTTCAGAAAGCAGAAAATTTGTTCCTTCCACCTGTGATTTCACAATAAACTTTTTATTATCATTATTCAGTAGTTCTCTTAACAATCAAATAAGGACTTCCAAAAAGCAGAGGGAGGTATGCAAATATAACAACACAAGGAACTAAGTCTATAGTCCTCTTAACATTCAAATAAGGAGTTCCAACAAGCAGAGGGAGGTATGCAAATATATTAAAACAACACGAGGAACTAAGTCTATAGTTCTCGTAACATTTAAATAATGAGTTCCAAAGAGCAGAGGGAGGTAAGCAAATATATTAAAACAACACGAGGAATGAAGTCTATTATCTTCAGTATAAAAGGAATAACCCCTACAATATGAGAAAATAAACGTACACAAGTACTTCAGACTAACAGCGGCAATTAGACAAATTCAAGGTGTAGCTCTATTAGATAAATTTCCAGAGCATCCTAATCAATATTTAGCAGCATACCATACCTAGTTTAGATTCGATGAGTTCATCTAATGCCAACACCATTTAGTAGCAGAAATACCAAATAAAAGCTGCAAAGTTAACTAAATCTCAAATCTACACAAATTCTTTTGAGTTCGACACAAATACAAGTAAACATAGTTATAACAATTTCATTCCTTTCTGTGAAATATTCTACTTTTCAACTGTCATTTGTCATATATTTTTTAAAAGGAAACAAAATGCCACAGAGGACTATATCTTTCATCTTAGACAAAATGGAAATGCATGGCATTCTTGTAATCAGAGTAAATTATGAAGCTGCCATATAAAGGTGATTTAAATGTCAAATCCACCATATACAAAAAAGACTTGCAGAACGACTGTACCTTGTCATCCAGATCAGATCGTTGCAAGTTGTTACCATCAGCTCACAAATGGAGAGGGCTTGGAGGTGATTCATTTCCATCATCTGAAATCTTGCTTAGCGAATCCAACACATCTTCAACCTCATCCATGGATTTCTGTTGTGGGGTATTAGCTTCTTTCATGTCAACTTCAGTATGTTCAATTTCTCTTCTCACAGAAACAGGTTTAATCCCCTCTCTCTCAGATTCTTTACCGTCCATACTATCAACTTTATGTCGTTTTGGAGGATCCTTAGATTCGCTATCTTCTACCACTTCATTTTCAACATCTTCATCCTCCACCTCAGCATTTTCTTCCGTTTGTACTCTCACTTCAAGAAGAAAAAAGAAAAATGAGAAGAAGACTTTCAAGTATTTTATAGTTAGATCAGCTAATAAGGTCAACTCTTCAAAAATCTGTTATCTTTGTAATCTGTCCATTAAACATTATTGCAGTCAATTTTCTCAATTCATTTTTCAAGCATTGCGCAAGGCCGACAGTTGAATCTGAAAAATTCAGATGTTGCATATTTGAATAGGGAATCAATCTTCTTTAGACAAGAGTGGTAGACTTAGAGAACTACAAACACTTGATGACCAAAACAGGGAGCAATAGCAGCAAGTGTTGGTTCCAAGAACAGGGTTCAGTAATAGGTTGGAGAAATGTGTGATTTTGCGGGTTTTCTATTTCAAGTTCAGGTTTTTTTCCAGAAACAGGGTGTGGCCTCTGTTTTGAGCAGTTTCTGGGCATCGCGGAAAGGTGAAGGCTTTTCCCTAGGATGACCCAACCAAGCCTTGCCGGCTTTACTGCTTTCTTGGGCTACAAAGCCGGCATGACCCACATTATCAGAGATATCGAACTGAATAGAACAAGAAAGTCTACAAGCTGGGGAAGGTTGGCCAAGATTCTCCATTTTATGCATTATCGTCTTCTCAGACTGACCCATTGTGAGATTAATAAAGGATGTTAATAAGTAGGTCCATACAAGATGTCTAAAATTATTCAAAGTAAACACACTTATTACATTATCATGTAATCTCAACTTATTTCATCCTAATGGAAGTTCAAAACAACCATTGTTTAGGAAAAACCGAAAAACCATTGCAGACTGAAAAACAAACTAAACATTGACTGAATAGAAATATCTTGTAAGCATCCTTTTGGCTTCATTGTCTTATAAAATTCTTCAAATTGTTTCATAATTTATTCAATAATAGTTCTTTGAATTGAATGATAAATTGTATGCTTTGAATTATTTGGAGCATTCAAGGGAACACATGGAGTAAGTGAAGGTAGTGTGTGAGCAAGCAAAATAAAATAAGATGTAGGCATAAACAAACAAAAGGATTGCTAGTTAGCCTTAACAAACAACCACCAATTGTGCATTCAACTCAATTAATACCAAGATTAGGGATAAAAGAAAAGGATAACACAAAAATACCTACATTTGTGCATTCAGCTGCCTCAATGTGAAGAAATCCAACATCCACCATTCTTCTCAATGCTCTTGCTTGTGAAGACTTCCCTCTTAAACAAAGCAAAAAAATAGATATTTCAAGAAGAAACCTCTGAATTGTGTGTGTAATTTATAACACCAAATATAAACCATAGACGCAAGAAACAATGAAATCTCATTAGAACTACTAACACACATACCTGCTTGGGTCATTAAAAGGTGACCGAAGCTCAGGTGCAGGTTCAATGCCAGCCAACATTGCACACTCTCCTAAACTAAGAAATGACGGGCACTTCCCAAAATAGAATTTGGACGCTGACTCAATTCCATATACACCATGTCCCCAGTATATCTATCGCATAAGAAATTCAATTAGTTATCATCCATAAATTTGCTAATTTATGTTACTTCACAATAAGAAAAAAAATCAACTATTACCTTTCGCAAGCAGGCACTTGAAATTTTCTCTTTCGACAGTCTTCTCTCCAATATCGATGCCAACAATAACTCAACAACCTTTCTCGAAAAGGTTTGCTCATTCTTAAGAAATGTATTCTTCACAAGCTGTAATTAAATCAAGTAAAACTCCTTTAAGTTCATGACAGAAATTTCAGTACCAATGTTGGATCATAAAAATCAATACAACATTCGTAAACTAATTCCAAAAACTTAACGGGTTCCGTTGGTTGATTCAAACTCATTGATAAATGCAACAAACATTCAGTTCTAGCTACCAAAAAAATTAAATTGATTTGCTCACCTGCTGAGTGATGGTACTCCCACCACCTCCATTGGGGAACAACAGCACGACACAAGCAATTCCAATAGGGTCAATTCCAGAATGCATGTAGAAATGAAGATCTTCATAAGCTACAATAGCTTTCATCAAATGAAATGGATACCCTTTCGCTTGAACTTCCGCCTCTTCGGAAAATACAATGTCTAAATCGACCTTGATTCACCTCATTTTAGAAGAAAACACCCAACTTTTTTGGACGCACCAAAATCAGAAAGTTTGATGCACCCTTTATTGTCTACAAGAATGTTTGCCCCCTGAAAGTGGAAGTAAAACATGCACTCAGTATGAATGAAGAGAAATCAATTAGCTAAATGTTTCCCTCGGATATACTTATCTAGTAAAGAGAAATACCTTAATATCCCTATGCATAATCCCATTCTTATGGAGATACTCCAAACCCATCAACAACTGCTTAGTATATGTTCTTATAACCTATTGAAGCAAATGGTAGAAAACGCATCAGCTACGGAAGCACCCCAATTTAAACATAGAAATTTAGTAAGGACTAACCGCCTCGGGAAAAGAGCCAAAATTTTGAATAAGAGAATCGATGGATCCTCCAGGTACAAACTCAAGCAGAATATTCAATGTGCTCTCCTCCCTAGTAGTCCCAAGTATCTCTGCAACCAAATAAATCAAACCATGGAACAAGAGACCAAGCATAAATGTCACCAAACACAGACACAACCAAGAAATCATACTCACGACAATGTTTGGATGCGTAAGATTCTTAAGAAGCTTCTTTCTCACAGTCCATTCTTGAAAGGTAGTAAATAATGCCACATTCATCTAGATGATTTTCCTTGATGAACTTGTCAATGTCATCCAAACAACTTTTTGTTTTTGCCTTCACGGAATACCTGCCATCTTCATATGTATGAGGCTTTCCAATGTCACTGATGATTAATCATAAACTATGACACATACCACAAATTTGGGCGGTTGAAACTTTGTCGAAAAATGATGCAATTCTCAAGACCAAGAGCCCAAACAACATCTTCTTTGACACTTGCTGTTGCAGTCGCAGTTAAAGCCAACACAGGGGTTTTCGGGAACTTTCGCTTCAGAATACCTAGACCCGGGAGCGGATACAGCACAACATTAGCCATGGATATTATAACAGCTCATTCATGTAATACAAAAGTGAAACCTTTTTTTTTAAATCAGAAAAACAAAAAATATTTCGTTAAAGAAAAACTAACTGCTAGAGATAAATACTCCAGCAGGTAGTGCAAAATGTACACATCATGTATTTCTATTGTCCACAATAGGAAAAAATCATATGGAAAGCAACTACGTGATAATCTGGTCTAAAATCATGTCCCCATTGGCTTACACAATGAGCTTCATCAATAACAATTCTAGAAAGTGACTCACGAGCATGTAAGTTATCCAATTGCCTTAAGATATCATCACTTCTGTACTAAATGAAAACATCATAAGAAAACAAAGAGAATCAGAAATGTCCATAGTGTTGGCATCAAATAAATATTAAGCTGAACAAGAATTAATATTCACAAACTTATTATATTCCTGCTAGATGTATAACTTACTTCTCGGTGTCAACCATTTATAGAATCTGAGATCCATGGTAAACCCGGTAAACCCAACAGTGTCAGAGTGTTTGACACCAGAGTTTATTTTTCCTTTTTTGTTTTTTGGAGTGTCCTTGTTGCACAGGGACAAACAAAACTATCTACTGAATGAAACCGGAGGGGAAATGACAATCAATCAAGCCATAAGGACCACAAAATAATGAAGAATTTCAGACAGATGAGGTCTTGTTCCAGGATGATCCCATATTACCACAATCTCACCAAATCCAAGGGAAATAACAGAACAGGCCAACATAAAAGCAGGGAATAGATCCAACCATCTAATGAGAATGCACGAGAAATAGTTCAATGTTGAAATATCTTCCCAGGAAATTTTTTCTTTTTCACTTAAATAAATAAGAATATGCGGTTCAACGCATGTTGAATGACACATTGCAAAGTCTTGAAAATTTTAAATCTTGAAACAAGAAGTACCTATATGGTGGAATCTTATTGCTAATGATAACTAATGTTCTTAATCTGCAGTTCTACAGAAATCACAAAAGGTTGTTCCATATGCATGATGCAGATTTAACTAACCTAAATAAATAGGTTAATTTAACCTAGTCTTAATAACTGCAAGTGCACAGTGTCTAACTGGTAGACAAGGGCAAGTACAGGTCGATCCCACAAGGACTGTGGTTGCAATTAAATTTCAGAGTTGACTTAAACTAATTTAAATGGGGGTTACAGCAATCAAAATATCTAAACTAAAAATCAAATTAAAAAGCAAAATAAAAAGTTTTTAAGAATATGAGAAGGGAAACCAAGGCATTGAATCCATCAATTCAGTTTTTCAAGTTATTTTAATCTAACTTATTATTTACTAAAGCGAGAAGCTTTAGGGATGAGAATCCCTTGCTTGCATCGATGATGTGATCGTTAAGAACAATTCAGTTTTAAAATCTAATGTTACAATTAACTTCAGCATAAATTATAGACTCCTAGCATTGAGTGTCTTATTACGGCACACTCAATCACAAGTCTAACTTATTAAGTTTCAACTCCTAGCATTGAGTGTCTTATTACGGCACACTCAATCACAAGTCTAACTTAACCAATTAAAACTAATGCTTTAAATATTAGTAAAGAAAACTCTAACTACCGACTAGTCTAGATCAAATTCGATATAATCGGTGAAAGTAATTTACTAATACTCAGAAATTAAATGTATTTTGCAGTTAAGCACATAATAAAATAAAAAGTCAAACTAGAACAAACTCTTGAAACCCAATTGGTTTCATCTTAGCCTTGGCGAAGGGTTTAGCTCTCCATGGTAGCGGTGGTCATCTCCTCGTGGTGTGGTACGCCGCAACTCATCTCCTTAGAATTGGCAAATCAGCAATTCAGTAATTGTGGATGCTCTAAACAGTCCCATGTGCGCAAATAGCCTCCAGCTTCTTCTACTGTGGTGGTACACAGAGTAGGCAGTCGGGGTGCAAATAACTGCCAAACCTTTATCTCCCAATTTGAACAGAGAGGAGGCGGGAGCGCAAGCGGGAAACCAGAGTCGAAGCAGAAGCGATGATGGAGGTCGTGCTTGGGAGTTTGGGTGTGTGTCCGGAGCTGACCGACGTTGGGTGGCGGCCGGTATACGAAGAGAGACCGAGACGAAGAGAGGACAGAGAGGAGAGGAGCAGGGGATGTGCTCTGTCGCGAGGTGGTGGAACAGGGCTACGGCGGTAGTTGTATTGCGCGAAACAGTGAGATGATGGTCGTGAGAGAGATATGGAGAGAGGACGAGAACGGGCGAGAGAGGGCGGTGATGGCGAAGCTCGGTGGCGAGGTGAAAATTTGACGTGAAACAGGGTTGTCACGCCCCTGTTTCACGGTGGTGGTGGTGCTCTGGTGGCGGGCTCTGTCTGTGGTTGTTGGACGGTGGCGAGGTGAGGTGGTGATGGCGGGATTATCACACTGCCGGCTCTCCTATCGAGTGAGGATTGCCGGCAGGGTGGATTGGTGTGGTGGCTGGAAAAGAGAAGAGGAAAACACCAGTAGGAAAAGAGAGAAGAGCCTATGAAATTAGGGTTATTGGGTTTTATAGAAAATTAGGGTAATTGTGTTGGGTTAATTGCACCCCCGTCTCCACTCGTCAATACCAAATTGTTTATTATCACCTCAAACTCCGCATTAATCCGTTAACGCTCTAAATCCTGAAAAATACAAAATTTAAATAATTAATATAAAATATATTGTCAAAGTGAATAACAAATATAAATTAGGTGGTATTCTGTGTAATAATTAGGTGAATATCAATGCACTCATAATTCTGAACATAAAGAAAGAACTTCCAATTCATCATCAAGGATATTGACAATAAACCCATTTCTTAGAGCGTGAGTGATTGCACCACTATGGTGTAAAGTGATTCCACCAACAACCTGTGTTAAAAAAATTGGTTTGTTTAAAACTATTGGAAGTTAATATCATCAGGCTAGAATGATATCCTAGAAATAGGACTTACTTTGCAATTTTCTCTGGTGTGACATATAACAACTTGTATTTACAGTGATCAGAAACCAGTTCTCTAAAGATGTCCTGCTGTTCACTCCATTCCATATTAGCACTCAAGTAAGCAGTTGGGATGTTTGCCTAAATTGCAAAATCAAATGAAAACCTTAACAATGAATGACAAAATTAGACAAAACAACTTAATCATCCAAAGAAATAATTGCATTACCAGCAACAAGTGCATGATTTGGTCTTGAATGAGTGAAACAAGAGGAGACACAACTAGAGTTATTCCATTACAAATTAGGGCCGGCAGCTGCAAATAATAGATATGAGTTGTACAAAGACTCGAATGATCTTAGGAAAGTGCAAAGAATTCTCAAAGTGACAAACAAATGAAAAAATACATACGAACTTATAACTGTGTGAGATCTCAAATTTTGAGTTACCTCAAAATTTCACTCCAAGAAAAGTGGCGAGAGCGACAGAGAGAGCGAGAGTGGAGAGAGCGACAGAGAGAGCGAGAGCAGGGAGGGAGGCGAATGGCAGAGCGAGGGAGGGAGGAGAATCGCAGGGCTGTGTGTTTCATTCTTCTTTGTAGGTTTTAAGTTGGAGGAAAGAGTCTGAAATATTTTGGCGGTCAAGCGTTTTTAATCTCCCGCTTGATTCTTTAATAGCGTTTTGAGATTACAATATACTAAAATTAGGTTTTTTTTATAGCATTTGTGTAAAAACACTATTCTCAAATGTTGTAAAATATCATTTTTGTTGTAGTGTGGACACTATCCAAAATAACCTAAGAGGCTTTTGTTTGGAGAAAAGTGAGCTTCACAAGCGGAAAGCTAATCACAAACTAAAATGTTGCTAGCAAGCATCGTAAACAGGGGAGAATGAACGAGGAAAAATAGGCAGTAGAAGAAAAGAAATAACACTACAGATGGCGTAAAGAAAGAAAAATAACAGCCACAACACCTTTTAAGAGACTGAGAAATGAAGAGATCGCTCGCGGAGCGACATACGGGACATAAAGGCACATTAAAAATATGCGCGAAAACAAATGGGCAACGAAGTAATCGAGACGATCAAACAACTAAAAGTTATCAAGGTTAGTGCAAAAGTACAATCGACATACCAATCGTCACACAGTTAGTGGACATGTCACCATATCCACTAAATAAGGGGGGAGTAGTTTATGATACATCAAAGTAGACTGACCATCACGACCATACAGTGGCATAAAGCCCTATCACGAGAATACAACGCCCGATCCATTGGGCCAGCTCATAAAGCCCAAAAAGATTGAGGACATTTATAGAGGCCCGAAATAGGCCAACCTTTAAGGAAGCGTAAGCGGGATCCAAATCCAGGCCCAGGCGAATCCAAGCCCGTTATACGTTCTCTCATAAAGAAGACGAACGTCACACCAAGAAAGAGTCGTGGAGTCATCTACGCCTCCACGAACGCATCTCCATTAAGGAGGAGATTGTTACAGACACATCTCCTTCTGTTGCGCCTCACATGCTAAAGTCACGCAAAGAGTTAACTACGACCATTATAAAAAGTTGGCGAAGTTTTGACAAATGTATGCAACTTTAACTGAGTTTTGTCCAGATTTACATTCCTTCTTCTAACAGAGTTATTGACTTGAGCATTAGAATGCATTCGGCCACCAAAAAGGTGGTCCTTGGCAATCTAATAGTTGTTTTGCAAGTCAAACTCACAGGAGGACGATTTTTAGACACATCACAATAATTTATATTGAATTATTTAAATGTAAAATAATTTCAAGAACAATTGATGGCTTGTTGGTTGTGCTCTTGAACCAAACCAAACTAACGTGGGTTCAACCTCAATGGGCTTCCAAATTTCAATTAATAATTTTAACGTTTAGTGATCAATAAAAAATTTAGTGCTATTTGAGAAATTCTGGCAACCCGAGACAGGAAAATCATACTTAAGTTCGGCTTGGGTAGCTATGCTCGAGCCCGAGTTTGGGTTGGACAGGTTCCGAGCTAGCTTGTCAAGGCTCCGGGTTGGGCGTAGATTAAGCTCCTAACCGTGGGATTTGCAGCCCTAGTCAAAACTTGTACAAATGATGTCCAAATATTGCGGAGTAAACCACCAATGAATTTACCAACGCTTTAAGTGTTATCAATTATGCTTAAACCAATTGGAGAATTAAAACTGAAATCGCATGTAATTCTAATTCCAAGAGAGGAATCATGCAGAACGAAAACCATCACACCCTATGCCGGATAGCAATGAACCAAGTACTAAAATTGGATTGGAATTGATTATATTTGGGTGGCGTATGAATTGCCAAATTCTGGCATTTTCAATCACAATTCACAAGTGCTTGCTACCCCCTTCTTTAAATCAAAATAAAAAACACCAATAACACCTTCTTTTATTAATGACCAGTGAAAGGTCTACTATTGGTTATAGGAGGAAGTAGAGTTTGCCACGAGCACGAGCAGTACAGAGATTTGAACAAATTTTAAGCTTTTTGACATTGAAGGGATGGGGACATATATGCTCTGAGTCGGAAGTTTAGATCCTATAGCATTTGCGTTAACCATATATCTCATCGCCACAAACTCATCAAACCAATAAACTCTATGTAACAGAACCAGTTAATACAAATCAAAGCTCAGTAGCTGTCTCAGTGATACTCTCCAAATGAGGCCTCCATACTCCAGTGCGTCCTCGCCTTCGATCCCTATGCATGGACGTCTTCTCTGATAAGATCTCACTCAAATACTGATCAGAAATGAGAAGTTCCGTGGTAATGGAATTAGAGTTCGCATCATTGTTTTCAAACTCTCTCTTATACTTCTTCCTTTTAGACCGATGCTTCTCGGGTAGTTTAGTCGCCGACATCAGAAAATATATCTTCCCCCTTTGTAGCTCCGTATCAGGTGGCACCATAACAAGTCTTGTCAAGAGTCCTTCATTGTGAGACGAAGGTGGTGTAGGCATTCGAAGAACATGTTTTGGGTTTTCCCTTATTATGTCACTGGCTCGAATGGTTTCACTAAATTCTTGGACTCGGCCATTCGGATGTATAACCCGTATTACATCTAGAGCTCCACAAGGAAGAATGCAAGAGATGCAACACTTGAGGCTCTTCTTCATTGCCTAGCTAGCTTCTTATTAGTTTCTCATTCATGAAGAGCTATATATGGATCAAGCTAGGGAGGAAGAGAAAAAAAATGAATTCTCTTCCAACACAGAACTGTGTAAAGAGATGAATGTTGTAAATTAATGAAGGGGAGAGTTCTCACTTTCTAATGGGTGGAAACCTGTGGCTTGAATAATTGTTTCCCCCTCTGTACTTGTATTATGGACCCATTATTTAGGGCCCTGTCTTCTCCATGTTCTTTAGTTCAATAATGTGGAAGGTGAAGGTGGGGAAAGCCTTATGGGTGACAATGTAAGTGGACTAGCTAAAAGGATGGCTAAGCTAATGAAAGTGAGGTGGATATATATACAATGGTGTCTGGAAGGGGGATAACCACAACTTGTATGATACTAAAATGGTGGCCTGCGGCATGCGGCTCGACAATTAGTGAGAGATCATTAGTGTGGGGTACTAATTAGGGATGGATGGCTATATATAGGTGAGATTATTTGTATGTGAAACATAATTTGTATTAATTTACATAATGAAGGAACTAGCTAGTAATTATCCATTCTTAAGAAGATAATCCATTTCAATTTCACTTTCATATATATATGTACTGCCTTCATTGCAAATGCTTTGTATAAGATCTAGCAAAAGCATTACTTTAGGAGTTTCATCCTCTGAATCTCAAACTTACATGTGATTTTAGTTAAATATGCAGTGACACACAAACTCTTTTTGTTTTCAAGAGTTGAGATCATGGAACTCAATTTATTTATTTTTTCACTGAAATTTATGTTACACACCTGTAAAATTTTACCTTAAAAGTTAAGATCATTCCCATAAAAAACTGAATAATAATAACTTTATTGGGTGTGGGATTTTTCGTTTGTCCAATTTTCCTAAAAAAATCCATGTTTGTGAAGGCTAAATTTCTCCGGCAAATATTCAAACAGATATTGGAGTACATTACGCACAGCCAAAGCCAA
The DNA here is from genome assembly GCA_963556465.1 of Berberis vulgaris. Classification (NCBI taxonomy): domain Eukaryota; kingdom Viridiplantae; phylum Streptophyta; class Magnoliopsida; order Ranunculales; family Berberidaceae; genus Berberis; species Berberis vulgaris. The sequence goes on from OY747135.1 coordinate 59,695,125, forward strand.
TGATACATTAGGGACGTGAGAGAACACCCAACAATTCCTAACCTTACTTGTTAGTTACAGTGCTTTCCAAACTTAAGTGGTCACAGCACATGAGCATTTGGTGCAAGGTTAGGTGACTATAGCCTTTTATAAAGCTTTGATTTGCAATTATTTCATGGGCTTGCCTACCATTTCAACGATGGGTTGCTCTCACAACTTGTAGTTTTTATATCACTATCTTATCTATACTTTCACAAGTTATCTTACAGATTCTCTGTGTTTTATTTAGTTCATTTTCACTCAAGGTCTGTGAGGTAGCATGGAAAACAAACATGTGAACTGAGAACAGATCGGTGGATTCCGATTCAAGGGGGCAAGCGCAAAAACTTGAATTTTCGTTAGTGGTGGAAAAAAAACTAGTAACATGCAGAATATAGGTTACTTGTGATTAAATAGTTAGCTTTTATTGTTTATTTACAAATAAATAAATAAAATAAGTAATTTTTAATCATTCATTATCTATAATTTGTAGGATTATGAGCAGTGGTCCAATGTATACCCTAAATTATCTTATTTTAACTGCTACAATTTACTTTTTATCTTTTTTTATACAAATTACCTAGCTCAACTTTAAACATGAAGAAAATTATATTATCAATATTAGTATATCAGGTAGAAATCGCAATGATGTAGTGTCAAAATAAGTCAATCTTTCACCATCAAATTACCATATAATTTTTAGTTGTACAACATTTCGTGGCAGAGCTGTTGATCTATCAAGTGAATAAATAGAAATTCTACCAGAGAAAGATAGAATTTGTTTTCTGTAAGAGAATGAGAATTTTATGCCGAGCAGAAGGAGAAGCAAATGCAGTAAGTTGAATATCAAGCATGAATATGAGATATATCAATCTCTTTCGGGCATAAAAATGATCAAATGATATGTATGTGTTATACATAAATTAAAATAATTATAAAAAAGAATTCTAATACTATTTTCTAACCAAAATAAAACACACAGTAGGAACGTTTCTTATTTGCACCTATCAGACTGAGAATGAGCCTTTTTACACAAACTCTTTTTGTTTTCAAGAGTCGAGATCATGGAACTCAATTTATTTATTTTTTCATTAAAATTTATGTTAGTCATCTGTAAAATTTACCTTAAGATCATTCCCATAAAATAAAATAAAATAAATAAATAACTTTATTGGGTATGTGATTTTCTGTTTGTCAAATTTTCTTGAAAAATCCATGTTTGTGAAGGCTAAATTTTCCTTACAAAAATATTCAAACAGAGAATGGACTTTGTGCACAACCAAAACAAATGACTCATTAGGGATGTGAGAGAACACCTAACTGTTCCCAACCATACTTGTTAGTTATAGTGTTTTCCAAACTTAAAGGAGTTTGTCTAGGCAGTCAGGCTTTAAAGTCATTTTTTTGTCAGGCTTGAGCATTTTACACTTTTACCCTTTCTCTTTAAAATACAACTACAAACATTATCTATAGAAATGGTAGAAGTGTAAAAAACTCAAAACCTAGCAAAAAAGTGGCTATAAAGCGTGGCTACCTAGAATGTGGGCAACTTAAGTTATCACAACACATGTGCATTTGGTGTAAGGTTGGGTGACTCTGTAGCTTTTTATAAAGCTTTAATTTGCAATTATTTCATAGGTTGTCATGGGCTTGCGTACTATTTCAACCGATGGGTTGCTCTCACAACATGTAGTTCTTATATCACTATTGATGATACATGCACCAAACCGTCATGTAATCTACTTTGTACACGTGGCATGATGATCTCGTCACAGAGTGGAGCGAGCCCAAATAAGCGCCTAATCTAATCTAGCCCATAAGGCAGGGAATCAAGAACAAATCACTCCAAGGCCACTAAGGCGAGTATCTGGGAATTGGACCCAAACAACTAGGTTGTGTCTGACCTATAAGTCAAATGGTCAAATCCAGAACTCGTAAGACCAAATAACGCAAGTATCTAGGAGTTTGACCTAAGACGGGCAGGCCAGTAAGACGTTGATTTCTATTAGGAAACAAACATCAGAATATAAGTCGAGCATGAAAACTCTCTTGCGTAGACAACTATAAAAAATGAAAGAATCTCCAACAAATATCCTTCCTTAAACTACGCCACCAAAGGCATAGCTGAACAAGGTCTCTCACGTGATAAATAGGGCATGAGGGTGAGGAACTAAGGTACGCTACAAAACCCTAATCTCAAGCAATACACCCTTATTTGTGCCTTGTTTGACTTTAGCATCGGAGTGTCATCGGCCGCAACAACGGTGATCTTTGGCTCACGTTTGTTCCTTTTGCAGGTCAAGGTCAAGGAGAATGGAAACTGATTTATAAGTTTGGCGTCGTCCATGGGGAATGATGAGTTCCTGAGAAAGAAAAAAAGTACCCCTCTATTACATTCCAGAAAATGGCAGCACCAACATCCCGTACTAATGGTGAGGTTGCCAAGCCATCAAACAAAAGCCACGAGGGGAGAACCACCCCAGGCCCCCACGCCGGTTGCAGCCACGACAGACTCTAGGGTGGATCAACTCTAAGCCCAAGTACAACAAATTGCTTGAGTGATAGAGATGTTTACTCAACATAACCCACCATTTGCAGGTGGTGATAGGGAGGCAGAAAAAGACTCTTTCTCTATAGAAGAATAGAGAGCGCATTTAGGAGAGCCATAATGTTCCTTCTGGCTCTCAAGGGATCGAGGACGGCAAAATTAGGGGAACAGAGTGGTCTGTGGAGACCTAACATCTAAGGCTGATAAGCCCAACACAAAAATCTCATCTGGCTTGGGGCCACCAATCTGGATGTGTTGTACAATCTCACCGTGCCCACGTTCACAGATCGGATCATGTACGCGTCACTGCCTAAGAAGTTCAACCTCCCAAAGCTGGAATTCTATGATGGGACAACGAACCCGTCCGACCATCTACGCCATTACCATCACGTGATGGCATTGAAAGAGGGATCAAAATCAGTCATGTGCGAACATTTTCCACCAACTTGAAGAAAATAGTGTTGACTTGGTTTCGCAGTCTCCCCTCAAGGTCGATTGACTCGTTTCGGATGCTGGCCAAGGCGTTTATCACTCGCTTTGTGGCAACCAGCGGATCAGGAAGGGTCCATATTACTTGCTCATCCTCAAGCAAAGACCAAGCGAAACACTGAGGGAGTACGTTACCTGCTTCAATAACGAGTTAACCATGATCGATGGCTAGAGTGATGACACTTCCGCGTCAACCTTTCACCTCAGACCTAAGAGGATGCTAGATCTACAACTTCCTCACCTGGAGCCTCCGATGGATATGGCAAACCTGTTAAAAAGCGGTCAAAAATACATCACCTTAGAGATGAGATCGAATATTGGGTCAAGAAGGGAAAACTCAAAAAATCGTAAGCCCGGATAAAAGGTAGGCCTGGGCGAAGAAAAAGAAAATGTCGTAAAAGAAATAGAAGAAAAGGCGACCAACATTACATACCTCCTACATGAGCAATCCGACTGGTCCCGAAAGAGGACGCTCCGCGAGATGCGAACTTAGTTCACCTATGAGGATGGACAAGTACAATACGCTCGTGTTCAAAACCCAAGCCCGCTGCTGACATTTACAGATAAATACCTCAAGGCATCCACTTTCCTTATAATGACGCCCTGGTTATCTCATATTTTATAGCGAAATGGGAAGTGAAGAGATCCTTGGTAGTCACAGGGAGCTTCCTAAATGTCCTATTCCTCAATGCGTTCCATAGCATGTAGCTGAAAGAGAAAATTTTGATGCCCGCCAGTCACCCCATGATTGGGTTTAGCAAGGAGAAATGTTTCTCCATTGGGAAGATTAGACTGATGGTAGTGGCAGAAAAGCCACAACTGCAGAAATTCCTATTCCAAGAGTTCATGTTAGTCGATGTCCCATCCACCTACAATATCATCTTAGGAAGGTCTTGGCTCCATCAAATAGAGGTGGTAGTGTGCACTTTGCATCAGTGCATTAAGTACTCTGCCAATCATGAGATGATGACCATCCAAGGATACCAACCATCGACAAGAGACTATCATTATGCAGCGTTAAAGCAGCTAAACAGCTAGCAATCACAGTCTAGGCCTGTAGGTCAGACATCGCAGAGCCTAGGCCTAGAGATGGAAGAAGAGTCTCCCGCTCAGATGATGAAGCTCCAATCAGTCTGAGTGGAAAACTGAATGTCGGCCAGCCAGAGGAGAAGCCAGTCACGGTCTACCTTGAAAGCATTGATAACAACATAGCCGTCAAGATAGGCTTTCGCCTGAGCAAAGAATTGGCTAAACGATTCATAGAGCTGCTGAGGGACAATCAAACAGACATCTTCGCATGGACGATGAAGGACATGGTGGGAATTGATCCCTATGTGATCACCCTATCGACTGGAAGTTGACCCTTGGCGAAAACCAAGGCAGAAGAATAGACCTATGGCCCTCGAATGGAATTGGATCATCAATGAAGAGGTACAAAGGCTACTTAATGCCGACATGATTAAGGAGTCACGGTACAAAGTCTGGCTAGCGAATATCGTCTTGGTGAAAAAAAGAAAGGAAAGTGGAGAGTCTGTGTGGATTACATAGACCTGAACAAGGCTTGTGCGAAAGACAATTTTCCACCTCCTCGCATTGATCAGCTCGTGGATGCCACGTCCGGACACAACCTTCTAAGCTTCTTGGATGCTTATTTCGGATATAACCAGATACAAATGCACCCCCTGGACTAAGTGAATGCTTCATTCATAACTGAAAGAGGGATAAACTACTATCAGGTGATGTTATTAGGTGTAAAAAATGCAGGAGCAACGTATTAACGACTGGTAACCGGATGTTCAAAGAGCAAATTGGCAGAACCATAGAGGTCTATATAGACGACATGCTGATCAAATAGCCAACTTCGCCGAAGAGTTTAATCACCTCTGCAAGTATCAGATGAAGTTCAATTCATAGAAATACAATTTTGGGATGGAATCGAGCAAATTCTTGGGTTATATGGTGAACCGAAGAGGGATGGAGGCTGATCTAAAGCAGATTCAGGCTCTTTTCAACATGAAGTCTCCGGCCAACATTAAGAAAGTTCAGAGCCTGACTGGGAGGGTGGCAGCACTCAACAGGTTCATCTTCAAATCATCTGACAAATGCCCCTCTTTCTTCAAAATACTAAGAGGAAGTAAAGGGTTCAAATAGGTCGAACAGTGCGAGCAAGCCTTCCTTGAAAGAGTATATGGGAAGTACGAAGTTACTTTCAAAACTAATACCATAAGAAATACTTTACCTGTACCTGTCTGTTTCGAAACATGTTGTCAATTCACCCCTGGTCCAAAACGATAAGGGGATCCATGGACCAGTAAACTACGCTAACAAAACCTTTGTGGAGGCAGAGGGAAACTACCCAGACCTGGAAAAGTTAGCCTTGGCACTGATTGTCTCCTCCAGGAAGCTGTCACCCTACTTCCAGGTCCACTCTATAACGGTCTTCACTAAACATCCACTCCGCATAGTATTGCACAAGCTTAAGTTGTCGGGCATGATGGTCTAGTGGTTAGTCGAATTAGGGCAATTCGATATCAATTACGCCCCAAGAACAACCATCAAAGCTCAAGCATTGGCGGACTTCATTGTCAAACTTACAGGTGGTGGAGAACAAAAGTCAGATGACCAACAAAAGTCAGATGACCAAGGATGGGACCAGCGTTATGATGGGTCATCCATAGCTAATGGGAGTAGGGTCGAAGTCACTCTCTACTCTCCAGTCGTGGTGACTGGAGAAAGCCGTTAGGGTGGCTTTCCCGCTCCAACAACGAAGCAAAGTATAAGGCCCTATTTTTCAGCTTGAAGCTCGCCAAGGGGATCGGAATAGACGAGCTGACTGCGTACAGAGACTCTCGTCTAGTAGTCAACCGATTAAAGGGGAGTTCAACAGCAAAGATCACAGGATGTTGGCTTACTTAGAAAGTAATCAGTACCATGAGCGGATTAAAAAATACAGAATTCCAGCGATAAGGCTAACGCACTGGCCAAAGAGACCTCAGCTACGATTGAGACCGTCGATGGACTCATTATGTTCCAAGAAAAATCAAGCCTGAAAGAAAAAGAATCCAAATGATGCCTACGCGACAGGCGAAGAAACAAGCTGGATGAACCGCATTATTGAATACATCAAGAATGGAGTCCTCCCAACAGAAAAAAAAAAAAAAAAACTAGAAGGCTGAAAAACATGACAACACGATACACTCTCCTGAATGACAAGTTGTATAGAAGGTCACCACTAGACCCCTTCTTCGATTTCTAACCCACTAAGAGGCGGACTACACTCTTAGACAAATTCATGAGGTCATCTCCGAGAAGGCCGTTGGCCCTAACCTTAGGGTATTGTTGGCTGAAGATGCAATGAGACGCCAAGGACATTGTCCGAAAATGTGACAAGTGTCGGAGGTTTGCGCCATACGTGCACATGCATGCTCAGCCTTCGTCACCAATGACCAACCCATGGCCTTTCGCACAGTAGAGAATGGATATTGTTGGACCATTCCTCCTTTTCGACAAAAAGGGGTTCCTCCTCGTAGCTATAGACTACTTCACCAAATGGGTTGAAGTGGAGCCCCTAGCCAAGATAGGCGAAAATCAAATTGAGAATTTCATATGGTCATTCATCGTCTGCAGATTTGGCATCCCAAGGATACTCAGTTTGAAGGTAAAAATGTTAAGAAGCTATGTGATAACCTCAACATCAACCACCACTACTCCTCACCAGGGCACCCCCAAGCCAATAGACGGGCGAAGGTCACCAACAGAACCATTTTGGAAGCACTCAAAAGAAAACTTGATGCGGCCAAGCGCACGTGAGTCTCAGAGCTGCCAGAAATTCTCTGGACATATCAAACCACCAAAAAAACTCCTACTGGGGAAACACCATTCGCTTTAGCTTACGAATCAGAAACAATAATCCAGTAGAGTTAGGAATGCCAACATTCAGAACGAAGGAGTTCAAGTTGGACGACAATGATGAGGCTTTGCACGTAAGATTAAATCTCCTCGGGGAAAAAATAAGGTCAAGCCAAGAGAGTTCAACATAGAATGGTCGAAAAGAAGGTCAAGCCATGAGAGTTCAAAATGGGAGATTGGGTACTCAGGAGAACCCAACAGAACAATAAGGAACCAGAGGCGGGCAAACTAAATCCAAATTGGGAAGAACCCTATAAAGTTACTAAGGTCAACAGGCCAGGTACATATTGGTTACAAACACATGAACGGTGATGGCCTTAAAGCGGTCATGGAATGTAGAGCATCTAAAAAAATATTGTCAATAAATTCAAGGCATTTGCTTTAATAAAGTTTTACTGTTGTTCATTAAATTTGGCTAGAGATCTAATCAATCTGACTTACACTACACCAAAATGGGCAATTAGTAAGATCGATATTTTTTTAATTGTAGCTCTTCTTTGTGTTAGAAGTCTTGTAACCCAAAAATATGTTATTAATTATTGAGTTAAGTTACTAAAAATGATTTAGTAATTTTAACAAATATAATATTTATAAAAAATAAAAAAATAAAAAATAAAAAATAAAAAATAAAAAATAAAAAATAAAAAATAAAAAATAAAAAATAAAAAAATTAGTTAAGTTACTATTTATTGGTTCCCTTGTTACTCTTCGTTTATTCTCTAAACCCATGTTCTACAAGACACTTACAAAACCTAAAAATCGTCTCAAACTTCACAAATCTCCCTCTCTCAATCAAATATCTCTTATTCACTCTCGATTGATCCCTCTTTCATCATTCTCCATCAATTTCTATTTCTCAATTGATCGATCTCTATGGAATCACATTTAGTACTCATTGCTTCACAATCAACAGGTCGTGAGCTCTAGTCACCAAGGTTTGATCAATTGAAACCCTCACAAACTCACTATGAAGGTCGTGAGCTTGAAGATGTTTGCACAGATAAGGTAATATCTCTTCGACTCTCGTTTTACTTCTTCATCAAATGTTAAGGTGTTTCCATTCAGATCAAATCTTTTGAGGGACTGATTCCTTGATTTGCTTTTCTTCTCCAATTAGGGTTTATGTTCCTTAACAATCACTAACATACATCCATTACTGATTTCTGGTAAAACTTTAGGTTTTGAACAACAATGGAGGATTTTTGAGCTGATGGTTAGAAAAAAGCTCACTATTTTCAAGTATTGTTTGACAAATTGCTACAACTAAATTTAAGCTTTGAAACATAAACTGTAAAAGGTTACAACTGATGCGAGAGGGGTGACAAAAGGTTTTCTTGATGGGCAGTCATCAGGCACGGAGTCACGTGGGGGCACTTGCTCCCACTGACTTTTGAGATTTTTTTTTTTTTTTATAATTTATTTGTCCCCCAATTAGTTTTTTTATTTTCCCCTCTATTCTCACTTTTCACTTCAACCAGGACTTCATCCTTCGAATCATGTACATATCAAATTCAAACTCTACTTTTAGAGTTAGAGATAGAGGTTAAATCCCTTAAATCTCTCAAAGAAACCAAAATCCACAGTTTCTTCTTCACACTCCATCGATTGGATAAGATGAGGGAAACCCCCATATTTCATCATCTTCAAAGATCTATAACTATTGAATTATTTGAGCTCATCTTCACAAGATCCAGTAGGATCCAAACCACCTTATTCTTCTTCTTCTAGGTACCAGGTGTCTTCATTAATCATTGTGTTGGTCATCTCCACAAAAAAATCGTAAGCAACCCAATCTCTTCCTCCTTTTCTTCATGTAGTAGTAATCAACGATTCAAACCCTTCTCTTGTGTTGTGTTTCTAGAAGTAGTAATAATCTTCAATGAATATAGTAGTAATCATCTTCAATGACTGTCTTTGTTGTACTCCCCTTTTTGCTGTATTTAAAAAAAAATTCATGTTAAAGTAACTAATTTTTATATTATATTTAATTAATTATGACATCACTCCCCCCCCCCCCCCCCCCTCAACAAAAATCCTAGCTCCGTCACTGGCAGTCATGTATGTTGACCCATTTTTGTTAACGTTTGAAGTGAGTCAATGAACATGGGATGCATATGAAGTGTTTCCTATAGGTTCGGACTTGGCAAGTGGTATGTGATATTTTACATGAGTTTGATCTTAATTAGGATCAAATGAAGATTAATGATGATATGACATGTAATGGAGATGCAAAAGGGTAAAAAGAGGACAATTATCAGTCTGAATGGTTTGGGTATGGTTAGGAAGCGAGGGACAAGCATATATGTTGCATGTACTCTTCTAAAATACCAGACGTCTTCGAAAAATTTATGATAGGCATACATCATCTTCAATTTGTATACAATCAGTTTAGTTAGTCTTGTCTTAAACTTCTAGATTTGCAGGACTCCTAATTGCTATACAATCAGTTTAACAATGCTTTAGTACAAGCTATATAGGTCTTTATAGTATTTGCAGTCCGTTCAGTGCCCTACGTTGCTGGATATATACAATAAATTTCTTTGTTCTTGTCCTGTGCAGAAACCTGGCTAGGTAAATGTTGTTCTTTGTTCAAGAATGCGGTAGTTTGCACTAACCTGAGATTCTATATATTTTAAGATTGGCAGGCGACTGTTAGTTGCATTTTGTTTTGAGTTTTTTGTTCAGTGTGTTTGGGTGGTTCAATTTTTGTCTCGCAGGATTATTAACAACTTTTCCCATTGATTTCATGATTACAATGCAATCAACACATGATAAGAAGTTGTATTTATTTATAAAATTGTTTTTGATTTCAAGAAGTTCAAGAATAATTGTTTTCACACTGTGTTTCTGTGAAGCAGGTTGAGTTAAAACAGCCTAAGGACCCATCTAATACAAATGAAACAAAATGCAAAACATCATAGCTTCACCAGGTTTTAATATCCTCGTCTCATGGAACACAATTTTTCGATTTCTTTTTCAGTTTTTGTTTTTTTTGTTTGTTTGTTTAAGGGCTCAAGGCTCTATCGATCCCATTTAATTTTTGTATCTCTCTAATGAAAAGGAAATGCATAATAAGTAAATAAGAGAAAATGGAAGTCAAAACAAAGTTGCAGCATCTGATTCTTGATTGCATATTTTACTTGGCTTACAAGAGAACTTGTATAAAAATATAAAATCTTTCACATATAGTACAATCTCACATTTTTTCATACATGTACAAAATTGCACGTGGATCCAAACAAAATGTGTCTCCTTTTTGCTATGTACTAATACGATGAATGGTTCGTTGTAGGGATACATTGGGCCAGTGATGCAGTGGATGATGTCCAATATGGAATTATTGAGAGAGCTTGGAACATTTTTTTAGTTTTCTTAGTGTTAGCATATAATGATGCACTTGATACATGTTCTTTAAAAAAAATTTACCGATCCAATATGAAAAACGATGTTGTAATTGATTGCAACTATTTCACTTTGTAATAGTTGCAAAATTATGTTAATTTGGCTATTAACATTGGTATTTGAATATTTGGGTTTTATAATCTCATTAGATGTCATTCATTTGTTGATATCTTTTTATTTATTTAATTAAAACAAATAAATTTTACATATTGATTTTAGTAAAAAAAAAAAATAAAAAAAAAATTGTAACACGTCGAGGTATTGCTAACATTTGAACATTGTAATATGCTACAATGGTAATATCAACCTTGGACAACTGTTGCGAAATTTGAAGATTGTAACACATTGAGGTGTTGCTAATATTTGTAATGTCCTGATTTACAAGATTTTTGTGGTGTTACAAATTGCCTTTTTTGGTGTAGTGTTAAGTGTCAAACTTGCTGGTCCGACCATCATGTCGGACCATTAGATGAGTTAAGTAAGGACACTTAAGTCAGACTTATATACTAATAGGCCACTTGGTGCGCTCCATAGCCTAATCCGCCAAGAGCGGACCAAGATGGCCTAGAGAGTGGGAGGCTAGTCAGAGCTTATGAATCATGATCAAGATGACTTGCCAATGATCGTTGTCCGACCATAGACAATGATGGCCAAACTTGACCAAAGTTTAGTCAGCTCATGGAGACTGATGAGGACACCTTCCAATCCGATCTACAGCCTAGTCCCCTAAGAACGGACAACAATGGCTTATAAAGTGGGAGTCTAGTCAGAGCTCATCAAGCCTGATCAAAATGACTTGCCAGGGATCATTGTCCAACCATAGACAATGATGGCAAAACTTGACTGAAGTTTAGTCAGCTCACGAAGACTGATGAAGATAACTTTTGGTTCGCTCTACAGCCTAGTCTGCCAAGAACAAACGAAAATGGCTTATAAAGTAAAAGTCTAGTTAGAGCTCATGAAGCCTGATCAAAATGATTTGTCAGGGATCATTGTCCGACCATAGACAATGATGACCGAACATGACCAAAGTTTAGTCAACTCATTAAGACTGATGAAAATAACTTCTAGTCTGCTCTATAGCCTAGTCCGCCAAGAACGTACCAAGATGGCTTTGAAAGTGGAAGTCTAATCAGAGCTCAGGAAGATGATTGAGATGACTCGCCAGGAATCATTGTCCGACCCTAGACAATGACGACCAAACTTGACCCAAGTTTAGTAGCTCATGAAGACTGATGAAGATAACTTCTGATCAGCTTTAATGCCTAATTCGCCAAGAGCGGATTGAAATGGCTTGAGAAATCAAAAGTATGATTATTCCTTCCGTCAAGATTATTCCTACTCCGTTGCCCGAGTTTAGCCAACTCACAGAGTATGGCCAAGATAATGGTTGGGCCTCCTAAAAGTCTAGGCAAAAAAACGCTTGACTTCAAGAGCATATACAAGTTGAGTGGTCAAAACTCACATGAATAAATTAACAAGACAGTTTCCAGACTTAGTGAAATCTCGTGTCTAAAGACCAACACTATGAAAAGGCAACACATAAAACATTCAGCGGGAAAAGTCTAAAAAATACAAATACAAAGTGTTTCTTAACAAATTTTCTTCCATTAATGATTAAAAAATTACAACTTTTACTCCTTGGGTGGATCAGTTTCAGTGGCTGAAAGACTACATATGTTAGGGGAGACAACAAGGGTTGGGTTAATAGACTCAGGAACTTGCTCTGGATCATCGTTTGGATGCGCTTGGTCATAAGCTTCTTCCTTTTCGAACTTTGCATAAGTTGATTGTCTTTAATATGCTGAGTCAAGGTCATTGTAGTCATCTTCAATCAGCCCCAACAGCTCCAGCTTACCCTTAATAACGTTGTTGAAGTATAAAGTCTCTTAACCTTCAAACAACTTCTTCTCGCGGGCTTCACACTCTGCCAAACTCTTCTCCACTTTTTCCAGTCTGGCCACAAGCGCGCCAGCCTTAGATTATTCATTCACTAGTTGTTCCTTTAGTGGGCTTAGCTCATCCTGTTCAAAAGCAGCCTGCTTATCCGCTTTTCGGACAGAGCGAAGGCCATAAGCAACCTCAGACAAGTTTCAACCGTAAAACATCCCACTCAGGCTCAGCATGCTTTTTTATAGCAGTCTGAGTATGCAAATAAGTTTGTGCCTTCTCCGCCGCCTCTTGAGCATGCCTCAACTCCTCCTGAGTGTGTCTCTACTCATCCTTAACACTGCTAATTGTAGACTGAACTTTAACCAGGTCAGCCTCAGCGGACCCCAGGCGAGCCTTTTAAGAATCCAACCCCGCCTTTGAAGCTTCCAGCTTGGCTTCAAAGTCTGCCCGAGCGGCCTGCAAACGAGCCTCAAAATCTGTCTCCGCACCAGGCTACCCAGACTTCTCCTTCAACCGCTCATTCAGCGGCTCAATCTCATAAAGTGTGTCAGTGACGGGGACAAGAAACCCAAATGAGGTACTTTATTTATCCAAAACTATTTCCTTGGCGGCCTGAGAAAGCCCTTGCTACGTAACAATCACCCCCTTTTCCAAAAAAAAAACCAGTGATTGGGAAGGGAGAACGGCCTTTGAGCCAACCTGTTTCTTCTTGGGACGAGTGACAGGAGGTAAAGTTGCATCCAACTCCTTTTTTGTCAGACTGGGCATCTTCAACTTCCTCTTCCTCGAAGGATGACCGCTGGTCTTACTAGTCGACGTTATAAAAAGGGTGGGAGCCTCTTGAAAATACTTAAACAACCCATTCCACGTGATGTTGCCAAGTTGCACAACATCTTCGATGGGCATAAAGGCCAGTTCGCTGAACTTTTCCATTATTGACCCCTCTTCCTTCGAAAGAATTGGAGCCGAAAAATTCTCTGCAAAAAAGATGAGCAATAAGACAAAAAATAGACATCGTACTTACTACTTTCCAGTCTTAATTTATGAGCTAGTGGATGACCATCCAGCATAAAGTACTGAGAATTCGAAGAGGCCAAGAAATGATACTTCTGCCAGAACTTGAAATCGTCTTGCAGAAAATCCAAACAAACTAGCGTCCGCAGCAAACAGACCCCATGATCGTTCCACCTGGGAGAGGTCAGCAGATGAATCACCTTCGAAGTCAATCAAAGACCAGCGTCTTTTGCCCTGGTTAGAATGGTAATCAGAGTTTTGTACCCGTTTGGTACCATCTAAGCGGGCGAAATATATAGATATGCTAAGAAGCGTCAAATGTCATCTGGAATGATGAAGCAGAGTCCTGATTGAAACATGCCTCTATGCAAAATGGTGAACCCTTTCGGAGGCATCATCGAAGTGCGATTGGGACCTACTTTGGATAGTTCCAAGTCCTCAGGAATCAAGTACTTATCCCGGAGATCAACCAGATCAGTCTTTGCAATCAATTTCTCCCTGAAAAATTAGTAAGTAGTAACATTCGGAAGCCAGTTTCTACGAAGGTGTTAGGTTCTCAGCAGATGTTGGTTTCTCGGAAGGTTGATTCTGATGCACCCTTAAAAAATGTATGAACTTTCGATTGCACTTGCGAAAACAGAAATTGATCAAAGCAAAATAGCAAAAGGGAGTTTCTGAATAATTGTAAAAGTAACGAAAATCAACTTTGCAAATAAGAAAACTTATATAGAAGTGAAAGGGCACGCCTTTATTGAGTAGTCACATACCCAATCAATGATTTGTGTCGTTCGAGGAAACGTTTGAGACTCAATCATCACGACTGTCCAGTTCCTTCATGAAGTGACTTACTGGACTAACAGACTGGCCGACTAACTCCGGGAGAGCAGTTGATGATACACCAAAATGTCCTGTAATTTACTTCGTACATGTGGCATGATGATCCCACCGACAGAGTGGAGCGAGCCCAAATAAGCGCCTAATCTGATCCAGCGAATAAGGCAAGGACCCAAACCCATATCACTCCAAGCCCACTGAGGCGAGTATCTGGGAATTGGACCCAAACAACTAGGCTGTATCTGACCCATAAGTCAAATGGTGAAACCCAGTACCCATAAGACCAAATAAGGCAAGTATCTAAAAGTTTGACCTAAGACAGGCAGGCCAGTAAGACATTGACTCCTACTAAGAAACAAACATCACATGATATGTCTTACTTTCAATCAATCCCCAATAAGAGTGCATGGGTTTGATTCTCATACCCAACATTTTAATATTTATTTATCTTGATATTTAACGTAAAGTAAACTCTATTTATTATATTAATTTTTTATCGTGTCAACAGCACATGGGATACCTTAGTCTATATAACATATCAGAATGGTGTTTAAGGTTGGAGATAAAACACGGTTAGGATTAAAAGTTAGGGAAGATGTTGATAGTGGAGATTCACTATCAATAATGACATATTTGTAAATAAGATGCAAGTAGAAAGACAAAGAAAATGAACAAAAATGTGAAAAGTGTGTGGAATGCATGTGGCAGAGAGAGAAATTTTTTGTGTTTTTAAATGAAAATCGTCATAACTATCTACTTAGTTATCGGATTTTAGTAAATTTGGTATGGTTGAAATGCATTTTTGAAGATATTTTCGATGAAATCAATCGTTAATACAAACGCTTAAAGTTTTAAATATGCATTTCACACCTATGCATTTTTCAAAATAAAAATTTGTAATCTAATGCACTTCATGTCGTAAGTATTTTCAATATTGAGACACGTTCAACAAAGAACATGAACTCCATATCTTAGAAATCAAAGTTTGGGGAGGATTAATTATTGTGGTTGTAAAAAAAAAATTTCCTAATTATTTTAAATTTTAACTGAGTTTAACCTATTGCCGTGACCCACCTTCTATCATGCCAATGGCACGTGCAATACACTAGTATTTATATGTACAAAACAAGATGGTGTTTGGGGTGGAAGATAAAAGACGGCTGAGATTTAACCAAATATATGAATCTAATGGATCACATAGAACTTATAGCACCAAGAGTGCATGGGTTCGATTCCCATACCGGTTATATTTATTTATTTTTCTTCAATTGTTGATGTTGGTGATTAGGCATGTAAGTATGAAGGATGAAAACTCAAGGGTGATCATATTTTGACAAGTTTTAAACTTTTATCGTGCCAATGGGACGGGAAATACCCTAGTCTATATTACAAGTCAGAATGGTGTTTTAGGTGGGAGATAAAAGACGGCTGATATTTACACAACATAAAGATCTAACGACCCTATACAATTTCTCATATTTCAATATCTCTTACACTCTTTTAATTTCCCATCTTTCAATTTCTCTTAACCCCCACTTACACTATTTCATCTCTCCCACTTTCAATTATTCATTTTTCAATTATAACTTTTTTTTTTACTAAATTTATTTTGATTTGTACACAAATTTGTAGTTGGGTGTTTTTGAGTAATTGCTATTGTGCGCAGTTTCAAATTTATTGGGCAACTATGAAATACATTTTATATTGTGAAGTGAGTGGCTTTGTATGTAATTTTTACGTTTTCCAATTAATTTTTTGGGCAAAGTGAGTGTGTTCATGGTGACGTAGGCACGGACGGGTTGGCATGTCATGAGGTTTACACAAAAAATCATATTGTGATAACGGCACGGGGGACACACTAGTAAATAAATGAAATAAGTAATTTATAACAATTATGTCGAAGTTGTAGGGTTAGGAGAAGTGGTCCAATGTATATCATATATTATCTTATTTTAACTGTTACAACTTACTTATATTACAAAATTTAAACACACTAACAATGTATGTTGTAATAGTTATCTTTTTTATACACATTCCTTACGCTCAATTTTAAACATGAAGAAAATTATATTATCAACATCAATATATCAGGTAGAACCCGCAATGTTGTAGTACACTGTCAAAATAAGTAAATCTTTCACCATCAAATTACCATATAATTTGTAGTTGTACAACATTTCGTGGTGGATTTGTTGAACTATCAAGTGAATAGATAAACTCTACCAGAAAAAGATAGAATTTTTCATCTGTAAGAGAGGGAGAATGTCATCTTAAACAATATGTCAACCAGAAGGAGAATCAAACATAGTAAGTTGAATATCATGCATGAATACGAGACATATCAGTCTATTTCTATGAATGACATAAAAATGATCAAACTAATATGTATGTGTTATAAACAAATTAAAATAATTATTGATGATACACCAAAATGGTCACATCCCTTAGCCATACACGTGTCATTATGATATCGAGGAATTACAGGCCCCAGCGTCAGCCCAACACTGATTTTGCCCAAGTGGTTCTAAGCCCGCCTAATGCAGTCCGCCAAATGGACCCGAATTCTCACAACTTGCTTAGCCTATACGTCTCACATCTATCCTCAATACCGGTAAGCCCTAATAAGGCAAGTATCTCGATGATCAGCTTCAGACAGACAACTACAGCAGCTATTTGCTTCCAACTAGGAAGTAAATACCAGCATACATATCACACAGGGAAACTTCCTCGTACAGATTACCCTGAGATTGTGAGCTATCTCCCGCGTATCTAGGAGCACACGGCTAATAGGGAAATTCCATTCTACATCACAACTCATAATTAGAGAAGGATCTCCACGAAGATCTCCTTCTTAAACTACGCCATCGATGGCCTGGTCGAACCAGGACTTTCACACTATAAATAAGACATGAGGTTGGTAAGCTAAGGTACACTACAGATTCCCTGCTTACAACATTACACCTTCCTCAGATCCCTGTCTGAGTTTAGCATCGGAGTGTCATCGGCCACCACAACGGTGATCCGTGGCTCACGTGCGTTCCTTGTGCAGGTCAACAGGTTAGTAGGACTAGGTCAAAGTAGGGAGCAAAAAAAGACTGCATTAGTTTGGCGCCATCCGTGGGGACACCAAAGTTCCTAACCTTTCACTAGCATCATCTCCCTTCAAAATACAGATAGATGGTGACCACTAAATCACGCAGCAATGGAGAACAAGGGGACACGTCAAACGCTCCGGCTGGTACTATTCCCTCGCTCTCCACGGTGCTGGTTATGCACAGGCAATAGACTCACGCCCCCGCGCCAGTAACAGTAACGACGGACCCTAGATAGATACGCTGTCATCTCAAATACAACAAATCGCCAAAACGGTAGAGGCTCTCGCTCGACAAAACCTTCCACTCGATAATGAAGATCAGGAGAAGCACAGGCCTCTGTCTCCCGATGACGACAGAGAGTAGGCACAGGAGAGTCAGTCCCCTCCTAGTTCTCACTGGACCAGAGGGGGTGGCGCAGTTAACGTAGAACCGATTGCCAGACAGAGAGGCTCGGCCCTCAGAACCCCCTCCGCAGAGGGGCACATGACCCAGATGTGTTATACCATCTCTCAGTCCCATTTTTCGTGGACTGTATTATGAACGAGGCCCTTCCAAAAAAGTTCACGCCTTCGAAGCTCGACTTCTACGACGGGACCACCGACCCATTCGACCACCTGTGCCATTATCAGCATGTTATGGCCCTCAAGGAATGATCCAAGTTGGTGATTGGCAAACTTTTCCCACTAGCCTGAAACAGACAGCACTAACGTGGTTCCACAGCTTCCCGTCGAGGTCAATCAACTCCTTCAAGACGCTGGTGAAGGAGTTCCTGATGCGTTTCATCAGCGTTTCCGAAAAGGCCCACACTACATACTCACTCTGAAACAGAGATCCCATGAGACGCTCAGAGAGTATGCCACGCGTTTCAACGACAAGCTGAAACTCATTGACTGTTGCAGCGATGACACAGTCATGACAGCTTTTACCGCGGGCCTAAATGAAGGAAAACTCTACAAAGACCTCACCTTGGAACCCCCTTTAGACATGATGGAACTCCTCAAGCGCGCCCAAAAGTACATTACTTTAGAGGAGTTGAGGATCGTTAAAAGGGAAACCGAATGTGAGAAGAAGCCCTCCGCTCCTATGGATAGGAAGGAAGGAAAGAGACGTGGGGATGAAGAAAGGAGCAGGAGAAAGCGTAATGACAACAGGTTTGACCCAGGCCGGGCCAAGCCAGAAAAAGCATCCAACTACATTGGATCCAGAGCCATGACACCCCCCAATTCTAGCATGTCAGACGTACTGAACTCCATGAAAAACTGGGAAGATCTTAAATGGCCCCCAAAGTAGCACGGTGACCCCTCCAAGCATGACAACAACAAGTACTGCTCGTACCACAAGGAGGGCGGCCATGATACCAACGACTGCAAGAATCTGAGATATGTGATTGAGTACTGGATCCACAGGGGCAAGCTAAAAAAAATTCTGAACTCCGAAAAGTGAACGGAGCGATCCAGGGACTGGGGGGAGTCAGTCAAAGAAATAGATAAGGAGACTTCGGGCATAATCAATGTCCTTCATGGAGTCGGACCGAATGAAGACCAGTCGCAGAGGTCCCGCAAGCGAACTCTATTGGAAATATGAATACAACCGCGGACAAGGACAAACACATTTGCTACTCGAGGGTTCAAAGTCCCATTCCCACCTTGGCCTTTATGGGCAAGGACCTTGAAGGAGTCCGAGCATCGCAAATGACGCCCTAGTCATCTCGGTCGCCATTGCAAGGTGGGAAGTTAAGAGAACCCTGATGGACTTAGGGAGTTCTTTCAACGTTTTGTTCTACAACGTGTTTCGCAATATGGACCTCAAGGAGAATAACCTGACGCCTTCAGACTACCCGCTGAATGGATTCAGCGAAGAGAAATGTTTCCCAATCGGAAAGATAAGGTTAGCAGTAGTGACAGGAGAACCACAACTGAGAAAAGTCTTATTTCTAGACTTTATGGTATTAGATGCACTGTCTACCTATAACCTTATCTTGGGAAGACCATGACTCCACCAGATAGAGACAATAGTCTCCACCCTTCTCCAATGCGTTAAGTATACTAACCATTTTGAATGAACAATACGTGGAAACCAACCTACGGCACGAGGCTTCCATTATGCTACACTAAAACAAATAGAATGTTCCCAGATCCAACCGGATCCCACAGTGCAATCTGAACCAGAATCAGGCCTAGTGACTGCAGCCGCATCACTTCACTCGCTTGAGATCCCAAAAACAGTGGCTCACTTCAGAGAGACGGGATAGTCAAGCGGTATAGGAGCAATCCGCTCTTCAACCGAGCAGAATGGAAAGATTAACGCAAGCAGGAGTATACCCCCCTCCCCCAACATTCCATTGGCACAGAGATTAACTCCCCGCAAACCTTACTCTTCAGTAGCCTTTGTGACATCAGTAAGGTTCAACAATTCGCTGAAAGCACAAATGATCCACAAGAGCCATACGAATTCGCTTTAGAGCCAGGATCAATTTCTCTCCGCCAACAATTAGTCTATTTCAATTGCTTATTTCTTTTTCCATTGTCAATGTAGAGTTTTAGTTCTTAAAAACTAATGTGATTTGCAAACATTCAAGAAATAAAGAAAAAATTACGTAAACACACTCTATTGATTATTGAAAAGATGTAACAACGGGAGTCGGATACAAAAGAATACATATTACAAACATCTGAATCCGATGCTACATGGAGTAAGGACTCACTTAAACAGTCCGACTACATAAACAAGGCGAAGGAACCCAAAGCAAACTTTGCTCGACCCCTTCCCAAGATCAAGGACAAAGGGGCAGAGGGGGCTGAAAGCACTGAGCGGCCAATTGCTCTGTTGAATCACCCCAGAAAAGTGACCTGCCGATAAAGGTACAGACCGTGCAACGGACTACGAAATTCTTCGAACAACATCTGGCCTCCTGAAGGAGACAAAAGAAGGCATATGAGAATGACCACAATCGACAAAGCGGTCGAGGTCTCACAATGTTGCCAAGCGAGGACACTTTTCCCATGCGCGGTACCCGGGGTGACTGAGAGATACCACCCTCGAATGCACCACATATCCGCTAACACTTCGATCAACCCTAAGATAGCAGAAGGAACTGCATACATATGGCCATTGTGGCACAAGGTAACACCAAGGCTCCTCCATTAGGAGAAAATCCATACTTCTTCTTCGTAACATGAGAAGGAATTACGAGATCTCAGTGAATCGACCACGTGCCCATCCAGAACAGGTGACCACACATAACAACGATTATCGTCGTGTCCGATCAGTGCAAATGTCAGAACATTCGAAGACTCCAATGATGGAGATTTCTCTTCAGCCTTTGAAAACCCCAAAACATTCTCTTCAAGCAAGAACATTACAGGATATACGTTCTGCAAAAGATAGAGCCTACAAAGATTGAGAAACATCATTATATAGACATGATGGTTCACCAAACAAGCATTTCAACATTAACTGCCAGCATTGAATACTGCATGGGAAATGAAGAGACATCGGTTCCCAAGGAAACAGTGTAGACCACGTTCATCCAATTAATGGTGCTGCATGCAACCCCATCAATTGATGGGGAGTGACCGATACTCAACCATCTTGCAGTTTATGCGATACACGTGCTATCATGCGATCTAAGCCGTATGCATGGTGTAATTTGTGCAAGAAACCCTAGCTCTCCCTCTGCGGGTCCATGAGCCCAACCACTATTCAAACAAGTATCCTACCACATGCCTGACAAGAGCACTAGAAGTCCTAGTCAATTTTGACACTAAGATCATACCTGTGAATCACCAACTGATTTAAGGTAATTTTATCAGCACATTGCATGTCGCCCGCGGACACAGGTTCGCACACCCTCAAGTAGGCTAAACCATTTCCCAACCATGTAAGCTTAGTCAACCGAGGCTGATGACGACGACTTCGGGTTCATCCCGACACCTAGTCTGTCTAGCGTGAATCTCGATGGTTTAGGAAGTGGGAGTCTAATCAAAGCGCTATCACGCCTGGTGATGACGACTCGCCAGGGATCATTGCCCCCTTCGCGGTCAATGGTCGTCGAACCCAATCAGGTAAGCCTAATTGGTGACGACTGGCAACAAAAGCTTTTGATCAAAGCCCAGACCTGTAATCCCCACCGTGCGAGCGTAGATGGTTTGGAATGAGGGAGCCTAGTCAGTCCCAAACTGATTTCGATGGCTCACCACGGAACCATTGCTTTTCGGCCTGGCCGCAGAATTACCAACCCTAAACTTGTAGCCCCCACTGCACGGGTATAGATGGTTTAGAAGGTGGAAGTCTAGTCAGTCCCGAACTGATTCTGACGGCTTGCCATGGGACCACACCTCTTTAGCATGGCCGCCGAAAACCCCAAATTTGTAGCTTGATGCGCACGAGTGTAGATGATTTGGAAGGTGGGAGCCTAGTCAGTCCGGGACTGATTCCAACAGCTTGCCACAGGGCCACTGCTTTTCAGCCTGGTCGTTGAACCCCTTCTTCTCGAACTTGTAGCCCCCACTGCACGGGTATAGATGGTTTGAAAAGTGGGAGACTAGTCAGTTCCTGACTGATGTTGATGGCTCACCACAAGAACACTATTTTTCAGCATGGCAGCCAAATCCTTATTCCCCGAACCTGTAGTCCACTCTTTTAGAACATAAATGGTTCGAAAGGTGGGAGCCCTAAGCAGCTCATTACGCGATCACCGCTATCTTTCGAAGCACCGGTCGCAAAGATAAATCACAACTCAGTCAGCATCCTCATGCACAAACAAGATGGCATTCTATTATCAGCAAAGGCTACTCACTCCAACACATAAATCGTCCAGCCAACACGCGGACAGGTGGGACATAGAATGCCAACCCAATCTTACGTCGCTTGGCATGGTACAAATGTTCTGACGGTACACTCGGCTATCACAACTCGCTTATAACGGTGGTTGCAGCCGACAAATCAGACAAGCAAGATAAGCCCCCAGCAGCTTATTTTAAGGATGAGATACAGTCTGGGTAACAAAACCCACAACTAAACTGTCTGCGACATGCCAACTATTGGACATGACTATGCAATAGTGACTCTGAGTCACCAGCAACATAAACGGTCAAGCTTTCGACTGCAGATAGATTGTTCAGCTTCCTACTGATCCAACCAGCCTATGCCAAAATAAGCAATAAGGCAAAATGGAAGACACACGATAGGATAGCAAGCACAAAAGGATACCGAACGTACTTAAGAAAAAACTATTTTAATTAACAATTGAAGCAAAATGGGTACAAGTACACAAAGTTTACTCCTTATCAGGAGAGGGTATAAAAATAGAATAGCTAAGCTTAACGGAGGAAGGAGCTGGAGTCGTATCTATACGTGCCACAACCTGAGCATCAGGGTCCGAACCACCCTCTTCGTCCGATGACGCAAAGGCAATGGACAAGTCCACATACGACATCTTCTTATAACGACCAAGATCCCATTCCGGATACTCCTCCTTCATCAGCGCCAGCTGTTCTAGTCTGTCGTGTACAACCCAACGAAACTCGAAGTTGCCTTGTTCCTGTAGAAGCTCTTTGTCACGCGCCTTCGCATCAGCAAGATCTCGCTCCAACATTTGCAACTTGCCAGCCAGCGCATCAACTTGAGACTGCTATGTACCCAAATTGCTCTTTATAGCACTGAGCTCATGCTTTTCTAATTTGAGCTCGTCTTCAGCCTTCCTCGCCTCCCGAGCATTGAACTCCATGTCGGCCTCTAATTGTTGCTTCTGAGCTGCCCAGAAAGCCTCCTTCAAGGCATTCTCTTCAGCGAGAGACCACAATGTAGAACGCGCCTCAACCGCAGCTTCTTGCGCGACCTCCATTTCTCGGCGGGTTTGATCCAACTCCAGCTTGAATTTTTCCCTTGTAGACACCGCCTCTGCTAGATTACACTCAAAGGCTACCAAATGAACCCTCTGAGTCTCAACAACCACGGCTGACTGCTTCAACCTCTTCTCCTAAGCATGTTTCTTCCGCAGCTCAATTTCATAAAACGCATAGGAATACATCGTTTGCATGTGCGAGAAGACACGTTCCATGGTGTACACCCTCTCACGAGCTGCCTCGACTTTTGTTCCAGCAATGGCCACCTGGATCAAATGAGACATACCAAGCATAAGGTACTTTAAGCCCTTATCCATACGCCCTTCAAGGGTATCCTCCTCGAGTTTTGGAACGTAATCCATCAGCCAACTATGACGTCTGCTTATATGCTTCTTTGAAGCATACTCTACGTCGACCTTCTGGTGCCAGACCTGAGTGCTCATCCTCACTAAGTCTGGGGCAAACAGGCTTATCTGAGCATCCAGATGAAGCTCTCTCAGATTAGGAATTACACCGACACCACCCTTTGCAGTCGCCACTGTTCCTAGGCTCTCCTCCGCGGCCTTTCCTTAATCACGAACAACCAACCTTTTAGTGCGAGATGGCTTAACAGGATCCGAATGAAGGAAAGGAAGCGAGTTATCCAACGGACTCTCCATGGCCTGGAACGAGACGATGAACAATGCGAACTATGAGAAACTTGACTTGTGCCACCACGACCACTACCAGACAGCCCACCAACGGGAGGACCAGATTCCAGAACTTCAAGCGGATCCTTGCAGGAACCTTCTATCGGAACAGTCTCGTACGAATCGGCACCAGCAGAAGTCGCCATCACAACTCTCATCAACTGCTTACTCAAAGCTTTCATTTGTGCAGCACTAAGGTTTGACATGTCTTCAACCCCTACAAATCATAGGTGGTCCTTCTCCCAGCTAGATACATCGGTCTCCGCTCTAACGGGCTGATCAAACTCATGCTCTTCATTTACAGGAGCAAGTTATTTTGGAGTCGACCCATTTCTAATGCGGGACCTTTTCAGACTCACAAAAGATGCAAGCATCTCGGTCGGCTCCTCCGTAATAGACAAAATGGGAGTTTTGGCTCCAGCAGCCTTTCTCTTCCTAAAATGGGCCCCATCTTAAGACTTAACTCGCGACGTTCGATAAAGAATGGGGGCCACATGCCAATTATCCCACAACTTATTGCGAATAAAGTTGGGAACGCATATGACATCCACCACGTTCCTCGTTGACAAGTCACGGAACGTCTCCATAGTGTTTTGCACCTATAGGGTAAGAAGAGTAGTGGGAAACCGTCTTGTGAAGAAGCACAAGCAACGATTAGCACGCAATCAAGCGCAACGAAATCAGAAGAAAAAAGTTGTACTTACGAAGTGGCTTGAACTCCTGCTCGACGACCCTTGAACTAGAAGTACTTTGAAATTCCTAGGGGCCAAGAAGCAATACTTCTGGGAGAAGTTGAAGTCATCAAGCAGATTGGCAAAGCAACCCGGCGATGTCATTTTGCAGACAGTGTTACTCTTCAACCGAGGAGAAGCCAACAACTGGATCACTCTTGGGGTCACACGGACTTCAGTTTCCCTCGCCCTAATCAAAATAAGGAGAATGATCATGTATCCATTAGGAACCAACTGGGCCAGAGGAATTTCAAGAAAGTTCAGGCAGTCCCCAATCACATCTAGAACGGGAAAATGTATTATGGTTTGGAGCATCTCCCGATGCAAGTGGATGAACCCCGCCAGTGGCGACATTGGCATTTGGTCGCCTTTTAGAACAGACAACGACTGGTCCTCGAGGACCCCAACATTTGTACGGATTTCAGCAAGGCCAAGTTCAGAAAGCAACCTGTCTTCAAAAAATCAAGGCCCCTGGCCAAGGTTGCGTCATCAAGAAGGTCTTGTTGAGCCATGAAGAAGATGAACAATTTTTTCAATCAGAAGATGAACAGAGCAATGTCTTCACAAGTACAGAAAATAGAAAAGTCAGTCTCCACACAACGGATGACCTAAATTTGGATTAGGTTTTCGCCTCTTTTCCACTGAATTGTCACACGTTCAATAAATACAGCGCGTGGCTCAAGCAACGATTCAGACTCAATCATCATGAGCGGCGTATCTTTTCAAGAGATGACTTAGCGAACCAATGTGATGGTCCACTAACTCGGGGGGAGTAGCTGATGATACACCAAAATGGTCACATCCCTGAGTCATACATGTGTCATGATGATCTCGAGGAATTACGGGCCCCAACGTCAGCCCAACACTGATCCAGCCCAAGCGGTTCTAAGCTCGCCTAATGCAGTCCACCAGATGGACCCGAACTCTCACAGCTTGCTTATCCCATACGTTTCACAGCTATCCTCATTACCCGTAAGCCCTATTAAGGCAAGTATCTTGATGATCAATTTTGGACAGGTAACTACAGTAGCTCTTTGCTTCCAACTAGGAAGTAAATCCTAGAGTAAATATCACACAGGGAAACTTTCTCTTACGGATTACCCTGAGATTGGGAATTATCTTCCTTGTATTTAGGAGCACGTGGCTAACAGGGAAACTCCCTTCTAAAGCACAACTCCTAACTAGATAAGGATTTCCACTAAGATTTCCTTCTTAAACTACTTCATCGATGGTCTTGTCGAACCAGGACTCCTGCACTATAAATATGACATGAAGTTAGTAGGGTAAGGTATGCTACAAATTCCTTGTTTAATACATTACACCTTCCTCAAATCCCTATCTAACTTTAGCATCGGAGTGTCATCGGCGACCACAATAGTGGTCTGTGGCTCACGTGCGCTCCTCGTGCAAGTCAGTGAGTCTAAAGGACTAGGTCAAAGCAGGGAGCGAAAAAAGACTGCATCAATTATAAAAGAAAATTTTGATACTATTTTCCAATAAAATTAAAACACATAGTAGAAACGTTTCTTATTTGTACCTATCAGACTGAGAATGAGCCTTTTTTCCCCAGCTACATGATTTAGATTTTATAAAGAAACCAAAATCATAATTCAAGAGTATCACATAAAAAAACTTTATTAAAAACAATGGCATCCCTCGTAATTTCAAATAATCATCTAAATCGACAACTAATTGCATAGGCACCTTCTAGGATTTCACTATTTTTTTTACAACCAAAAATCATAACAAAATTTTTTATCCTGATTCTTAAATCAAATTAAAGTTACTATTTCTTCATTCACAAACCCTAATGAAAACCCAAAATCAAACTGAGAAATCAATGAATTCAATGTCATATAAACATACCTCAATGAGGAATCACTTAATCTGAACTTCCAAATACCTAAATATATAACAAGTCTAATACAAAATCAGACACATGGATAGACTGTTGTTGTTTTATCGGAGAACTTTGGGTCACCCATTGAAACGTGTCCAAGGACTATGAAACTCTCGATATCGAATCTAACATGGAAGGTTGCAACAATCACATTGACTAAAAACTTCATTTCACCGTTTGTACATAGCAACAACATAGTTGGAGGGAGGTCGTGTCGTTTCCAATGAGTTACATAGATGTTTTAACTACATCGTTGCTTTCAAAATGTCTTAATCTCCACCATTTTGATTTTTTGTTTGGTTAAGAGATAGAGATGTTATAATCTCCACTACTTAGGGCATCTCGAAGGGATCCCTAAATTAGCCAAAAAACTAATTCGGGTCTCATGTTCTCATGTGGGAAAAACCATGCTCTAATGGAATCCCTATTCAAGCCCTTATTTTAACTTAGTCTCTTCCTTCCCCCTATATTTGGGAGCATCCATACCATCCCCTGAATCCTAAAAAAAATTAAAAAAAAAAAAGAACTCCCAACTTTTTTAATTTTTCAAATTAAAATTAAGTTGAAATAAATAATAGTATAATTAAAAATATCTAAATAATAGTATAATTATATTAGGTTGAAATTAATAATAGTATAGTAGTATAATTGAAATTAAATTGATATAAAATAGTGGAAGATATATTTAAATAATGATGTAAAAGTTAAAATAGGGAATGTGGTTGGAGTGATGAAGAAATAAAGAATCCCTAAATTTAGCTTTTGGCTAAAATGGGGTATCATATTGAACTTTTACCCTTAGAGAAGCTGAGGGATTTGATAAAGATGTTATAAGTTGGACCATTAGTTCTTTCAAGCCTATAAATCAGTTAATCTGGTATAGATGTTTGAATCTACATGACTACACCATTGCTTTTAAGATGTCTTAATTTTTACTGTTTAATTTTAAGTTTGGTTATGAGATAGAGATGTTATAATCTCCACCGTTCAGAGAGAGATATGATAGAGATATCATAATCTAGACCATTGGTTTTTTCAAGCCTATAGATAGTTAATTTGGACAGTTGATCTACCAATCGTGAGTGGGTAACAGTTGAGAAATGCCTTACATGTCTAAAAAGTTTTTTGGCTTTAATAACAAAGATAATGAAATGGTGGAAAATTCGTTTGACATAAAATTTGGATTCCATTTTCCGTACCAAACCGACATATAGGGTTTGTTTGGTTAGCCATTTTCCATGGAAAATGGAATTCATTTCCCTAGTTATGAAGATTTTCGTTGTTTGGTTGTCTATTTACTGATAGGAAATCGATTCTCCATTAGATTGGTTTTCCACTACTCATGGGAATAATGTATTCTCGAAACCGGATTCATAGAAATTGATTCAATTTTCATGTCTATTTTCCATGCAACCAAACAGACTCATAGTTATTTTCGAGTATTATGTATCTCAAGTCTGAAAGCAAATTCAGATTTATAGCTTTAGCCATTCCATCTTTACAATTAAACTTTTAGATGCTTCAAAGGTTAGGCATTATGGTTCATCTTGAATAATGAACATTTTTTTTCTTTTTAAAATTCACACCTGTTAAATTTATTTCTAGATCCTCAATATATGCATTTTTATCTCTAATCTCAACCCAATCCCAGTAGCATACCTTTTGTTTGTAGCCTATAATAATTGTTTTTTCATAATAAGGAGCTTCCTTAAAGACAATATTTTTATCTTATGGACTTGCTAAAAATGGCCACTGCCTTCATTTGAACCCCGATATTTTAGGTTTGAGCACCCCCAATATTTGGGCCTTAAGCACGCCAATAATTGGTTCATTACCTATCGCCTTTTGAACCAATCATAGGAAACACGTACCCATTTACCCGATAAGCTTTATATGATATAACTATGAAGCTTTGACTATTAGCCAACTTCATCAATAGTGGCGGAAAAATTTCTAGTCCAAGCTGATAATTTAATTACAATTGCTACTAACATCTAGACACTAAAATCATGAAATATTAATTATAAGTGTCATTTTCGTGAATTTTATCTAGTATTGTATATTTATCTATAAATTTTATAAATGTACATTATATATATATCAAACTAAATCAAGTATAATCCAATTTTAAGGCCAAATTAAGATCAAATAGTTGACATTCTTAGCAAAGGCAAACAAACCTAATAACTAGACTACATAATAAGATAATTATTTAAGATGACTATATAAATTTAAACTGAAAAAAAAATTTAATAAAAAAAATAAAAACAAAAAGTACAAACAAACTTTTATAGAAAAAGGGTTTTTATGAGCCAATCTAACCCCCTGAAGTTTGTATGAGTTCACTAATGATATATACTTTCATTAAGTTCTTATAATTATTATTTTAATTCAAAATTGATATATTTTTTGTTGGTTTTCTTTTATAATACTTCTTTTTGTGGTGGGTTTTATACTACCTAATGTGAACATACAAGCTTTTGTTAAACTAATTTTTTTTGTATGTACTCACAGAATTGCATAGAAATATCATGTGAAAAGAAAATCAGGGATGGGTAACAATGAGAGAGAATATAATATCCATGATCCTTGATATATCTAAAAAAAATAACAAAATATTACGGTAGTAGTGAATCGGTAGTAGTGGATCGATCAAACATGGGTAACCAATATACCAAAGAGGAAGATGCAGAAAACATGGAATATAGATTTCTAATACCATTTTTGATTTTATACATTTACAATTTCAAAAAGCTAGGTGATGATACATCAAACCGTCATTTGATCAGCGTTATATACGTGTCATGATAATCTCGTTAATAGAACAAAGCATGCCTGATCGCATGTCTAATCCAGCGAGGCCCAGATAGCATTAAGCCCACTATTGGTAGATTCCAGAACGTTGGACCCGAATTGCAATGTACCAATAAGCCCACACGTCACACGGTCAAGCCCAATACTCGTAAGCCCTGATAAGGCAAGTATCTGGGGGATCAACCCAAGACAAGCATGTCAGCTGTCACGACTCGATCCACAGAGTACTATATTGTCATCTTTGGGCCCAAGGCCTGCACGGCTTTAAAATGCATAGTACTTTGTAGATTCAAACTCGTACATATATAGTACATCACCCTCCCTTACCCAGGCGATATGGGACTATGATCTCCCATTTATAGCTTGCTAACCCTCTTAGGATCCATAGGCTCTTGGGCTGATCCCTCACCCCCCCCCCCTCAGGTCTGCCCACACAAGGTATCACAGTCCACCCCCTTGGGAGTTCAACATCCTCGTTGGCACACTTTCGGCTAGGTCAAACTCTGATATCATTATGTCATGACCCGATCCACAGAGTACTATATTGTCCGATTTGGGCCCAAGGCTCGCACGACTTTAAAAACGCATAGTACTTTTTAGATCCAAACTCTGGTACATAAATAGTACATCACCCTCCCTTACCCAGGTGATGTGGGACTGTGATATTCCCTTTGTAGCTTGCCAACCCTTTTGGGATCCATGGGCTCTTAGGCTTCTCCCTCACCATCCCCCTCAGATCCGCCCACACAAGGGTATCACAACAGCAGTACATCGTTTCTGACTAGGAAACAAATACTAGAGTATAAGTCGAGTAAGAAAACTTCCTTGCATGGACAACACTTAGAAATGGGAACCTCTCCCGCAGATCTAGGAGCACAAGTTGTGCAAGGAAATTATCCCACATGGACAGCTCCCAAGTAGGAAAGAATATCCAACAAGATCTATTTCCCTAAACTACGCAACCAAAGGCCTAGCCGAACAAGGATTTTCACACTATAAAAGAGATATAGGTACGCTATAGAAACCCAATTTACAACTTTAAGCCTCTCATAAGCCATATTTAACTTAAGCATCGGAGTGCCATTGTTCGCCGCCACACGGTGGTCTTTGGCCCACGTGTGCTACTTTTGCAGGTCTATGTAAGCAGCAAGGAATGAGAGCATGAATCGACTACATCAGTTTGGTGCCGTCCGTGGGGAACGATAGAGTTCCTCAGGAGAAACAATTGTACCACCTTTCCTAGAGAATTGGAAAGATGGTGACAACAAGGTCTAGCAACAATGAAGATGTTGCGAAACCCTTAAATGCTCAAATCGGCAGAGCGCCACCCGTTTCACCACCGCCATAGAAGGAACCCCCTCAGACCTCTATACCTGTGGTAGCCGCGGTGGATCCAACGGTGGATCTACTGTCAACCCAGATGCAGCAAATCGCAGAAGCACTAGAGGCACTCAAATAGCAAAAACCTCTACCAGTAGAAGAGACTGCGAACAACGAAGGGCCCAATCCCCAGAGAGCTCCAGAGAACATGTTCAGGAAGGCCATACTACCCCAATAGCTTCTCAATGGACCAGAGGTGGAGGAACAACCAATGGGGACCCAACGTCCAGAGCCAACAGGCACGTCTCGTACAACCCCATCAATAATGGGGCCACAAACCCAGACCCATTGTTTAATCTCACGGTCCGATCGTTCATGGAATACATCATGGACGAACCGCTGCCAAAAAAGTACACACCACCAAAACTGGAGTTTTATGATGGGACAGAAGACCCGTCCGATCACTTGTGCCACTTCCAGCACGTTATGGCACTCAAGGAAGAGTCTGATGCGATAATGTGTCGATCATTCCCTACTAGCCTGAAAATGTCAACACTGACATGGTTCCACAATCTCCCTCCGAAATCTATTGATTCATTTCGGACATTGGCGATGGCGTTCCTCACACGGTTCGTGGGCAACCAACGACTCGAGAAGAACCCATACTATCTGCTGACCCTAAAATAAAAATAGAACGAGACGTTGAAGGAGTACGTTACTCGTTTCAATGATGAGTTGACCCTCGTCGACAGTTGTAGTGATGACACCACCATCATGGCTTTCACTTCGGGTCTAAAAAGAGGCAAGTTCTATGACTTCCTTACCCTGGACCCCCCAACCAATATGACAGACTTGCTCAGGGATGCTCAGAGATATACCGTTCTAGACGAGATGCTAGTCGCCAAAAGGGAAGTGGAGTCAAAGAAGAAACCCTATCTCCCCAAGAAGGCTCGCAGATCTTTATCCCCTAGCCTGCGACCCAACAACCAATGAAAGCTCTAGGAGGCAGATAAACCGCTTCGTTTTCCCTATTCTGGTCTACCGGCCTCAACTAGTGTATTCCAAACCCACGAAGGCGATTTTACCATCTCTTTCAACACTGACTAGGGTCCCGTATAGAACAGAACTTCCCATTAGGGGAATAGCCCCAACCTGCTCTACAAGGACAGAAAATAGGGGAAGAAGAAATAGGATGATGATGGGAACAAGAGGAAGCACACAGACATCAAGACCGACTCGGGTTGCACAAAGTAGGACAAAAGCCTCTAATTATGTCGGGTCCAAGTCTATCACTCCTCCCAATACCAGTCTGTCTGACATCCTTGATTCCATCAAGGATTTGGAAGAGCTGAAGTGGTTGCCTGAGCAGCAAAGAGACCCCGCTCGGCATGAAAACAACAAATACTACGCCTACCACAAGGAAGGAGAACATGATACCGAGGATTGCAAAAACCTCAGAGGAAAATTCGAGTACTGGATCAGGAAAGGCAAGCTCAAGGAGTTCCTAGGCTCGGACAGGAAGCAGGGTCTAGCAATGGACAGAAAAGATGACGTCAAGGAGATTAAAAAAGAAGCTTCTTGGTCCCGTAGGGGAGCAATCTAACAGGCCCCGCAAGGGAGCAATCTAATAGGTCTCTCATGAAAACATTGACTGAGATGTGGACACCATCTTAGTATGAGGACCGACAAGTGCAACATGCACGAGTTCACAGCTGGATCCCATCACTGACATTTACGGAAAGGGATATCAAGGGGGTACATTCTCCTTACAATGACACTTTTTTCATCTCCGTCCTCATCACTAAGTGGGAGGTAAAGGAGCCTTAGTTGATACAAGAACCTTACTCAATGTTTTGTTCCTCAGCGTACTCCGCAACATGCAACTACAAGAGAAAAACTTAACCCCCGCCACCCACCCCATGGTCAGATTCAATGGAGAGAAGTGCTTCCCCATTGGGAAGATCTATCTAATGATACTGGCGAGAGAGCCACAATTACGGATGTAGCTTGTCCAAGAGTTTTTGGTGGTTGACACTCCGTCTACCTACAACATTATTCTGGGAAGGTCGTGCTTCATCGTATGGAGACAGTGGTTTCCACTATGCGCCAATGCATAAAATATATAGCCAACCAGGCCTAAGGAACTATCCGAAGAGATCAACCTACAGCAAGAGATTGCCATTATGTAGCCCTGAAACGGGTGAATTGTCAATTGCAGCTTGGGCCCATAGAACAAACATGTCAAGTAACAGGCCTAGACAAAAGAGGATAATCACGCTATGAGGGCGAAAGAGCCCCGAGAACCAAAGTTCAGCTATGTGGAGAGCAAGAAGTCAGAGCTAGCACGTAATCTAGACTAATAAAGAGCTAAGTAACAATACTTCAGCAAACGAGCACCCACTCCAAGAGTTGTTAATCAGTAAGGAATTGCCCGCCAGCACGAACTCCACTAGTCAGTAACTTTGATAGCTTTAAAAAACACTTTGCTAGAAGGACCATGCAATCCGAGCCAAGACTATTTGTGCCTCCTTCAGGGCCGGGTTAGCTTAGTCCCGGCTCAAAGTTACATTATTTGTTGCTTTGATTTCATTTTTTGTTTTCTGTTTTTCACTTCAGTTTAGAAGAATTATTCTTACTAGACACATTCTAGAATGAAACAGATTTTATTGATTGCAATGAGAGTTATTACAAAGCTTGCTGACCAACTATTACATCAGTTTATACACTACAAGTATCTAAGTCCGATGCAAGTATCTATCCACTGAAACAAGAATAGAGACTCTGATCTGCTAATCCACCTCTAGAAGAAAAGGTGGAGAAAGTAAAGTGTCTAAAATAGAAGGCGAACAAACACACTCAATTCATTGTTCATTCGAATCACCTTACAGGGATGATTTGAAGGTAACAACATGAACCTCAAAACGAAGTGCAGACATCTTCAACCTGTCGGCCAGCCCTATGAAAAGGAACTGAAACTGGAACAGAAGGAAACGGAAAAGTGGATGACTCTCATGATGGAAATGTCTGGGATGCGGTTGAACTAACGTCCTGGAAAGAAGGTCGCATTCATCAGAACTCCGCTCCGCCAACCTGCCTTCCGATTGTGGTGTCATGCGTGAGGCCCAACAGATACAGTGGGAACAACCGCTACAAACTAGCTGCAGGTATTATCACCCGACAGCAGTGACGAATGGAAACTCAGGAGCCACAGAATATGGAAGATAGACCTGGCCCTCGAAAGGAAGTCTGTAACTCTTTTTCACAATTGCTTGGATGCAGAATAGCCAGCCTATATATAGGTGTAATGGTTTATGAAGCAGTGTTAGCGAACGGTTACTTTAGCATTAAATGCCGTACGGGAAATTGGGAAAACGACGGTTCCAATTGCAACTGCACAAGTCCACATATTCGAATTAATGACCCTGCAAGCTACCCCATTAACTTGGGGGAGTAATCAATACTAAATCGTCTTGCAATATGTTGTTGTATCCCTGGCACGCTGATCTACAAAGAATTATTTTATAATTGGGCCCCTCCAATAGTAGGCCCAAGCTTGTGCCCTACCTGATTCGGCTCAGTACATGCAAAGGAACAAATAGAAAAGGCCCTGAGCGCCCACAGAATAAGGTACACGCCTACAGAGTATTATTAAATCCAAGGCATCAGCTTTATTATTATCATGTTGTTGTTCATTAAAGCTAGTCAATCCATTATTAGTCCGATCAATCAATCCGACTCTAGAATCAGACCACTAGGTGAACTAAGTAAGTCAGGACACCCAAGTCAGACTTACACACCCAAAATCTTATTCTGACCAAAGCTTAGTTAGCTCTGACTGATTACAATAGCTTCTGGTCCGCTCTAATACCTAGCTCGCCAAAAGTGGACGACGATGGGTTAGAAAGTGAGAGCTTAGTCAATGTATGTTATACCTAACCGTGAAGGCTTGCCAGGGACTATTGTCCAACTATAGTTAATAGTCGCCAAACCTAACAAAATCTTAGTTGGTTTCGACCTACGATGATAGCTTCTGGTACGCTCTAACTCCCAGTCTGTTAAACTAAACAGGTGTCAAAGGTTTAGAGAGATGCAACTTAGTCAACGCTCTGATGCTTGATTGAGATGGCTTGCCAGGGATCATTGTCCAAACATGGGTAATAGTAACCAAACCCGACCAAAGCTTAGTCGGTGACAACCGACGACGATAGCTTCTGGTCTGCTCGAAGCCTAGTATGCAAATAACGAATTTTGATGGCTTAGAAAATGGGAGTCTAGTCAGCGGTTTCAATGTCTGATTAAGATGGTTTGCCAAGGGTCACAACTCGTACGCAGACAGTGATGGCCGAACCCCGACCAAAGCTTAGTCAGTGGCCACTGATGATGATGGCTTTGGTCTGCTTGAAGCCTAGTTCACTTGCGCACGAATTACGATGGCCTAGAAAGTGGGAGCTTAGTCAGTGCTCATGTAGCCTAGTGAAGACGGCTTGCCAGGGATCATTGGCTAACTACAGACAATGATCGCCGAACCCCATAAAAGTTTAGTCAGAACGACTGACAATCATAACTTATAGC
Source organism: Berberis vulgaris (assembly GCA_963556465.1). Classification (NCBI taxonomy): domain Eukaryota; kingdom Viridiplantae; phylum Streptophyta; class Magnoliopsida; order Ranunculales; family Berberidaceae; genus Berberis; species Berberis vulgaris. The sequence continues at coordinate 59,730,199 of OY747135.1, forward strand.
TCGCTCCAATTCCTAGTCCCCCACGAACGGATCAATATGAGTTGGAAAATGGGAGTCTAGTTAGTGCCCTCGACGCCTGATAAAGATGGCTTGCCAGGGACCACCATGGTTGCCAAACCTGACCTCGATTTAGTCAGTCATAACTGGCGATAACAACCCTCGGTCAAACTAAGCCTATTCTACGAATAGCAGGTAAAGACGAGTCAAAAGTCCGATCAGGGTTCTAGAAGCTCGACCCAGACGACTAGCAAGAACTATTGTCCATTCATCTACAATGGTGCACATGCTGGGACCACAGTCTAACTAATTTGCTTATAACAACAACAATAACTATTGGTTCAACAGACAACCAAGCCACCAGACAAAGGGTGAATTACACTACGGATCTCTAAGATAATTCTGACCAGAATTGCACAAACTATCACAACACAAGGAATTATAACTCTTACCAGCGTATCAATCATAAAGCTTCCTGGCCTAGCAGAGCCTACAGTCTGATAATTAATGTCTAAATAAGACAAAACAGATTAAAGCTAGTAGAAAAAACTAAGGAAAAACAAACTTGTGCAAATTACTATTCATTTGCAAGCCAAAAAGAAAATACAAGGTTCACCCCGCATCAGGAGGGGAGTCAAATACAACATAACCAGACTTAGCAGGAGACACACATGTACGTGTTGCCTCTTGATCCACCTCATTAGGGTCGCCTTCTTCTTCAGACGAATCGGAGGCCACTCCAAACTCTGCGTATGCAATCTCTTTATAATAGGAGAGGTCCTAGTCAGGATGTTTTTCCTTCATCAGATGCAACAACTCCAGCCTTCCATGCATGACTTTGCAGAACTCAAACGTGCCATGGGCCTTAAGAAGTTTTTCCTCGTGCACTCTTAACTCGACAAGCTCTTAGTCCAGCCGTTCTAGTTCGCCCGACAACAAGTCAGTCGTGGACTGCTACACCCAGCTTATATTGATGATACTCAGCTCATTTTGCGCCAAAAGGAACTATTTTTCAGCGATGCCCGCACTCTTGGCGTTAAAATCAATGTCGGACTCCAAATGCTGACATCAGACAGTCCATTCAGACTCTTTTTTTACCTTCTCATAGCGCAGAGCCAACAGTTCAGCATGCACTCCGGCCACGTCTCACCGGCAAGATGCAAGTCACGACGGGCAAGGTTCAATTCATTCTTGAATCGATCCCTCGTTGACACTACCCCCGCCAAGTCGAACTCAATCGTTTTCAAGCAAACCTTCTGAGCCTCCAACCTAATGCACCAGGACTCCACTCCAGTATCTGAGTAAGCTTCAAGCTGCTTCCTCAACGACTCAATCTCGTAGAGACGTTAAAGTATGACTTCTGTAAGTTTGCAAAGACCTGCTCCATAATATACCTCTCTCACAAGTGGCCTCAACTTCAGTTCCAGCTGCAGCTACTTGATTCAGGTATGACACCCCAGCACAAGATGTTTCTGCCCTTTATATATATGCTCTCCCAACGTCTCTCCCACTAGCTCCAGAGCGCAATTCGCCAGCCAGTCATTTAATCTGCTAATATGCATCCTCGAAGCGTAAGAAATATCAACCTTCTGATGCCAAGCTTGGTTGTCCATCCTTACTACATCTGGAGCAAACAGACTGATCCGAGCATCCAGATGGAGATCCTTCAAAGCCGGAATCTACCCCAGCACCGCCCTTGGCCATTTTGACTGCATCAGGGCCCTTGTCAACAACTTTCCATTTTCCCGCAATAATCGACTCTCTTTCACACGCTGATTCAGAATCAATTGATGGGGAAGAGAGAATCGAGTTATTGCTTGGACCCATCATCAATTCAATATGAGGACGGGAAAGAGACGGAGCACAGTACAGGTGTCGAGGAGGGGATCTTTTACTATGACATCGACGATCGGACGACTCGGGTTCATGATCCAGGGAAAGGCGAAACTCAAAGTCATTTATTAAAAAAAGACGACCAGATGAAGCTTCCACACCCGCTTGCAGCAACATTTCATTCAGAAACTTTGCCTGCTTGGTACTCAGTTTGGTCACATTCTCCATGGCTACCATTTGCAGATACTCCATCTCTAAGTCAGGAAGGAAAATAGGGACCTTGGCCTGAGTATCACACCTCTCGAAAACAACAGTCTCATCCAGCGCTTGTCTGACAGCATCATGTCCCTCAGACGAGGCCAAGTGCCTGCAGACAAGTCTAGACAAAACACGAAACGTCTTCAGGTGCACAAGAGAAGGAAGCGCCTCATCTATTTATGCCCTCTTTGAAAGGCTTGGAACCTTAATCTTGGGAAGTTTCTTCTTCCTAGAAACATACACACCTTCGGGTTTTGGCTTCTTTACCCAAAAAATAGTAGGAGCCACATGCCAATGAGCCCACAGTCCGCTGCACTCAACATTAAAAGAATTAATGACATCATTTATCAGCAAATGAGGCATGTCGCAAAATGCATCCAAAGTTGTTTTATCCTCAGCAGAAAGTGGCGAAGTTGGGAATTTCCCTACTAAAATCATATAGGTCAATCTAATATGCAGTTAACACAAGCAAGACCAAAAAAGGAAGTCGAACTTACTTAGTAGTATATATGAATTCACGCTCGCCTGGACGACCAACAAGCTCAAGGTATGTCGAGTCTGCAGGAGCCATAAAACAAAACTTCTCCCAGGATTTAAAATCATCAAACGGGTTGCTGAAGCAGTTTGGCGACATCATCACACGTAGTGTGCTCGTTTATCCAAATAGAAGTAAGTAATTGCATTGCCCTCGAAGACACTCGGACGCCATTGTTTCTAGCCCTAATCAGAAAGCAATCATAGTCCTATACCCGTTCGGCACTAGTTGAGCTGGTGCAATGCCGAGGTGCGCCAGGAACTCCCAAATTTCCTTGATAATAGGAAAGTGAACACCCGATTGAAGCATACCCTGGTGAAGACAAATAAACCCCTTAGGAAGAGACAATGGTGTCAGATCGACGCCCAAAGTGCAGAGCACCAAATCATCAGGTATCCCGTATGTGTTACGAAGGACTTTCAGATTCGATTCAGAGAGCAACCTCTTCTAAAAAAAACTTTCGGGCCCTTAGCGAATAGTTCTTCGGAAAGCTGATTCCGCCCCGCCATGAAAGACAATACAAACTTTCTAATACGAGGGTTAAGCAAAGTCAAAAGCACAGAAGGTGATACGGCAAAATAGAATCTTTGTGATCAAAAGAGTAAAGAGACTACACTCCACAGGGAGGAGATATATATAGAAAACAGTCCTTTTTTCAAGCTGACGCGTGCCTAATTAATGAAACTCGACGCTCGAGGAAACAACTCAAACTTAACCATCATGACTGCACAGTTGCTTCATGAAATAACCTGGTGGACCGATAAGACGGCCCACCAACTCGGGGGAAGTAGCTGATGATACATCAAAACATCCTCTGATCAACACCGTACACGTGTCATGATAATCTCGTAAATGGAACAAAGCAGGCCCAATCGCATGCTCAATCTAGCGAGGCCCAAACAACATTAAGCCCACTATTGGCAGATTCCAAAATGTTGGACCCAAATTGCAATGTGCTACTAAGCTCACGCCACATGTTCAAGCCCAATACTCGTAAGCCCTGATAAGGCAATAGTAAGCTCTGATAAGGCAACTATCTAGGGAATCGACCCAAGACAGATAGGCCAGCAGTACAACGGTTCATCATCAAAACTTCTTCATTTGACATAAAAATACAATTTTAAAGGAAAATAATGCCTTAATACTTGTTGCCTCTCCCACAAAATGAAGCTTAGCAGTTTTCCAACTAATAATTTTGTTCTTCTTTTTTTCCCACAAACCTTTTGACATATATTGTAGTTGGAAACTATCATATTGCCTGAAAGTGTAGTTTTTTGAATTATAAAATAAACAAGTATTTGTATTAATTTCTAAAATCAATGTAGGATTGAGCATTGAGCCGTATTGTATAAATGTGGGTCTAAATTACAAAGTCATATCTACCGAGTTTGCAAGTGATCTAGGAAATTAAATCATTCAAATGCGACTAGAAATACCCAATCAATGGTGACAAATTAATTGATCAAATCATAAGCGTAAGTTATAGTAAAAATCAACAAAATGCTATAGTTAAGCAATGACAACCACTGTCATGGTTAAAGAAGTCCAAGAAAATAGACTAAAGGGGTTGAAAGAAGATAAGGAAATATTTGGGCAAGGGATGACCAAAATTCAAATGGTTAAAACCATATCTATTCGAGTATACTATCTGAAATATGGTCAAAGTTGTCGAGTAGACTAAAGGGGATGATTTATTGTTATTATTATGTATTGATGTTTATTTCCTTATTTTATTGCATAAGGACCATGATTACAACTTTCATTCTTCTGTAAAGTTATTATTGGTTCTTTACTTAATTAGGGTTCCATTGTGGAGCCCTTCTAGCCGTCGAGGAAATGGCCGAGGAAATGGGCGAGGGGTGGGTATTACCACTCATCTCCCTCAAGATTTGCAAAGGTGCGCATCTCGAGAACACATACGCGTATCTCGAGGGGCCCCTTGCCCATTTCCTCGCCATATGGGAAAGTTTTGGTTAGTGTGAATCTTGGTGTGTGTATGATAAATAAGTTCTATTGGTGACCCAACATGAACATTTTATGTATGTATCAACTTATTCTTTGTGATGGGGTAAAATTTTGTAAAAACAATGCAAGTATGTATGGATTTTGTTTATTGATAGCTATATGTTTTATAGTAATAGGTATGCATAAACCTTGAAGAGTGACTTTGTGGTAGCTATATGGTTTATAGTTAGTAGGTATATATGCATGAACATGGCAGAGTTACTTCATGGATGTGAAGTTATGTTATGAAGTTCAAGACGCTATTATTTATATGTTTTTAAGTTCACTATGCTCCTTATTTGACTATTTTAAAGTTGAATATGGTATTATTTGATTGATTTTTTATTTCATATTGTTTATACTTAGTAGATATGCATGAACATAATAGGGTAACTTGATGGTTTTGAAGTCTTGTTCTCAAGTTCAATATGTTATTTTTTGTGCGTTTTCAAGTTCACTGTGCTCTTATTTGAATGATTTTAAGTTCAATATGCTATTATTGGATTGGTTTTAAGTTGTTTGTTTTGAAGTTCTATATGGGTTTAACCTTGGTTCCTTTGTAGGCTGCAGGGTGCAAGTACTTATTTTGTGCTGGTTAAACTTGTTTGTATCATTGTTGTAGGTGATATTCACAATTATTACATAATATATCCCTTAATTTATACATGTTAGTGTTTCGATTATTATATTTTATAGTAATTATATCGTTTTCTTGTCTTTGTAGGAATTTAAGCGTGAACGATGAAATCGTATTAAGGCGACAATTTAAGGAATGACAATTGGTTGATTCTAGCGGTGGTACAAAGCAGATGGTCACAAACCTAAACCCAAAACCTACCCATAAACCCAAATCCAATCCTACCCCTAGAGAATATTCTCTCATTTATACCTTGATGAATCTCCCCTTTATTTCATCCCTATTCACTTTGATCATTTTCTATAAATATAAGAGAATAGGGTGAGAAAAGGGGAGGAAAAGAAGGGAAAAGAAGTATTACACAAAAATCAAAACCTCTTCCTCAAAAGTGATTCTCATCACCATCACCACTCATCCATCTCTCACTCACTCAGCAATCACCTCCATCCGCCATCAGCCACCCGAGCGCCACCACCACGAAACAGGGGCGTGACAACCCTGTTTCGCGTCAGAGCCACCTCCATCACCATCCCTGTCCCTCTTCCTGTCCATCATCCATCAACCTCCATCCGCCATCAACCACCATCACCCTGTTTCGCGACAGAACACATCCGCGAGCCACCACAACCACCGCAAAACAGAGCCGCCATCACCGCAACTCTGTTCTGCTTCGCGACAGAGCCAGGCAGGCCGTCCTCCTCTCCTCTCTGTCCTCTCTTCGTCTCGGCCTCCTTACCGTCTCTCCGCCACCGTACAACCACCACAGAGCGGCTCGTCCGCGGTGCACAACCACCGCTGAAACAGGAATCGAAACAGGGAGTCTCCTTCCTGTTCTCTCTCTCTGTTTTTGAGTTTCTTATTGCATCTCTCTCTTCTTTTGCAGGTTCTGGAGACATTTGGAGGACGAGGACCCTCGCGAAGAGCACGGAGGAAGGCGGAGCAGCAGTGTAAGAACGTATTTGCTTGAAATAATTTGTTAATGTTTAATAGAAACATGATATAATTTGAATTGGATTTTATCGATCACATATTCGGTGTAAGCAAGGGATTCTCATCCCTAAAGCTTCTCGTTTAAATTTTCAGTAATTTAGATTTAAATGTTTTTGCTAACTCATTGGTGAGTCCAAGCCCACAAAATTCATCTCATCTATCTTTTATTTTATTTTATTTTTCTCATTTTTTTAATTTATTTTTAGTTTAGTTTTAAAAACACTGTAACCCCATTTTTCTCTAAATTAGTTTAGATAATTTCTAAAATTCAATTGCACCCACTTTCCTCGTGGGATCGACCCGTACTTGCCGCTGTCTACCAGTTAGGCACCGTGCACTTGCGATTATTACAAGTGGGTTAAATTAGCCTATTAATTTAGGTTAGTTAAACTCGCAACAGTAGGCTGAAGTTTTGGTTAGTTTAGGTTGAGGTATTATGGTATGTAAATTTTTGGTTTCGTTAGTTTAGGTTATAGTGTTGTTGCAAGATAGAAACGTCAATATGTTGCAGTACATGAATGGTAGTTATTATATATGTCATTTCTATAAATCCTATGGTTAACTGGTTTAGACAACAAACTTAACATTCATTGCTCGATAATTAATTCATTAGATAAGCCCTATTACGTAGATCAAATACATGGATTGAACATATTATTCTTTGATAACAGACTTACCAAGTACACCACAAAGGTCAGATAGCTTGATCTCAAAAATCAACTTCTTTTATTTTTCTTCATATTCAATCCTTTGAAAACCTTGGTTGCATTTGATGCATATTAGATATTTCTTTCATTTAGTACCAGGCTCTTTCGAACTAACAATATCTCTTATGCCAACATAATTGATAATTGAATAAGGAGTTTCTACCCTTGGACAATTCATCCAATGGTTGGGGTCATTGACTTGAAACAAACACCTCTTGAAGATGAAAATCCATGTGAGCTTGAACCTATATGTGCATGTGAACTTGATACTTGAACATGGTGAGAACTTTTACTTGGGAAGTTGGAACTCTTTGACTAGTAATGTCAAGCCACAAGAACCCCTTGCAGTTGGAATCCATACACCTCAGAAACTTCTTCCCCTCGTTATTTTCCATAATCGAAGTAAAAATCCTTCTAGTGTACCCACAATTTGGCATTTGGCCTTTTTGTGTAAACCATGTACATTTAGCTACTGTGGGAAACATCATCACAAATTTGGCATACAAAATGGCAGAAACACTGAAAACATAATGTAAATATACTAGACATGCTCCTTGACTGTAAATGATGAGTCCAAGTTCGGTCTCCTATAGATCTGACCTACAAAACAAAGGTTAGATTGCCAAAGACCACTTTTTTAGTGGCCAAAGGCACTCTGATGCTTAGGTTAGTAACTATGTTGAAGATGGAGATTAATCTGGATAGAATTCAGTTAAAATTACATACCTTTTTCGAATGTTCCCTGTACCTTATATAGTGGTCATTATTAATTCTCTGCATTACTTAAGCATGTGAGGCTCAACGAGGGGAGAAGTTCTGTGTAACAGTCTCCTCCTTTATGAAGATGCATCATTGGGGGAGTAACTCCCTCCACAACTATTTTTCTTTGTAACGTTCATCCTATTTAAGGGAAAGCTTTGTCAGACCTGGATTTGGGCCTCTGATATGATTTGTTCTTACGGGCCCTTTTTGGGCTTTAATGATTGGATCCACCCTTTTTTAGCTTTGTGAATTGGTGTATTTTCGAGATATTTAGTCCTCGTGATGAGCGATTTTTGCCACATGTATGGTCGCGATGATAGTCTTATTTGATTTATCATCAGCTACTCCCCCCTAGTTAGTGGGTATGATGACGTGGCCACTAACTCGCCGGTGATTGGACTTTTGATTTCATCATTGTGGTGCATTTAATGTTGTTAGCAGCTTTTAATGAGGTTGATATTTTGATCTCTTACATATCTGTTCGTTTCTGTGCGCATTTTAGAATTTCGTACAACCATCATATTTCGCATGTCGTCCTAGTAGTAGTCTCCTTGTTGCTCGGCTTTATAAAAGGGGGCGTGATGGTTTTGTTCAACTCTTTATGCTATCTTTGAAATCAGAGCTAATATTTTCTTTCTTCTTCTTCACTCTCTTTGTTGACTCTTTTTCCCACGTCTTCTAACAATATACTAGATGGTAAGATGCTTAGCATCTGTGAGGCATTTTTTCTCGCCCAATAAGGCTTCACAAGCGCAACGGTGGAGAGTGTTTGTTTCGAATACTTTTTGCCATCCGACCTTGAGATTTATGCCTATTGCGTTTTATCCATGTATGTTCCAGTCAGTGTTTCGATTTCTAGTCCCAGAGATATTTTGGGACTATTTAGATTTTTTGGGCATTCGTCCTGCCTAAATGGGTCCCAACGGCTAGAGAGTGGTGGTTTCTACTTATGTGAGAACCATTCTTACGAGCAATCCTTTGACTGTTAGGGTTTTGCATTCGATGGTTATACTTTTAGTGACCAAGAATATTTGTTTTCTCCGCTCCCCCGGCTATTTTGGGAAACTTAACGATGATTACAGGGACTAATCGAGGTTTTGGTTTTATGCTTCTGTCAAATCTGGCCACTTTAACTTGCGGGGTTGATAGATTATGCAGTCGTTTCGACTCCCCAACAAATGGAAGGATCTGCAGTTTTCTGTTGAGGAACATGTGATCAGTAACCTTTTTAAAAGCTTCATGTGGTTGTTGTTGAGTCGTTATTCACTGAGGAGGTTGTGGAGCATAATGAATTTTACACTATGAATGAGTCGGAACGATTTTTGCTCACTGAATCCTGAGCTGCTGAGATTGCTGCTCATGGTGATCCTGTTGGTATTAGTGATGCTAGCATTCATGGGAAAGTGAGCTCCGTCAGAGATGTTACAGATCTCAATGCTCCTGTTATTGTTGGTGGTCTTCCACTAGAAAGAGGAAACTTTCGAGGAACGTTAGTCCGTCGAAGCGATTGGTGATAAACCCTGGCCGTGTTCCCATGAAAAAATGGCTTTTTGATTCCACTCATGGTACTACTCGGACTGCTCATCGTTCGAGTTCATCTGATAAGGAGGGTGGGAAAGAGGATTGCCTATCTCTCAAAGAGGTTGAGGTGATGTATCAAGCACTGGAAATGAGCAAAAATGAGGTCACTCGTCTGTTGGACGAGAGTGAAAAGAGACTTCTTTCTACTCATGGTGTGCCCGACTTGATCGAGTGGTCTGATGATGATCCTAGAGTTATTGACAATAAGATGTTTCAGCTTGTTGTGGAGCGATCTAAGGATCCAAACACGACAATGACCCCAGTTGACTTCAAATTCAATCCACTATGCGAACAGGAAGTCGCTAATCGTGGTTAGGGTTATGAGGTTCTTCCTCCTCCTCCTCCTTTTCCTCCTTCCCTCATTCGTGTTGATGACGCAATGGAGATTCCAGTTTCTCCATCTGTCCGTCTGATTCCTGCTGTTGTTGTTGCCACTATTGTTTATCCCACTCCTGCCGCTACTACTACTCCGACCATTCTTTCGGCTACTGGGGTTGGGGCTACTGTGCTTCCTAATCCCAAAGTTTTTCATCCACAGATTAGTTGGAATGAGCCCAACCCGTAAGAATTTGTATTAAGTTAGATGGAAAGTTTAGTTGGTTTACTGAGATTGACAATTTAATCAACGAATGGCATAGGCAGTTAGTGGAGAGGGCTCCAATGCCTGTTTGGGAGCCCAACAGTCATCTCGACCACGACCTCAAGCAGATAATGTAGAGGATGAATCACTTTACTTATGTTGGGGTGATGGGGTCGATTTTATAAGGTTGCTCGTGATCAGGTGGATGCTCTTGAAAGGAAGATGGCAGCACGGTTACTGGTGTTCTCTCATGTTCTTCATTAGTTGAACGTGTTGAAAGCTTGTTGTGCGGATAAAGAGAAGGCAGCTGGGACTGCTCAGGCTTGTCTGAGAGAGGTGGAGGTTGCGTGAGACAAATTCGCTGCTGAGTTTGAATCCTTGAGGACTAAATTGAATGGAGTCCGTAATCGGCTTGACGAGGTAAAAAGGAAGCTGCCTGTTGAGAAGCATGGTCATGATGAGGCCATGCGTTATGTGATTAAGCAATTTGTCAGCCGTAAGGTTGGTGTGGAACGGGTGGAGCAATTAACCACTGCGTTTGATGATGTTAAGTAGAATGTTTCCGCAATGTTGACCACCGTCGAATGGCAACTTATTTCGACCAAGAACAAGCTCTCTGCAACCAATAATAGACTAAAGATTGCGAAAACAATGGATTGGAAGACAGTTGTCGACAAACGAATCGACCTTCTTGACTACATGGAGGGGGATGATCTTGATTTGTCTAAATATCGTGGTTTAGTTGACCAGGTTTTTGAGGATGGTGATGGCGAGGAATGTTTTTCGGATCCAACAAGTGATCCGGTTGATGAAGAACCATCGTCTCTCCCTCATCCAATCCTGCACCATCGCATGCTCTTGCTGTCGAAAAGATAGCTTCGTCCCCTCCTGCTGCTGATGTCGTTGCCCATCCTTCTTCTAGTGATGTTTTGATCATTTCTAAGTATCTTCTCCAACTCTTCTATCTTATTATCTAGATGTAGCTGAATAGCATTATGAATGACAAGTTTCTCTTTGTTGACATTCCTGTGTTTTGTCTTTCTTGTATTTATTGTTCGCTGCCTTGCATGTTATTCCTTCGTAGTCGTAAATTTTTTATTGTCTTAGGTCAATCACGGTATTTGATCGTACCTAATAAATGTGCATTGACCTAGTTACTCGTACTTGCTACATGTCAATCGGGCTAGGAAGCTTTACGTAAGTCTTGACTTGTGTGTCAATTCTTTTGTAGGTTTACTTCATGGTCCTATGTATTAGTCGACCAAAAGGCTTTACGAGTAAGTTGACTTATATGTCCCAACTTTGGTAGATTTATTTCATGGTCTGACATATTGGTCGACCAGAAGGTTTTACGAATAAATTGACTTATATATTCCAACTTTGGTAGACTTACTTCATGGTCTGACATATTGGTCGACAAGAAGGTTTTACGAGTAAATTGATTTATATGTCCCAACTCTGGTAGACTTACTTCATGGTTCGACATATTGGTCGACCATAAGGTTTTACGAGTAAGTTGACTTATACATCCCAACTTTGGTAGATTTACTTCATGGTCCGACATATTGGTCGACCAGAAGGTTTTATGAATTGGTCTTGATTTATACACCCACTTTTACCTCGTGGTCTGACATATTGGTCCGCCAGAAGGGTTTTTAAATTGGTCTTGACTTATACGTCCAGTCGTTTACTTCTTGGTCTGACATATTGGTCAGCCGAAAGGTTTTACGAATTGATCTTGACTTATATGTCTAGACTTTTACCTCATGGTCCGACATATTGGTCGGCCGAAAGGTTTTACGAGCAAGTTGACTTGTACGTCCTAACTTTAGTAGATTTGCTTCGTGGTTAATCAGACAAAAAATTTATATTTTACATCTGACTTATACGTCCTGAGTTTTTACTTGTAGCTCGATATGTTGGTCGTGCTAATTGTTTTACATCGTCTGATTTTGTCACCTTGACAGTCACTTGACTATTTGAGCGTGAGATGGAGGTTTTGAACTTGGAGTTTTATTGATGATCCTGTTTCAGATGCTCAACATTCTATAATCGAAGTAGTTATTCCTTCTTTGTCCAAAACTTCTTGGTTTGTGGTGCTGGTCATCTTAGCTTGTCTGCTTCTTGGTTGACGTCATTCCTTAGTATGGTAGGGGGTTGACTCATGCACGCCCTTGTCGTTTGGGTATCCGTAGATGTTTTTAGGTTGGATTTTTGTATCGTTCTGAAGTATGCTTTGGTGTTGTTTCGCCTGAACTGGTTGTGTCCGTTTTTAACTTGAATGGTGTAATAAAAGGGGACGTTTGCTGCAACATCCCTCTTTTTCACAATTAGTATGTATTTTTGATAGTTTGCGTCATGTGTATGGTCACCACGAGGTAGTTGATGAACTCAAAATGCTTGTTGATCAAATTCTTGAGTGTGTATTCTTCAAGGTGCTTTGACTAGTGATTTCCTCAGTAACAAGGTAAGCTGAGTATAATTCAGCGCCGAATTGTCTAGTTCTTACTCACAACAGCACCAACTGTCGAAGCTTTTATGAACTTTTGGTTTCCAGACCTTGCAATGGTATCAAGTTTATTCATTGAATCAAATTTGTTTACGTTAGTTCTGTTGTCAATGATGGAGGAGGTATTGTTAGCCTTGTCGGGGATAATGTGGGTCAGGCTTGCTTTTGTCAGTGAGACACCCTCGAACCTGCTCAGTTGGTTGATTTCCACTCGACATGCAAACATATCCATGTTTCTCATTGTGAGTCGCTGTAGCGACTCTTCTTATCTTGCTCGATGATGTTGGTTCTTCCGCTTCGATTTAGATCAGCTCGAGTGGGCAGTGCCGCTGATCGATTCTTTGGTCGGTCAGACCATTCATTTTCTCCAGCTATGCAGTGTAGGGCATATATTAGTTCTCTGGGTTGTTCTTTTGATCCTACAATAATATCTATATTTTCTTTTCCTTGAGACTGCTTGTCTGGTAACCCGACGAATTCCTCAAGTCGCCCTCTTTAATTCCAGTGCTTGATTTCATCCTTCAAATTATAGCAACCTTCAGTGTCGTGCCCGTGATCCTTGTGGAGAGAGCAGTACTTGCTTTTATCTCGCCCCTCTAGGTCTCCTCTAATTTTGAGTGGCTAGTTGACGTCCTCCAATTTCACCATGGACTTTAGTATGCTTGCTCGACTCATTTTCAAGGTTGTGTATGATTTATGTCTTTTTTCACCACACTTGTCACCTGTTCATGTATGGGCCTTGCAGATTGCATATTTTTGGGTTCTCGCTGGTTGAATTTGGATCTTCTATTGGTGTGATGCCTCTTCGACTGAGTATTCTCTTCTCGGGGTCTATCGCCTCTCCTTCCGTCTTCTCTCATTTTCGATTGGCCCTCCCTTTTGAGTTCATTTTTCCTTTTGGCAGGTAACATATTTTCGAGGGTGATGTATTTCTAAGCGGGTTTCAACAAAATTGCCATATTCTTTGGAAGGTCTAGATTTAGAGAATTGTAAAATGATCATCTTTTTAATCCGAGGTTGAAGGTGGCAATGGTCGTGTCATCGTTGCAGCCGTCAATCATGGTCAACTCATAATTAAAACGAGTGACGCACTCCCTTATAGTTTCTTCGAGCTTTTGTCTGATGTGGAGCAACTAATGTGGGCCATTTCTCATGCATTGACTGCCAATGAACCTTGTGATGAAGGCAGTGGCTAGTGCTTGGAAGGAGTCTATCGACCTCGGTGGTATGCTGTTGAACCAACTCATTGTCGTGGAGGTGAGACTGGTCGAAAACGGTGGGCACAGAATGGACTCTATGCTCTCTTTCAACCATTATGTGGGGAAAGTGTCGCAGATGATCTGTCGGATCGGTGGTGCCATCATATGCTTCGAACTTTGGTGGGGTGAATGTTTTTGGTAAAGGAGTCACCATGAGTGCGTCAGAGAATGGAGGTCTCACCAATACATACAACATGTTAGGATTTGTGACCCCGATCCTAAATGGAACCTACGCACGGATTCCGTCGCTTTCGAGGCCATCTTCTTGTGGTTCTCTACTTTCGAGATTTACTTGTTGAAGTTCTGCAGGAACATCATTATTTTCTCGGGCGCGATTGGCAGAGTTTTGTTGTGGTGGTGTCTGAACATGGTCGGCAGACTAAGCGAACTCCTGAGTGAGTTAATCTATCACTTTGGCCAGATGATCCATCTGGACCATGAGTTGATCCAAGCGGGGATCCGTGGTTGTGCCACCAGACGTCTGAGATGTTTGGGTTACTATTCCATGTTGCAATACTTCATTACCTGGCACGGTTAACCCGAGTGTCGCATGTGTTATTTGTAATTATGTTTCGTCATTTGAATGGTTGTCGTGATTGTTGCTGAGTTGGGGGTCTGTAAAGTGTTCCATTTGCTCCAAAAGCTTTTCAATCACTGATTGAACCCAAGGAAATTTCCAACTACAAACTCTTTTCTTGAAAGGAAACTGTCGTTCCCCATGGATGGCGTTAGACTGATGCTTCCAAATTCGGTCTCCTGTAGATCTGATCTGCAAAACAAAGGTTACAAATTGCCAAAGACCACCTGTTTGGTAGCCGAAGGCACTCCGATGCTTAAGTCAGTAACTCAGTTAAAAATAAAGATTAATTTGGACAGAACTTAGTTAAAATTGCAAACCTTTGTCGAATGTTCCATTTACCTCATATATTGGTTGTTATTAATTTTCTGCGTGACTTAAGCATGTAAGGCTCAATAAGGAGAGACGTTTTATGTAACAGTCTCCTCTTTTATGAAGATGCGTCCTTGGGGGAGTAACTCACTCCACGACTTTTTTTTTCTCTGTAACGTTCCTCTTCTTTAAGAGAGAGCTTTGTCGGGCCTTGATTTGGGCCTCTAACTATGATTTGTTATGATGGGCTATTTTTGGGCTTTAACGATTAAATCCGCTCTTTTTGGGCTTTGTGAATTGGTCTGGTCTCGAGATACTTAGTCCTCGTGATGGGCAATTTTCTGCCACGTGTATAGTCGCGATGATAGTCTTATTTTATGTATCATCAGTAAATATATAAACTAAACATAACCCCATCTATTAAAAGATAAATTAGTGGTGCCCCTCCAATTTATACTAAGAATGGAAATCTGTTATGAAACTTGAATACATGCAAGCCAACTGCATATAAAAACAAAGTAAGAACATTATCTTTGCACACGTGCTGGAATTGTCACATATTGCCCTAAACTGTAAATGTTCAAGTTTCACAGTTTGGGCAATCATGTCTAGTCAAACCAAAATTTGGGCTAACCGCATGACAATAATCTTAGTATTTTAGCAGGGTATTTGGTTGTGACTTGTGAGTTATAGAGCATTGGATGTCTCACCGCCACCTACTTCACATCTCGTCACTATCGCCCACCTATGTTTACTGTATTTTGAAAATCAACATGATATTTTATTTTATCTCATTATTATTTCTATATTTTTTGAGTTCCCTTATCTAATCATGCTTTGATTACTTTATTTTCTATGTTGGTTTTGTTTTATTCTCCTAAATTTTCTTATTAGCTACATATAAATGAGTTATAATAACGAGTTCTAAACCATATCTCATGGTAATCTGTTTGCATTTCTTCTTAATGGGTTCTTCTTTAAATTAGTGTATATGATGGAATTTTTCCTTATTGATTTGTTAATTTTGCACAGGTTTGAGTGAAGATTTCTAACACTATATACACCACCAGTCCATCTCCCATCCCACCACCATCTATTCAACAACCAACTATCACCTATCCCATGATAGTTTTGAGGATGAAGATGATTTTGGCTTGTTGACAAAAATAAAAAATAAAAATTTGGTGTAGTTGTGTCAACGTCTTACCACTGCCTCTCCCATCCCACCACCATCTATGCAAAAACCCCGCTATCACCTATCTCATGACAGTTTTGAGGATGAAGAAGATTTTGGCTTGGGTTTACCAAAAAAAAAAAAATTTGACGTAGTTGTCTCAACGCCATACACCACCATTGCCCCTCCCATCCCACCACCATCTATTCCATAACCCTGCCATCACCCATCCCATGGCAGTTTTAAGGATTAGATGATTTTGGCTTGGTTTGACAAAAAATAATAAAATAATAAAAAGTTGGCAAGTTTTCGGACACTTGAGAGACTCAAACCTTCGGGAGAGTTTTGGCTCAAAAACTAGCCGGGTTGATTTTTTTTTAACCAAACAAAAATTATTTTGTGTCATCACATATGAAACATTGCAAGTATTGATATAGAAACTCAACCAAGGGATTGTGAGTATCATTTGGTCTAGTTGTCAATATCAATACTCACATTTTTATGCTTGGTGGCACAAAGTAATTTTTCATTAATTGACAGTGACACTTGCCCAAATATTTTTTTATTGTTAACCCGAGCCAAATCTCCATCCTTAACCCATCTCATCCATATTCATCAAAACTCTTCCATCTTCACCAAACCTCCTATTCAAAGTCGTTGGAACACTTTAACCTTCTAAATTGCACTCAAACATTTTCAAAGTAAAGAAACTTCCAAATCGCACTCAAATACTCAAAATCAAGCGTATGAATTTTAAAAAATTGTTGAAATTAAAGAATGTCAAAAAATAGTTGTAAATAGTCAAAAAAATGGTTGCAATCACATTTAATTAGAGAGTTTTCCGGTGAAACTTAGTAAAATACACATTTTTGGCAAGTGGTACAATGAGAAATATGGGTACACAAAGAAAAAAGTCTGACATTGGAGAAAAATGTGGGTGTACATAGTGAGCTCCCACGTCAAAATAGATGTAGATAGCAAGGCCGAGATAGCCTGATGATGTCTTCGCTGCCACCTGCCAAGTCACAAGTGAAGGGGGACCAACAATGCATACATTTTACATACTGATTTAATGAGTCAGTCAGTCAATCACCACACCACTCAGTCCTCTGTTCCAAATATGGTCAAAGATTCCCATCGCAACTTTTTTTTTTTAGCAAAATAAATCCCCAATTAAAAGAACAAAATCAGCCCCTCTGACGCTGCAATTTCGCTAACACAAAAGACAAGACAAGCGTACCGGACTTTCTCTCTCTCTCAATCTCTTTCTATATATCGAAATTCTGAAGGATTGGAAAACCCGAAGAAAAAAGAAAAGTCAAAACCACGAAAATGAATACAAATCGAGCCGAGCCGATTTGTTGGGAGCCGATTAAAACCGGCGCAAACGTCGGTCCAAGAGCCCTCCCCCGGCGACCTGACCGTACCTCTCTCTCTCTCACATGCCAGCTCACGCGCTTATCGTCAGCCGACTCACTCATCGCCGCGCAACTCAACCCACCGACGCGTCCCTCTCTCTCTTTTAACAACAACAAACCCTAAATAAAACCTAAAACACCAAAACTTTACCCATTTCGTTCGGTCGTTCGCTGACCACCAAACCAAAGTAGATGATGGAAGGAAACGGAACTCTAACGCCGCGTGCAACGCCGATCCGCGAGGATTGTTGGAGTGAAGAAGCAACATCAACTCTCATAGACGCTTGGGGAGAGCGCCATCTCGAACTCAACCGCGGCAATCTCCGCCAGAAGCACTGGCAAGAGGTTGCAGATGCAGTGAATGCGGAGCACGGGGCAACAAAGAAGACTCGAAGAACGGATATTCAGTGCAAGAATAGAATCGATACACTGAAGAAGAAGTACAAGCTGGAGAAGGCCAAGATCTTGGCTTCTGGAGGAACTGTAACGAGTCAATGGCCGTTCTACGATCGTCTCCATATGTTAGTCGGACCTCATGTACCTCCAAAGAAACTATTGTCTCCACAGTTGCCTTCTTCTGCGTCACCATCACCACCGCTTGCTCTGCCTTTGCCCTTGCAGTACCGGAAAACACTTTCACCTCAGGCTATGGCTATGGCAGCAGCGGTGCCAGTGGCGCCAAGATCGGCGAGGGAGAAGCGACCAGCAGCACCACCGCCACTGTCGGTGGACGATTCATTCTTTAGGAGGAATTATTCGGCTGTGGCGGCCGCAGCAGCAGCGGACACGGATTCGGAGTCGTCGAGATCTAGTACAGGGAGTAGGAGGAAGGAAAGGGAAAGGGAAAGGGAAAGGGAAGGGGAAGGGGAGGTGGATGGAATGAGGGAGCTGGCACAGGCTATAGTGAAATTCGGAGAGATTTATGAGAAAGTGGAAGTAGTGAAGCAGAGGCAGATGGTTGAATTGGAGAAACAGAGGATGGAGTTTATGAAGAATTTGGAGTTTCAAAGAATGCAGCTTTTTATGGATTGGCAAGTTCAGCTTGAGAAGATTAAGCGCTCTAAGAGGTCTAATACTTCTGGTGAGGAAACTATTATCCCACTTGATTTATTCAACAATGGAGTTATGAATTATCCCTATCTATGATCATTACAAAGGTATTTATATTTAGAGTTATGTATGCATAGAGTTGTGTAGACTTGATTGAAGAAAATTTATTCACTCTTCAAAGCCTTATTGGTTTACTACTGTATGTATGATGCAGGAATTTTTCATACTTTGCAATGTTTGCTGTTGGCAATATGGGTGGTTTATGTCGAGGGAATTTTTACAAAATTGAGAATTCTGTAAGGGATTTACTTGAAACTAGCTGTGTTGGGAGATTTAAGATAATGATTTGGGTAAATTGTTAAAAAAAAAATAAAAAATAGAGCTCTAAAAAGAGGTATGTTTTAGTTGAAAAATGTTTCTTCTTATTTTTGGTAAAGAGGATGGGCATTTAGATAGATGAAGTTCATCTTGGGTTGGGATGTGAATATTAGTTGGAGTGTGACATTTTAAAAAATTCTGATTTGGAGTGGAAGGAAGAACTTGTGTATGCTCAACTGCTATGAACATGGCATTGAAGCAAACGATTCGTGTTACATGGGAAGTTAATTTCATGGCAGTTGTTTGGAGCATTTGATTGTGAAGAAAGAAGGAAAGATGTTTATTGATTGACAATGAACTTTTCAGACTCCATCATGGTCATTAAGGTGCCAATATATGTATCTAAGAGCTGTTTCTTGCTTCTTTATCATCTTAGCCATTATTATTATTATTTTTTTCTTGATTTGGTTAGGCTTTCTAAAATCTATTTGTAATGTATATCTAGTTGTATTATGTTATTTGTTATTTTTACTTAAACCTGAAATTAACTTCTTTTCTGGTTTCTTGAATCCATTATTTTTAAAGACTAAGAGATATTGAAAAGTGTTTTTGATTGTCCAAATTGAGTTCTAATTGGTTTACAAAGTTATTATATTATAGATAGCTTATGAAATTTGTTTTGCATGTTTAGATCCCTAAGGTCATGATGGAATGATGGATTTATACAAAGAGCTCAAAAGCTAGTTAACTAATGCTTCAGTTGATATAAATATTTATTTATTATTTTAATTTATTTATTTATTATGCTTTTTGTATCTCCTCATGGTGTTGAGGCTGTTATTCACCTCTTCTTTACCAAGTTGTATAAAAAAACCGCACATTTGACAATTTCTCAGTTACTTTCTCATTTCTATTATGTTAGTGTGGAAGGAAAGAGAACAGCTTTTGGAGGAAGCTGATCACAGGAGGAGGAGGTTCTGGTTTAGGAGTTCGCCATATGGCCAATGGATGCATGAGTTGGGAGTTTTAGCGGGGATTCAGTTAGGAAGAAACATTTGGAACCATTAACATATGGTGCTCATCAGTCATCTTACCTTGAAAGAGAATGATGAAGGTTTGAGGTTGAAGTGGTCTAGTAAGATGTCTTGGTTTTGTGAGAAGATTGTAGTGCTTAGATCCATATGTTTGGAGTCTCTGGAAGGAAATAAAAAGTAGCGCTTTTCTGAATGTTCTACAGATATCAATGTTCTATATGGATTTCAGGGTATGCTTGTGTGCTTTAAAATAATGTCTATATTTGTGTGTAATGGTGGGGGTAAATTATAGTCTGGGCTTTCTCTTTTGAGGGTTAAAGGTGCAATGATGACCCCTCACTCGACCTGTTTGTATTTTGTTCTCCCCTTTCAATGCAGTTCTTTCCTGTGTCATCCTTATTTCATATAAATAAAAGAAAGATTTATTCCTCCCCTTGCTTTGACCTTGAAACCAGAGGCATCTAAGGGGGGAGTGCAAGTTAGGGATTATAACATCCTTGCCTGCTTAGCGAAGGCAGCAAATATTTGCATGATCAATTTGCTGGTAAAATTTTTGTTGAGGTATGGAGCCATTTTGTAAATCTATTTTGGCATATAATGAGTTGTCCAATTGTGGAAATTTAAAATCTTGGAAGTGCTTGGTTTGGCCTCTTATATATTTTTTGGCTATTGGCAACGCAAGAAGATTGTTAGTTTCCAGGAAGAATCATGATTGTGATGCAAAAAAAATAGCAAATTGATGTGATGTTTCTTATATGTAGAGGGGTGGGTTTTGAATTGAGAATGATTATATCACTTTTAAGTCTCTTTATTGGTCTTGTATCTTGTAGTTTCACTTGCATCCATATGAGCATGTAGCTTTCTTCTTGAAAGGATTATTTATCATATAAGAGTGTAGAATGAGTATGATGCTTGTCACAATCACACTTCTTTTTAAGAACACTACTTATTTTTCTGTAGATTCAATAATCCGTTACAAATTTTTTGTATAGGAAAATGGTAAACTATTTATAATTTATTTTATTTTATTTTCCAAATTTTTTTTAATAAGTATATCGAATTATTGTGCCAACTACCAAGAAAATGAGGGAATCTCTGCTTTGTGAAATAGAGAATGAGAGCTGGCGCTGCACCAGGTTTTGAACAGTGTAGTTCAAATCTTACGATTTACTAGTTGAATCTTATGATTCAAATCAACTCATAGCAGTCGACTTAAATCGGGTGAAAAAATTGGAAACAAACAAATCATACGATTTGGTTGGCAAATTGTACTCCGAATTGTGAATTCACGATTTGACCTTGAATCATGCAGTTTGATTTGCTGGCGCTAGATGACTTTTCAAAGCTTTTAAACCTGATTTATTTTGTTTGTTTGGGGTTTTATTAATTGGTGCATAGCATTTAACATGGTGGTGATCAGTATAACAAGAGCTTGGAGTCTTCTTAGAGTTTATAAAATGCAAGTGATGCCGTTCTTGGATTTGGTTTAAGTTCTTGGCTCATACGATCTACGTATTGGTGGAGTTCTTATGTGCCTAAACGCTCAGGTGTAGCAATTGGCGTTGTGTGATTAGGATTAGGTGTGAGCAGGCAATGTTTGACTGAATGCATATCTATTTTGAAGAAAAATTAAAATTGCTTCTAAGAACTGATGTCTCTGGACTGAAGTGATTCAACAATAATAATTGAAGCATTCAAGAAGACGAAATTCCATGCAACTATGCAAGTTTTATAGAGCTCCTGGGGCTATGTGTGACTTATGTAGAAAAATGAATTTTATTGTAGATGATGATGTAGCTAGGAAAGCTCTTTCCATATGGAAGGGTTCTGACAGAGGTGCTAACCTTTCTGAGAGATTGAGAGATTTTCACATGTGATATTATTCCAAGTCTTGTTGCAATGATGTCATAGCTAGGACCTAAAGAGCCAAGTAGTAAAGTAAAGTGCCCTATGTGTAATATGACTTGGCACTTGAAATTTAAATGTTTGTTATAGAAGGTCAACAACTAGGGATTTATCATGTTGTAGGGCATAATTGTCATAGAGTGTATTATATTATATTGTAGTTTCACCTAGGCCATTGACATGACATGTGCTATCAAAGGCTACCCTAGGCTATGCCTACACAGTCGCTTAGGTGCTATGTAGTTAAATCGTTAGTCGGATCCTTCGTGGTCCAGGACCGATTTATGATTAATCGGATTTAATAGGTCAATTTTTTCAAAGTATTTTTTCAAAAATATTTTTTTCATAGTCATAGATTACGAAAATAAATAATTAATCAAGGGGATTTAGTTGTAAATTATTGTAATTATATGAGTTTACTAATTTAATATTGATTAATTAGTATTTTTACTAGTTAATCAAAAGAAATTAATTTAGCAACAACCAACACCTACACAGCAACAACACCAGTACAAATAGCTAAAGCCGACACCAAGCAGTGTAGCAACTTAACAATAGCCAACACCAAGCAGTATAGCAATTGCAAAACCAACAACACCACCACCAAACGGTACATCAACACAAACAACATAGCAACACCAACAGTAGGTTAGCAGTAACAGGCGATCACCAGGTCAGTCTGACTCTTTTTCGCTTCTCCCTTCTTTTCTTCTTTCCTATTCTGATATTTTCTTTTTTCTTCTTTGTTGTTCTTCTCTTTTCATCATTTTTCTTCTATGTTCTGCGATCACAACAGCCTGACACAATGGCACTGCAATTGCAACTCTGGCACTGCAATTGCAACTCTGGCACAAATTGCAACTGCAAATCAGCAGATCGCACTAGTCTCCACATCTCGTCTTTTTCTTTCTTTTCTGTTCTCTATTATCTGCGATCGATTTTGGTTTTTTTAATATTTTTTCACCGATGAATCATGAGTTGGATGGGTATTTTTTTCAGTGGCTTGCCGATTTATCCTAGTCCACTAAACCCAACCACTAAATAGTCAATTCGTATCGGTCAACTCCTGTTATACAATTATTGGCGGATTAAGAGGCGATTTAATCGGCACATTAGTAACATAGTCTAGGTGTGATGCACAACTTGGCCACATCGCCTAACATGATTGCAAAGGTAATACAATCCTCGCCAAAGCGATTGAAGTGTTATTATTACTATGCCTTAACTCACAATAAGTTTTCTTATTCTCCTCGTCTCCCTTTCTTCTCTCTTTTTTGAGGTGTATGATATTTCTACTTCCTCAATACGTTATTTCCTTCATATTGAACACCTCCTACACGTTCAATAATTTGTGAGCAAAAATGTATAGATAAGGATGTAGATGGAGCAGGGCATGACTTGTTATGTCTAGAGATGACAAGGATGTTGAGGTTTGGGATATGTAGGCGGGAGAGTAATGATTAGGAAGAATCTTCTTATACATTTAAAAAATTTATTAATAGGGTACTTTAATTTGAATAAGTTTTTGGAGGCCCTCAAAATTTGCAGTAGCCTACATTGACATGAGGCATGGTGCTAGGATGGAGCTTCTTGCATTGCCTCGGGCCTTAAATTGCCTAGGGCACAACCAGATTTTTTGGTGTACTCTTGACATGCCTTCGGCATGCACTGGGGTCCGTGCTGACACCATGATCAACACACTCTTTGTGCCTACTAAAAAAATTGGTTAAAACTTAGATTGAAGAGGAAGATATATCATGAGATCGACCAAAATTGAAAATAAAATTATCAATATCACCCAGAACCGCCATCAACAATATACTTATCACATAGAAGTACCAACATTTCTAGTTAAATCACCCTCTTGATTACTAATATCCAATTTATTAAAATTTAAAAAGACGGAATGTTTTACCAAGACTACAATAAAGAGAACGCAAAACTAAATCAAACCTCCACAATACCCGAATATCTTTACCAAAACCCCCCAATTTATGAAATCGGAAGGTGCGGAATCCAAGCTTCTTGGTAGAGAATTTGAGCCCTGCATTTGTTCGTTACCGTCAAATCATGTTCCGAGTCCCGCTGATGGGTGCCCATCTATTGGCGGCACTACCTCGCAGTACCCCCACACCGCTAGCACATGACATGTGAAGTTTGGGATTTCAAGAAAGTGGAGCATGTCAGGTGATTGGGTGTTTCTCGATCTGGTTGAGGTTTCGGTTTCCGCTTTCCAAGCTTCTTGGTAGAGAAACTGAGCCCTGCATTTGTTCGTTACCGTCAAATCATGTTCCGAGTCCCGCTGATGGGTGCCCATCTATTGGCGGCACTACCTCGCAGTACCCCCACACCGCTAGCACATGACATGTGAAGTTTGGGATTTCAAGAAAGTGGAGCATGTCAGGTGATTGGGTGTTTCTCGATCTGGTTGAGGTTTCGGTTTCCGCTTTGTTGATCTCCAAGTCGAAAGGGGAGATGGGAAAGAAAAGAGGGATTTGTTGTGAAAAGGTAAAGTGTAAAAAGCTAAGGAGATTGAAAAAAGATTTGAGGTTAGGCATGGCTTTTCTCCTAGACAAAAACTGACCATACTTGCGAAATTAACCTTATATGTAAGCATATGGAAGGTGGAATGCAGACTTATTTGGGCAAGTAAGTCCCAAAGAAACATTTCATTGATACAATTTGTGTAACATGTACAAAGTAAGCTATTATCCATCATTCATGTCATGTCACACTGTTTCCACGAGAAAAAGCTTTAAGACCTTAGATACTCAATATTATTCAATGCTTAGAGATGGTTACATATACAAGTAAGTTATGGTTGTTGTCTACCTTGTTTTTCTTTATGTTGTTGCTTGGGTTAGGGAGATGCTCCTGGTTGGAAATTTATAATCTGCTACACAAATTATGGAACTACCAAGTATTTATCAAGACCTTGTACCTTTAGAACTAGGAAGTATTATTCAGGGATAGTTTGTTAGAGGTTTTCCAGTTGTTATGTATGTATCATGGCATGGTCTGGCAAGTAAGAGGAATTCATCATTTCATTTGCTAGTTGAAATTGCAGATTGCTAAATTTCCATGATCTTTCTTCTACTGGATGTTAACATTGCTGTCTCATGTTTGAATTACATGTGCATCTTTGTTTTGCTGTCTTATACAATGCATATCTGAATGCAGTTGTGCCTGGTAAATTGGCAGTCTTACCGAATTCTTGTTTTCGTGTTTCAGATGCGTATAGCTAATAATGCTGGCTAAAATGTGATGGATCAATTGCGAAACAGATCTAGCAGCATATGATTTTCTATTTCAGTCTATGAAGCAGCTGATTATTGAAGGTAGCAAATCTCGATAAATGCCCGTGCTAGGAAAACTATTTTAGTTTTGTATAGGTTCAATGGTTACTTGTGGAATGTTCATTTTGCTTTGAGTCACATCGTCGAGTTTATGATGTTTAAGAGAACTCTCTTAGTTTCTTCGTCACAGGTTTTCTTCATCTACTCGTAACAGGTGCATTTGCTCTCTTTATTTGTAACCTAGTTTGCTAAAATATTTCCTCCCTGTATGTGAACTTACTCTCATGTTTAACTTTAGTATGTTTTTTTCACTATTAATAAATCTGTATCAGCATACACACACGCATAGTAGCATTTTCATTCTTTACATCTGTATACCAAGGGTGCCCATGAACCCTGACAGAAACTTGAAGCTATACAATGTCAGAAAAAGTTTGATTATTGGATGAGTCAATGAGACGGGGCTGATGCCACAGGCATAGACAACATCTAATTGAGAATTAGTCATGTTATGATGCTACCTATTTTGTGTACCTGAATGAGAATTAGCCGTTCATTGATGCAACCTATGTTGGATATTTTCATCATTCAGCGCTCTGTGTTTGAATTTGACCTTGTAATTGATGTAGCCATGAAAAGTGATCGGACTTTTGACTGCCCCGTTTACTTAACCATGAAGTTCAGATTAAAGGTGTCTTATCTCCTGATACAAAGATTTTGATGGTTTCTCAATTCATCTGAAAAAAGAGCAACAGGTATCACAGTAAGATTTAATGCACTAAGTTGACCTCAACATGCTCAATTGTATGTTGAATGCTTTGTTCTTTGGTTTGTAGAAAGCCAGACTGAGAGCTTTTAGATGATATGAATGATGGCAGGGGTAGGAAATTTCCATTTTATTATTTTATATGATCTGAATAACGGCCATAGTGGTAGGAAATGTCCATATTATCTTAAACACCGGTTTTGATATTCCCAGCTCCTGGTTTGTGTCCAATTTTCATTGATCTTGAAGTTTTTTTCTCTGGGTATCAGCCTTTTTGCAAATTAGACTATTATGGAACCATCAAGGATTGAGCCACTTGCTGTTAAAATGTTGTTCGGAATAATGGTGAAATATAGATATCTAGTGGTAACTCTAAACCATGTCGCTCCCCTAACTCCTTATGGTTTTTAGTGATGGCTTCTAGATAAGCCCATCACAATTGTCATTGATCTTTTTATCAGTGTTCTAAAAAGCGCTAAGTGGTGGGCAGGCGGCGAGTAGGTACCTAGGCGGACCTAGATTTTGTATTATAACTTTAATAATTTACAAAAGTTAAGCATAATATCTTATCAAATACATCCAATATACATATACAAAATTTAAAAACATGAAAAATTAACAATCATGAACAAAATTTATTAAAACTCAAATTATTGAAGTTGTTCATGATGGGTGTTTTATACAAAGTTGAATTTGTGGACAAATATTCAAATCTACTCTTTTATTTTTTTTCAAATTACATGAATAAACTCAGTCATGTTTGATAAAATCTACAGTACTAAAATTTGTACCGGCAGATCCTTTGAGAATTTCATTAAGTAATCATTCTTTGATATGTTCAGGCATATACTGAATAAAAAATAATTAAATTGTTTATTTTCAAAAAAGAGGAAAGAAAAAATAAAATAAGAACACAATCAGCCTTATTAAAATAAAATAAAAAATCACCCAGACCGCCTAGACTCCGCCTAGGCCTCTCAGACCCGTCTAGAACCCACCTAGCCATTAATCGGGGCGTTTTTCTAACGCCTAGGCCAATTTTTAGAAACACTGCTTTTTATACAATTGTAAAAAAAATTGTTTGTTTGGCAGCAATTCACTCTCTAATAGGCCATGTCAAAGAGAGTTATTAAGGAGAGTAAGTTTGTTATTTTGATATCATTATCTTAATTGAAAATGAAAATAAGGATTACATCGAGAGAGTGTTAATTATGATTGCTTTTCTTTTGATACTAATGGCCTCTTATACCCCAAACTATTTTGAGTTACTTTTGGAGACCTCAATGCCATTCTCACTGGTGATAAAAAAATTGAAAGAAAAAAAAATTAAAAGAAAAAAAAAAGTATTTTCTCTGTTAAGAGTGCCACCAAGGTATTTGTATTTGAAGAGCTTGAAACCTCTTCTCCTCCAAGATCTCAACTTCAAGCTAAAACTTCTTGGGAGATATGGAGAATCAAGACCCGCTAGTGCACTCTTCATTCTTTAGAAAGTTTCCCAAAACATTATCCCCACCATGACCAACTTGACTAGGATTCATATGCATATTGATGACTGTTGCGTTTTTTGTCAGAATTATAAGGAAGATGTCACTCACCTTTTCTTTCTGTCCTGTTGTCATGCGCCTCTGACACCTTTCACCTCTTCCAATCAATTGGATCAATGCCAACATCTCAATGCATACATCTCCCAGTTTCTTTAACTTCATGTGGGATACAATCAAAACACATCCTCTTGCTAAAGATGAAATGCTTTCACAATTCACGGTTGTCATACTATCTGGCATCTGTGCAATTTTATCATTTTTAAGAAACTAAAGTTTACCACACAGCTATTCATCCAGTCCATCCATTTCACTTGGTCCACCGAGCAAAAACAATGGTTCTTCGTTCCTCACTCCGAAAGGGGGAATGAGGAGTCACTCTTTGCATCATATCCTTGAAATTGTTGTCAAGGATACTCTTTTTTTTTTGAAAGGCAAGCTTGCCGCCGGTGGGTATAGAACCCAAGACGTGGGGATTAAACCACCACAGCCTTAACCATCCAACCAGGTTACCATTGGCTGTCAAGGATACTCAGTCACGCCACTCTCCCCACTAGACTATTTCTGACCCTCCATTAGGACCTTTTTCCTGAAGACCAATCTTCCAAATTTCAACTTGTCCAGCTACAACTTCAGGTAGCCAGACTCCACCAGCTCAATTCACTCACCAGGAACCTCCAACCTTTCCCCCTTATGCTTGCTCTGGATATGATTATGGTAATTTATGATGCTATCTTCTTTGCTTTTTCACAGTAGGGTGATTTTGGTGTTTTTGCGGTAGATGTTTTTGTCAGAGTTCTTGCTCACATTGCTAGCGCCATCTCGGGACGGATTTTTGATAGCACGATGGCGGAATGTTTTGTGGTCGAGGCTGCTCTTTTGCTTATCCAAGCACGGCAATGGAAGATTGGCTTTCTTCTGGGAAACTCTGGTGCTTTACATACTATTCTACAGGCAACCCCATTGAATAGACACTAATTTGCATTGAATGAGGCATTCTATCATTAATTTGTAGTATTCCTTCTTTTCTCTTTTATCATACTTACTGATTTTGTAACTTTATTCCTTGTGACCTTAATCGTGAGGCACACGAGTAAAAAAAGAAAAAAAAAAGAAAAATTTGAAGGCCTTAGTTAATGGCCTTGTGGCCTTGCTTGGTCTCCTTGCCGAGTGCTTCTAGGGAGCCCGGGTCTGCTGCCTGGGTTTGCAGCCTGGGTGGAATTTTTACATTTTTGCCCCTGCCTTTTTAACCACTCTTTAAATATAAAGACAACAAAGGAAGGGCAAAAGGGTAACTTCGCCCACCCAGGCTGCAAACCCAGGCAGCAGACCCGGGCTCCCTAGAATTTTCCCTCCTTGCCACCTCTTCAACCCACGCCTGACCAATCAATCCTCCTTTTCCCTTGTATCTCAGCTTATGATATCTCTTTGCTCACACTATTGTATGCTTGTACCAGTTTAAGAAATTTGGTCCCGTGCAACAGCCAACATTGCATGACATAATTTGACACCTAATTAAATTACGGTGTATCTTCCCGAGCATTTTCCATATTTTTGCTGCACCTTTCATATGAAACGGAAATAATCTCATTTCCAACATTTTTCCTCTATTTTGTTAGCAATTTTGGTGAAAATATCTCAATCAGAGCTAATAGTAAGCTAGCAAAGGTTGTAAAATCGATTAATATCATTTCAAGAGCTTAAGATGCAATGCGAGTTCACAAGTGGTAGGGCTCTCAACATGGCTATAACAAATATCGAAGGCCTGCTAAGTCGCCAACAGTTATACAAATTATAAAAGTTAAACTAAACTATTTGCAACTAATAGAAGGATGTGAAATAAAACTACAAGACATGCAGCAACCATTTGTCTTTTTTCCAGGACTTCTCCCAACCAACCATGTTGTCCAATGATCCTGCACAAATGGAATAAATATAAGTGCTTGCATGTCGCAACTCTTTCTTAAACTCTAAGAAGCAAAGCAATATTTGATTGCAACCCTAGACCATCAACCCTAGGTTATCACTTAATTTCTGACAGGAAGATATGAAGAAGTCTGTACAACATTAATTTTTGAATCAGAGAGGTCTCGTGTTTAGTCCATGTTGAGAGACCCATATAAATTCAAATGCAAGAACATCAATTCAAACTAAAATTGAGTTTTATATAGCCTGTTCTAAAAGACTAGA
The DNA here is from genome assembly GCA_963556465.1 of Berberis vulgaris. Classification (NCBI taxonomy): domain Eukaryota; kingdom Viridiplantae; phylum Streptophyta; class Magnoliopsida; order Ranunculales; family Berberidaceae; genus Berberis; species Berberis vulgaris. The sequence goes on from OY747135.1 coordinate 59,759,432, forward strand.
AGTCTATATTTGTTTCCAAGTCAGAGAGGGAAAATAAAGGAAGGCTCCGATTTGGGACTCCATTGTTGTAAAAAATCAGAGATTCTAGCACCAGAGATAGTAAGTTCAAGCAGTTGAACGTAAGGAGGTGTTCATCACTAGCAGCAGTTCATAAGGAGGATGTGAGGCAGTGGGATTACAAGCAGCGCACGGTTCTGTGAACATGGTTGAAAACGAGAAAGTTGCCATGTTCTACAGTTAATTCTTTTTGTTGTGCAGAGATTGAGATCTAGAGAAACGATGACTCGATCTTCTTGTAAGCTTTGTTCTCATCTAGTCAAAATCTTCTCAGGTGCTCGACATGGATATGACCTAGCACATTGTTGGTCAGATGATGCCATTGCTTGCTTCTATTAGTTTAAAATAATACAGGGGAAATAGTGAATTAAAGACACCAATGAGCACATCATGAAAGTGTTGGAGTCAGGATTTTTGTTGAAGGAAGAGGGGCGAAGTGATGAATCATAGTTAATTAATGATAATATAATAATTAATTACGTTAACAAATTTTTTTTTAAATATGAACAATACATAAATAACTATACAAAACACTAATTACTAAACAAAACTCCATCCAATCTATGAGAAAGAATATTAGATCCAACAAGCTATTTTGTAGATGCACAAAAGATAAATATAAGGACGACAAATCAAATTGGTATATAAAGCTAAGGGGCAAAATTTAATTTCAAATGTAAAATTATATATCTAAATTTTTTTTGAGTTATTTGCGATTTGTCCCCTATAAAAAAAATAGCTAATTAGAGTTTACCTCAAACATTTATCACTATTGCAGTCTCTCCAGGGCTAGCAATCAACGTGCGTCGGCCGTCAAAAGGCTCACATTGGTTACCAAAATGCTCTTCAAACAATAATCCACAAATGAACCTCGAGATATAAACATGTATCTTGAAGAAAAAATTAATGGGTCAAAATTTTACATGTATCTCCAGAAAAATTCTATGATAAAATACAAAACTAGACCTCGATATACAAATTAATCTCAAGAAAATACGTAAAAAACCTCATTCTTCCTCAAAGTAGACAAGAGATGTTGGAGTTGCTGGTGGTTGGTGGCGATGGTGAGAAAGGAAAATAAATCAAGCAAAAAGGGAGGGAGTGGAAGAGAGGAGGAGGCGAGGCGGTAGTCGGTTTCGCAGTAAACAGATAGAGGGAGCAGAAAAGAAAAGGAGTAGGGCGGGGTCATCGGCATCGCAGAGAACAGAGAGAAAGAGAAGAAGGGGTGGGGCGGGATGGCGTCGACGGTGTCGTAGGGGCAAATCGTAAATAGCCCAAAAAAATTTCAAAAGTTAGTGGGGGCAAGTGACCCCACTTGGCCCCACATAGATTCGGGCCTAGCTTATAAGCGATGTTGAGATCAACCCTGGCATGAATTGCACGTCGGTATTGGGTCAAGGACATTAGAGGCCTATTGCCATAAATGCCTAATGTATTAGGGTTTCACTAGAAAATTATTGGGATGTATCCTATTGATAACTTATAAATAGAGATTTACTTGTTATGAAAATGAGCTTTTGGAATAAAGGAGAAAAAAATATTCGAAGGGTACTAGGTGTGTAATAGTTGTGAGATCTTCTTTTACATTTACATTTACATTTACATTTACATTTACACTAGCATTATGGTGTGTGCTTGTTTAATTGCTTTATTCTATTTTATGAAAATTGTATATGTGAATTATAGCAAATACGATTATTGGTTAAGTTTATAAAATCAATATAGGCAGAGTGGAGTGATATTCTATAAATGGATGACTGATTTAGAAAGTTGTGCATATTGGTTGTGAGTGATCGATGAAATTAAATCATTTCAATGTGAGCAAGAAGACTCAACAGAAGGCGTCAATACAAAAATATAAAATCAGAAATGCATCAGTCAAAGTTAATCAATAGGAAAGTCAACTCAAGAGATCAAAGTCAAAGATATGAAGACCGGCGAAGCATTGTCAAGCTTCAAAAAGATTAATCCAGGATGGTTGAAGAACTCCTAAAAGGTGGACCAAGATATGTGGCAAAATGAAGACAATAAAAAATAGCTTATGAATGGAAAAAATTCAAATAAAAAAAATAAAATAAAAACTATTAGGAAACAAAAATATTTGGAGAACCAAATTCAAGTTATAATTTTAGATATTCTCTTATCAGAATGGATATTCCCTCGTGAGACATGTCTATGGCTTAAAGGACATATCTATGTCAAGCTACAAGGCCATGTGCCAAAGTACCTTGCCCATGTGAAAAAATATAAAAGCATTTCCTTAAAAAAAAAAAATTCTAGGCATAGAAATTGACTCCACTCTCTGTAGTGTCACTTCAGCAAATAGTCGTTCTGCAAAGATGATGCAAGCGATATCGACTTCACCTCTCTAGGATCAGTTTATAAGTAAGTCCATGCTCGTTTGCACTCAACAACTTTGGGGGTCATGAAAAATTTGTGAGAGATATTCATGAGCAGCAAATCCAGCAAAAGGAAATCTCTTTTTTTTTTTTTTTGAAAGGCAAGCAGGGTTTCTATAGGATCCCAGAACCCATAAAGATGTCGCAAGCTGGGTTTGAACCCATGACCTAGTAGTACCATCCGCCAAGCTCTTCATCTCTCCATATCATCTTTGAGCAAGTTTCAAAACAAAAATAGAGATCTAAGACTTGGAAGTGAGTTTCACCTAGACCAAATGACTTTTTTTGTTTGAGATCTAAAGTCCTTAAAGATAATTTATATTCTTACCCTAAACGTTCACATTGCAAGGGTGAAAGATTTCATATCTACGATCTACAAAAAAGTGGAGATTATGTGCTCAAACCTTTTTCTAATATGTCTATTTGAGAGACAACAACCATTGAGTGTTAGCTTCCTAAACTCGCCTTACCCCATGTGGGGTTTTAAGTCTTTGTCGAAGACTTGTATGAATAAGTGTCACCTGGTGATCCCAAACATGTGATGAGACTTGCTTGTGTTGCATCCCATGATGGTGTGGTCTTTGGAAAATCACAAGTCTCATGGAACACGATCATCAGACCATGATATATCTCCTGGATTCCAAATGCATGTCCGTAAGACTTGGTTGTGGTTGCATCCCATCGGTGATCGCCAAGGTGTTCGCAAGACTCACCGAGCAAAAACACTTGGTTCGTGTTAGTAAGTCTTGTGGGATCGCGACGATTAGAAAGGTTATCGAACGTTGATTGAAAGTAGTTTTATTTTGAACAAGTAATAAAGACTTGTGGCTTGTAATCCATTTCCACAGAGGAAGTAACTGGTCAGGGCCAATCAAACCCCAACTTAGGTGAACCTCGTTATATATGTGTAGTATTATCTCTTGTTTTTTCTTTACATGCTAGCTTATTCTTATGATATCCCATTTCGCACATTTTAAGTTTATCAAATCATATTTAACTCATTTCATTGTGCATCAAGTCTAGGATCTATTTTCCAAAAATATTTCTTTAGATCTAGGATTTAGATCCCATGACTTGTGAGACCATCTAACCTGGAGCTGATTCATTTCATATTCTATTTTAGCCTCACTTATTTGAGTATTTTTGTTGTGCTTAGGTGTAAAATATTATATTAAACATAGAGTAACAACAAAGTGTTCATATAGCCCCCTTGTCTTTGCATTTTTCCGCAAAAAAATTTCAAAAAGATAAATTTTTTCAAAAAGAGACTATTTACCTTCTCTAGTCTTACTCAGAATATCCTAGGATACCTTAAGGTGATATCTGTATAAATACGCCTACATTTTCATTTATCTATTTTGTTATTTATTTTGATCTTCATAGTTCATCAATAACAAGATCATTTTTTGTCCATCACTTATAGCTCAATTGGTTAGACTTCTACTATTCTTGTGAGAGGTTGCTGGTTTGAGACACAATACTAAAATTTAGTAAGTTTTCACCCAATCATTAGGAGCATGTGTGCTTTATCATTGATCACTCTTCCAGGTATGAGATGTAGTTATTTAGGTGGACCAGAGGAAAAACAATTCTTCATTTGTGATGAAGGCGACGTGGATGCTAGGTGGCAACAATGAAAGAATTCATTATTTTTATCGGGAATGTAGCTTTCTGACATTGTTTCTTAATTATCATTCGGCAGGAGTGCATACAACATTCTAGCATGGATTTAACAATTTCAAAAAAAAAAAATTAAATGAAAAAAACAAGATCTTGTAATAAAATGGCGCTTTGTAGAGACTCATGTGTTACAAGTTTTTTATTCTTTTTTTATTCCTTCATTTGGCATACCTTTGATGTCCGTAGGGTTAACTAAAAAACCAACCAAACCTATTAAACTGACTGAATCAATCAGTTCGGTTTTGATCAGTTTCGATTTTAGAAAATACGAAACTGCAATAGTCAGTTCGATTTTCGGTTTTTAAATGATTTCAACCGAAAAAATTGAACCGATCGAACATATATAATAAATAATAGATATTATATGTAAATATAATATATTTAATTTAGTCGGGCAGTAAGGTTTTAGTAACATTTTCGTCGATCAGTTCGGTTTATGATGTATATAAATTAAGATTGGTTTGGTTTTGGTCGACTTTCTTAATGTTTGGTTCAGTTTAAAAATTTTGAAACTGATTAAAGTCGGTTCGATTTTCAACCTTAGCTATCCGTGGGTGCTTTTATAAAGTGGAAATCAAAGCATTCGAAGTTTGAGATTACTTTACACTTTTCCTGATGAATAACTTCTTGATCTAGTAAGATATTTTGCTGGTTATGAACTGATAATGTATGAGTTAATATACCACACCAATGGCAAAGATGTTTTCGAATAGTTGGAGAAGTTGTATAAGGGCAAGACCTTGTCCAATAACTCTTCTTAAAGGATTTAATCCTAAATCCTTGGATGGAAGAGAGTTAAGATATTATGAAACATTTCAATGTGTTCAACAACTGTGTTAGTAACTTATTACAAGTTCGAGTGATAGAAGTCGAAAAACTAGAAAAGTAACAAGTCTAATAATCGGGAAGTCGAAATTGACTAGGAGAAACAAAGATAAATTGATTGATTTCATTGTTGCTATGTGCACCCACAATTTCCACTTTCAAACTCCACCACCTCTCTACTTTTAACTAACATCACTATTAAATAGCCAAAACCCACTATATTTGCTCGATTTCGAACAAGAAGAAAGTGGTTTTCCCGACCTCTCTTGACCGAAAAACTTCTTCCAACTTTTCTCGACTTCTTTCGACCACTTTCTTAATTTGTTTGATCTCCCTCGACATCTTTCTCTCGTTTCTTCTTCCCCAAATATTTTTTTCTTCACTTTTTCAAATCAATACGGTCAGGGCTTTGAAATTGAAAAGACCTACGAATGATTTTTAGCTGTAGGAGGAGGTTATGAAAAGGAAACACAAACATAAAAAACCAAAATGAAGAAAACAAACCAAAACGTAAAATAAACAAACGAAAATGACAAATTCAATTATTTTCGCAGGATTCCGGATTGGTGGTGTTACTTAGATTTTTTTTCTTCCCAAAAGAAGCCTATGCTGCGAGCCTGTGAGTGAGATTAAGCTTGAATCTCGCAGGATTCGCAAATGCGAATATATATATATACATTTTGGTTTGTTTGTGTTTGTGTTTGTGTCTTTTCTTCATAACCTCATCCTACATCTCAAAATCACCCTTGGATCTTTCAAATTTCAAAGCTCTAACTCCATAGACTTGAAAAAAAATGGAGAAAGAAGTTGTGTACAGAAAGATATGAGAAGAGAAACTTGTTCAACCCTAGCAATTAAATAAATGAACATGCAAACTCGCCCAACCTGGACCCCAGGTTGATTAGGCAAGGATTACAGTTGTGATTTACCAATACTGGGCTAGACTACGGCAGAGTACTAACCTACCCAAAGCAATCAAGTTTCACCCCTCAGCCAAATTCATGTCTATTGGATCCCACATTAGTATATATACAAAGGAAAAAGAAAAAGCAGCAAAATATTTTGTCTTCATCATTCCATGCCGACTAGATTCTGTACTTCTAAAACACTCTGTAACTAAGGTTTTGTTTGAGTGAACAAAAAAAGGTTCCAGAAAGAGAAAGACGAAAACATGATCTTAGTAAATAAATAAGGATCCTGATGCGATGATAGCTACTGCAAATGTATTTTTGACAATTTAGAAAAGCAAATGTGCAACGAACTTCAAATATATGTATCTTTGCAATCTTACGTAATCAGTCTAAAATCGCTCACACGATCATTCAAAACAACTGTATTGAAAAGGGCTACGAGCTGGCAAACCCTAACAAGTCCAAAATCCAGTCATGTGTAAAGTGTAAAATTTAAATTTTTGTTAAGCTTTCAACTTTAGGAAATTGTGTGTTCAGGTCTAATTTAACTTGTGTTCACCAGTACTGTGTTTCTTTAAGCATTATGAAAATCTTTTAGGAATAATTGAGTTTATTTGTCGGTTTTGTAACTTTGCTTTATAGGGTGCTTAGTGTTTTAAGTTTGTATAAGAAACATAATTTTTGAACTATGATTATTGAAGTGGAACAACTTTTCAATTTATTTATGTATTTGTTATTTAATTTTTGTAAGTAAAAATTTGTGCACTCGATCTATTTTTATTAGGGTATTGTGCTCTCTATTTTTCTTGTCTTCCTAGTCAAGAGTTCAAGTTTGTAAGAAAGGTTTAAAGCCGAATTTACCCTGTACACTCGACATCACATATCTACTAAATGAGTGGGTATTTTTTTTTCCACAAACTTTTATCTATTTTGAAGGGTTTTTTGAAGGGCTTAACTTTTAGATGAGAAATAGGAGGGATTTTGAAGGGCTTAACAGATTAGAGCATTCTATTTTTATCGAGATTAGGGAATTGTTGTAGAGGATGGGTTAGGCTTGTAATTTGTTCAGGGACTTGGTTTTTGACACCTTCATGATGTCTTGGCATTTTTTGATGTAGGAATGATTCTCTTTGTCCTTTGTTTTCTTTCTTATATTTAATAAACATCTGCGTGTTTGGCCAAAAAAAAAAAATATTTTCATGACTGTTTTCTATTGTTTTTATCCAAAGTTCAATTATAGTCGATCCAACTTGGTTGTCCATTGACAACAATATAACAAAGAAACCATATCTCAATTCCTAACGTAAAATTTCAAACATACATTTTGAATACCTATTAGAAACCATCTTGTTAGTAGAAGGGGGAAAAACACTTTTATTCTTTTACTAAAATCAAAATTCTAACTTAGTTCTTATTTTTCTTGCTCATCTAATCATGGATGACATTAATCATTGCAAACATATCCTTGTTGGCCTCGACATATGGGCTTTGTATACATTTGAGTGTGTCACATATCGGAGTATCCTTGTAAGCACAACATCTTACACTTTGGGTTGACCCTCTTTGGGGTCCCTCACGTTCTAATGTGGTGTGTGTGGAAAGAAAGAAATAAAAGGGTATTTGAAGGACTCAACAGATCAGAACACTCTATCTTTATCGAGATTACAAAATTGCTGTGGAGGATGGGTTCGGCTTGTAATTTGTTTAGGGATTTGGGTTTTGACATTTTCATGGTGTCTTGGCATTCCTTGATATAGGAATGTTTCTCTTTGTTTGTTGTTTCATTTTCTTTCCTTAATAAACATTTTCGTATTTGACCAAAAAAAAAAAACACTAGGACACGACAGCCTAAACGTTCCTCAATTGCAATCTCTCAAGGCAAGGAAATTCAAAAGTCAATACTTTGAGCTAGGTAGGTTGAGATTTTTTCATTCTTAGTATTCTTCTTCAATGAATGTTCATTGTTTTTCAGACAAATGACTATAAAGTTGAAATCATGGACTTGTAATACTGCCCGTTATAAATCTTACCAGTTGAGATAACACTAGACACCATAACCATTGGCTTACTCATCAATATTCGCCAAAAAGTAAAATGAAAAGAAATTTCAAATTTCGAGTTCTGATCAGCTGGTCCTTGGACCATGGGAGCGCAAATATGCTCCATAAGCTATATTTTCGACACATCATTCATTTAACTCAAGTTAATACCCATGTTAAATCAGGAGTTAAATAGAATTAATAAGTCCCTTTTAATTAATTTATTGATGCAGGAGGGTTTCTAGGATTCCTAGAGTTCTTAATTTTACTAAATAACTTTAAGAGATCTTTCAATTTAATTAGGAATATTTTTAGTTTCCTTTTAGGATTATGCATTATTTTTTTAGGAATAGACTGCTTTTTATTTTAGTATTTTATTTTATTTTTTTCTTTTAGAAATAGGCAATTTCTTTTTAGAATTTACTTTTTTCTTTTAGGTAATATTTCTTTTATCGTTTAAGAAAAGATTCTGAACCCAATTTGGGCCAGATTTTTGGCAGATTACTTATTTTATTACGTATTTCGTTTTAGTATGATTATTGGAAATTGCCATTTTTTTGGTAAAATTCTAATAATGAGTTTTAGCTATAAAGCCCGGCTTGTGGGCTAATTTAGAGACAATTTTTTATTTGCATAATTTTGAATTGACATTAGAGATATTTCTCTGTGTTTTGGGCAATTATTTTGTATTATTCCTTGTGACTTATCTGTTAGAACTAGCCCGCGGGATAATCGCTATTCTGCCTGGCGTCAGTTGGTATTAGAGCTTCAACATCTTCTTGGGGTGAGATTTCATCAGTTTTCATGGCTGGTGGTCGTGATCGTGGTCGTCGCGGGCAGGTTCCGAACGAGGAAGCCCCAAACCGGGATCGTAACTTTAAGAATATGATGATTGAGGATTTACAGAGGCAAGTTGCAGAGTTAACCCAGCGTATAACGGCGCAGGATTCCGGTAATCGTGAGATGAAAGATCACGATTCTGATTCCAGTTTTGAAAATTCGTATCACAATCATGCTCCATTGTGGGAGCATGGAGAGTCTGTGTATGACGATGAGGAGCTTGGAAAGCCTGTGTATGACTCTGATGAGGAGCTTGAGGAAGACGTGATAGACGATACTGAGGAGCTTGGAGAGCCTGTGTATGACACTGATGAAGAGTTGGATATTGTGGATGCAGATGGTTTGCAGAATAATGTCACCGACAGCGGTAGCTCACCGGGGTCCAAAACTCAAAAGTATGCATCACATACTATAATGGATCTGATGATCAATGCAACTGCAGATGGTGCAGGTTACGTCTCATTTCGGTTACGCCCAATTGAATAATTGGAGCCTTCTTACGTGTGTTTTCTCTTCTCTTTTCCAGCCACCCACCGTCCAACACTACCACCATCACCGGAACTTCCTTTCATCCCACAAGTCAGAAAGTCCATGTTAGGAGTGACAGTTCGGTTTGGTGTCGACTATTTGCATGAAGGTTTGGTGTCGACATCTGCCGCCACTGACCTGTTGCAAATAATGGGTCATGCAAGCAAACCTCTAATAGAGGATTCTGCAATTGAGTTCTCTATAGAAAGTCCATATGGCAACGTTGTAGCATTGATTGACCTAAAAACAGAGCAGCCCCTGCTCTTCTCCCCTTCAACGCCACCGTCCATCATCCACACCGCCGAGCACCACCATCAGCCGCCACTTCGCCTACCTCCCTCACCCATCTCTCTCTTCCTTCCTGTTTCCCTCTCTCTCCGCCACCGCCCTTGTTCCATCTCGCGACAGAACCAAATCAGAGCTCACGCTCTCTCGTCTCCTATTGTTTCCCTTCCTCTCCCTCTTTTTGTTCCTCCATCATGCCAAAAGCCCACACACGACCATCGTCCAGCCAGCCTCCACCTCGCCCACCTCCCTCACCCATCTCCCTCCTCCTTCATGTTTCCCTCTCTTTCGGCCACCACCCTGTTCCACCTCGCAATAGAGCTCCACCGCCCATGTTCCACTCTCCGCCACCTCGTCTTCTTTCTTGTTTCCCTCTCTCTCGACCACTGTCCCACCAGCCAAACACGCAGCTCGCACAACTGGAGCAGACAGGAGCAGCAAGCACCACTTCTGTTTCTCTCCCTCTTTTGGTTCTCCCTCTCACTTGTAGGTTCACCGGAGTCGGTCGGCGGAAGAATACACTCGCGATGAGCGAAGAACCAAGAAGAGGAAGCTCGCGACTCGCTGGAGATGAAGACCGCACGTTTCTAGCGGGAGAAAACGTTTTTCAAATAATTTGGCTATTCGCACCCCAGTCCATTAATCTAAGCCACCACAGTCCACCAGCAGTCTTTTCTCGGGATTCATGTCCGTGCAGAGATGAATTCCTCCTCCACCAGTGATGTGATGTCATCCACCTTGATTTTCTAGCCCCTGCAGACGTGAATTTAGATTTACCAGTAGAGGTGCACAGCTAGCCGAGTTTTTTGTCCTGATACCAGAGGATCTTCCTCCTGGACTGCCACTAGAGGATTCCGATGACACTGTTGTGAACTCGAGGACGAGTTCTTTCCTACCCGGGGTGACTGATGCAGGAGGGTTTCTAGGGTTCCTAATTTGGGTTCCTAGAGTTCCTAATTTGCTCTCAAAGTAGAGATCTTTCAATTTAATTAGGAGTATTTTTAGTTTTCTTTTAGGATTAGGCATTATTTTTTTAGGAATAGACTGCTTGTTATTTTAGTATTTTTTTTTCTTTTAGAAATAGGCAGTTTTTTTTTAGGATTTATTTTTTTCTTTTTGGTAATATTTCTTTTATCGTTTAGGAAGAGAGCAGTTTTTTTTTAGGATTTACTTTTTTTTTTTTGGAAAGCGAGCTGGGTTTTTATAGGATCCCATAACCTATCAACAAGGTGCAACCTACAAATCAACACCATAAGAAAGTAACCATGCTGCCGGCGGGTCTCGAACCTAGGACGTGGGGGATAAACCCACACAGCCCTAACCACTCGACCATAACACCATTGGCAAAATTTTACAAACCTCCAACCACTACACCAATATAATGATGTCTTGTGGGCTAATTTAGAGACAGTTTTTTATTTGCATAATTTTGAATTGACATTAGAAATATTTCTCTGTGTTTTGGGCGATTATTTTGTATTCTTCCTTGTGAATTATCTGTTAGAACTAACCCGCAGAATAATCGTTATTCTGCCTGACGTCAGTTTTACAATAAACTAATTAAATATATATTTTCAAATTGAAATTATTTTTCAACCCAACTTCTAATACACACAGATTACTTCGCCAAACTCGCAGACAAGTAAAGCTAAATCCAATGAGTTTCTCAATCTTTTTCCTGTAGGCCAGAAACCAAATCAAAACAAATTTTATCTTTCCATTCAAATGTGCCAATGTGTAAGTGTCTTGGAGAATCTGATATTGCAATAACTTTTTGAAAATGGAGAAAGTCATTTCTTTCGCATCAATGACTATTTATTTCTAAAGAATAAGAGCATATTAATCTTTTTTTAGTTTTTTTAGCATATCAGTTTTCAACATTGACTTGATGTTCTATGCTAACTTTAGAGATGTTAAACTTGACCCTTTTACATGATCCTGGAATCCGAGAGAACCCAAGCTAAACTCATTTATCTTGATGTGCTAAAACAAGTGCGATATGAACCTCATTAAATAGACCCACTACAATAATGCTTCAAACCCATGAAATCTACACAGTTAAATCTTCCTATTCAAAGAAATCTTCCTCATTTATTTTGGCATAATAATTTGTGTGTAGTAGGAAACACTTTATTTGTAGTTTCCAATTTAAAAAAAAATTCTTATAATGTTTATAAATTAAATAAAAGGGCCTTATTAATTACATTTAAGTATTAGTTAGCATTAGGTTAACTTGAGTTAAAGAGATGATGTGTCGAAAATGTAGCTTATGGAGCATATTTGATCTTCCATGGTCCGTGGAGCAGCTGATCTCGACTCTCAATTTTCATTTAACAATGGAAAAGAAAATTCCACTCATCATCTTAAATTAAATTATATTTACTACTATATAATACACGAAAAATATAATGTTATGCTGCCCTTTGTCTTTTTTTTTTATGCACCCTTCATCAAATCATATCTATTGAATGGAAAAACCATACAGTATATATCAATATAGTAATAATAATAAATCAATAAAGGAAAAGCTATTTTTTCAATATTATAAAGTGAAAAAAGAGAAATAACAAAATAACAATGTATGGAATAAGAGGGAATATATGTAAATGTCTCGACCAAGTGTTCAATTGTAGAATTGTCATCATTCCCAAAATAAAAGCAAATATGTGGACACAGGCAATGGACCAAGTCGATCAAATGATTAACCCTACCTAAAAACAAGCATCCTAATTAGAAACAGAAATGAATGCAAGCAAAATGCAGGCAGTAGGGAAATAGAGAAGTTCAAGACAAGATTCTTTCAAGGATTATTATCTCGAAAGTCTATTTATATAATGTTGTCATGGAATACACATAAGATAGCATAGTTACCAAATGTTTTATAAATTATTGCTGACTTTTCTAATAGTAGCATGAGCTAGTTCTATACATTGATGATAAACCACAATTTGTGTGAGAAATCTCAGTGCAAAATATTGGAAAAATCTCAAATTGATCTGACATATAACAAATTTAACCATATAATCTTTTTTTAAAGGCGAGCAAGGTTTCATTGGATCCCTGAACCATTTAATGCCTCTGACAGAGTTTGATCTCTGGACTTGTGATACCATCCACTACAAGTCTAACTGAGCTAGTAACATATTATTTATTTTTTCCTAAATGAATAAATACATTCAGTGACCATTATCTGAAAGCTTCTAGGAACAACATCTTCATATGGATCTTGATGATGCATTTTTCAGCATTGATCATGCTGTTAGCAAGCATTAACCTCCCTAAACACATCGGTGAGAGTTATTTTCAGTTCCACCAGACATATCTCACTCTCCTACGTCACTTAGACATACTCTCAACTGAGTATCATCCGCTTTACCTAGCTGATATGATATTCTTACTCATACTCGACCTAGCTGAAATTGTTAAATGTATGTAAGTGTTTCACTTTATTGTTAATAGATCAGAACCGGTAAGATTAAGTTATTACATGCCTGACTCAACGGTGAAGACTACATGGGATATTAAATCCCAACGTCTTTTATACATAGTCTATTAGTAGGAGATTTGTCAAATGACACATAAAGAAAACAGAAAAATGCACTAAATAGCTCTTGGTATACCAACAAATAAATCTATATATATATAAACTTCGTTGGTTGAGAGGAAGGACAAGGGATAGTTTTTAAAGCCATGCAGGTACTATATGCTATTTTGTTAACATCAATTTGGTACGATAGATATATATTATCTACATATATATATATAAATGTATATATGCATATGTACACACACATGTGGAATGCAATGATAGAGAGTATCTAATATGCTATTTCATGGGGAGCAGAAAATCGTGCAGAATCTTAAAAGAGCTAAAACCAAGCAAAAGTGAAAACCCAAAGTGAGAAAATATTAAATTATCAGACTACGTAACAGTGGTTTTTATTGCATGAGTGTGTGTAAGAGTAAGAGCAAATTAAAGAGAGTGATTTCTACTGTTCTTCCATTTTCATAATCATCATTGATTTATGTTTCGGGAGAAACAATTTATATGTACGGATAGATTGTTTTGTTTCTTCCTAAACTTTCCTTCCATTGCTAATAACGAGCATTGTTTCTGTAGTATTAATGTTGGGCAGAGTAAAATATGTTGAAATTGTAACTTATAGCTTTTCTTCATTAATTCCCTTTTGATGTTTTTAAAAGCTAGCTGCGTGGAAGATAAATTAGGGTTTACTAATGTTTTCCAGCCAGATCGATCTTTTGGAGGTTCAATTAGGGTTTACTATGATTGGGCTGATAAAAAAAAGAAAGACAGACTTCAAACTTGATTATTCTGTTATCATTTAATAAACAATTTTTTGACCAAGTTATGACAAAATATTTCCAAATAGTAAGTATTGTAGTCGATCCAGTGGATAGACATATTTTTATTCTATTATTTTGTGATCTAATGAAGCCAAGAATTTGAGTCACAAGATCTAGGTAGCTAGGTTGCTAGTAAGTAAATGTTGTAATAGAAGATTACCAGAAGATTGATGAAGAATCAAGATGACTTCACTGAAGGCTTTGAATCATCGTCAGTCGCTTTGTGTTCAATCTTCTTCTTCTTCTTCTTCTTGTAAGGGATCCCTCTTGCTTTCGCTTGAGACTCCCTCACCTCGCGAAGATAAACGCGGATAGTACCACTTCCAAAAGGGTTCGTCTCTGGAGACCCTCCGTTCTCTTCATAGGCAGCTCGAAGCCTACCAATTAGTGCATCAAGGCTTCCCCAAGCTTGCCTAAGTGGACATGTACATGGTGCTGGCGGTTCGGGTTGTCCAAAGAAGACACACCCTTGTAAATGAACCTTTGTCTTGCCAAACTGATCGAGATATCGGAGAAACTCAATCACATGGCTGTAATTGCACTGTGATAATGGAACTGGAGGCCTCTTGTTCTTCAAGTACTGACCAAAAGTGTTCCAGTCTCTCCTCTTCTGCGACTCATATCGGCTCAAAGGAGCTGTCTGATGCTGATCAGAACCTACTTGCTGCCTTGAAGAAGATCCTTCTCCCAATTCTTTTCCCTTGTTCGACATGTCGAAACCGGTTCGGTTTCCAGTGTGATATGCAAGAGATGTTAAGGAAGAAATGGGGATGGATGGAGGTGGAGATGAAGGAATAGGAATGCACTGAACAAAGATGAAAATCACATCATGGGCCTACAGGAGGGGACGTGCCATGGGCCCCTGTTAAGGTCCTTTTGTTCCTCTTTTTCTTCTTCTTTCATTATTTCCTGCTTTTTAATAATTCCATTACCATTAACTATGTTTTTTCCTCACTTATTTTATAATTAATCGTACACCATACACATCATACATATAATTATTAGGGGTTCAATATTAATATAATTACCCCCGTATCTTGAAACCTAGGTGACTGACTAATAATGCGCAGACAACCATTGTGATTCCTTGACTCAGTTGCACACAGTACTAGCTAGTTAATCTGGGTTACCATTTTTTTTTACTCCTCAAAACTTCTAGCTGTCGAATAATGAAACCTACATATTTACTATAGATGGTAATAGTTTTTGTTGTATCGCTGTAATAAAACTACGGATAATAACTAATAAAAAAAAAACTTCTTCCTTTATGTTAGACTCAGTGAGTGAACACCTACTGTTACATGTTCTAGTCTTCTAGATCATAAAACTAATTGACTTTAAAGATTGATTATCTTTTAATATAATTACCACTACCACAGATGACCACTAACGCTAATGCTCAATAATGCTAAACAATATTTTAACTGTAACATTAGTGATGTTTTTGTTTTTGTTCATATGGGGTTATAGAATATGTTTACTGCACCAAGCCAATATGCCCTCTGATTGGGTGGACATCGAAATCATTGGATTGATCTTGGTGAATTTCACACGCAACCAATCGAGCGTATGTAGGGCCGAATCTGGTGTCATTGTTCAAGTATATGTTTCTTGATCAACAAAGCATATACAGGATTTATGGATACATGCACGCAGTTTCTCACATGTATCTTCATATGGATGCATGCATAATAGATGGGTTCAATTATTTGTCCATAATATGAAGTCCGTGAGCACTCATTAATTCTTAATTATCTACAAAAAAAAAATGTCAAAGATACAAATTGAATCAGTTATATTAATTCAGCTGGATTTGACTGTGACAG
Organism: Berberis vulgaris; assembly: GCA_963556465.1. Classification (NCBI taxonomy): domain Eukaryota; kingdom Viridiplantae; phylum Streptophyta; class Magnoliopsida; order Ranunculales; family Berberidaceae; genus Berberis; species Berberis vulgaris. The sequence goes on from OY747135.1 coordinate 59,775,187, forward strand.
TTATTAATGGATGTAAAATATAAAAGTGAATCATCTGAGATTAGGTCAAATAGTGAAGAAAGATGAGCTAGATACCAAGTAATCTGGTCAAAAAGTGTTAGATATGATGCAAAAGATAAGAAAGCTCAATTAGTAAATTTGATTTGATTTTGAAGTAAAACAGACACAATACTTTTGATATCATTGTAATTTCATTTTAAACCGCACATGCAAGCAGCTAATGTTATTCATGTCACCACCAGACAAGTTGGCTTCAGCCCGGAAGTTTAACCAGGCCATGGTAGGAAATGTTGAGACTAAAAGTTCACTCCACCCGTTTCGTAGACCTCAACCTTGATATATGCTAGATATGTCCTCTCTATAAGCTTAAGTTTTTAGAGAAGTTTGCAATTTAACATGGTATTTGAGCTTTGGTTCAAAAAGGTCGGAGGTTCAATTCTCGCCCAACACAATTGCTGAGATATTTTTCAGCTATTGCGCTGAGGGAGAGTATTGAGACTAAAAGTCCACTCCACCCGTTCCGTAGACCCCGACCTTGATATATGCTAGATATGTCCTCTTTATAAGCTTAAGTTTTTAGAGAAGTTGACAATTTAACAGAAAATTCGTAACCTACTAAGAAACTTTAGTGAAAACTGACCTTTATTGTGGAGATTTTGGTCCATTTTTCGTAGAAACCAAACTAATTCAAATCCACTGCTCTAGCTAGTGGTGTGTCACATTACACCTTATGGTTGTTATTGCATCCTTATCGTTCATTAATATAAAATCCCATCATTTTCAAAAGATTATGTTCCTTCATTACCACTAATGTAGTGTTCCAGGGGAATAACAATCTAGCAAATCAAAGGTGAACAATTGTACTTGATCAGACTTAACTCTCGACCTCTATTTTGTCCTTCACATTCTACTATAAAGACTTTTGTTGTATTACACAACAATCACATATGGGTGATGAACAGAACATTAAATTGTAGGGGTGTGGCGGGGCAGCGGGTTCTGCTGCTGTAGAATTGTACCCCTGTGCGGACGGTAGTGTTGTTCTGTTTGGTCATTGTCTTTGTAATTTGACCAAATGGGGCAGTACTTAATAGCTAGCTAGCAGAGCAGATCACTCATAAATCTTTACTTAATAAAAAGGGACATAAACTAGACTGCTACTGTGCTTATTGTGGAGAACCTTGGATTCCCCCGGCCATACAGTTTCAAAAGCTCCTCAATAACATGGGTGCTCGTGCGGCTGCTGTTGTACTCATTGCTAATTCAGACTCTCAAAAGGCCAGCTTTACATACAATTTCGAAGAAAACAAGGGGGGAAGACATAAACATGCACCCATGTGCATGTTTTCTCACCATGCTAGATGCTTTGATAAAGTATGCTTAGTGACTTAACTCCGAACAATCAAGGGTCTATATTTGCATACTCAAAAGCTAAGTCTAGGATGTGAAAATGATTGAAAATCGATTTCTCAATGCGATAGAGATCCAATGCCTAAATGATAAAGCACGCCGTTGGAGATATTTGCGTTGCCCCAACTACGTACACGGGTAACGTATAATTTTGAGGTTCCTAAAATCCTTGTCTGCTTGCTTGCACACAAAAAAATAAAAATTTAATATACCTTTGAGAGTGAACATTAACCTACATAAATTCATCACTCATGTATCGCCATATCTGGAATACAAATACTTGGAAAAGAAAACACAAATGGAGAACTCCTTTTAAAGAGCAATTATAAGATATGGATGTTCTATTCCTGAAGTGATGAAGTGTGAAAACACTATGAGATGCAAAGTTGTAATAGTTGAATTATACAAAAGTGAAACAAATGGTAAGAGGAAAAAAGTTGGAGGAATCAAAAGGGACAGTTGTGGTTATTGTATTATTGGTAAGTAGTCATAATATCAGTAGTACAGATAGAATAGATGGATGCAGTGAAATCTAAGGATGCCTCTCTGCGATTATTCCGCCAGACAATGTCCCTCTTTTTGAGGAACTAGTACGAGTTCTGCTCTCATTTCACTTTCTTTTTCTTTTTCTTGACCAAGACAATAATAAGAGGCCTGGTAGTTCTAGCTCTGCTTTCAGTCTGAAAATCTGGCATCACTTGCAAACTGACTTACAAGTCAATAGGAGCATCTTCATTGCATCAAATATCCATTTCCATAGACTAATAGCACCTATCATTTCCCCAATGATAAGGTGTTTTTCCAGGTTTATTGCAGTGTATGAATTAAACTTTAATGATGGTTTTTTAAATAAACCAAACTTACATTTTTATTGTACTCTATTCCTACACCACCTAAGGATTGGGTAGGGATGGGCAATTCCTAAAGAGGTAGCTACAGTTCAATTTGATCATCAGATCCAGTGGTGATGATTGTTAGAAGGAAAACAGTTGAAGTACCACCCGCATAGTTTCTACATCAAAATTAAACTAGTAAGCTATGACATTGGAAACTCCACTCATTGTTTGTATCTAAATTATATTTCTAGTTATCACTCATGCAACTTGGTGGCTGAAAAAGTGATTTGCATTGGCGATGCTCTAAGTATCTGAAGTCTAAATAGACCTGGATAAATTAATGTTGCACAAAAACTTAAAGCATTGCTGTAGTCTCACTGCTGTTTAACTCCAAGATCCAATTATAATGACATTGTTGGTGAGAGTCGAACTTTGTCAAATTCCCGGTTCCTCCGGCTGCAGAACGTACAAAAGGAAGAGATTCAGTGGCTGCATTTTTAGCTGCTAGTCTAAAGAATAAAATTATTGTGCATGTTTAACTTTGCAAGTTGTTTTCTAGCATTGGACATACTTTAAAGAACACAGTAGGCCGTGTGATTGTTTCATGGTATCAGAATAGAGATGGAGTGGTGACACGCGGAGCAAGTGTAGTTTTGGGACCTCACCACCCCCTGAGAGAGATAATTTAGTTAAGTTGTCGTGACATAGAGGAAGATCAAATGGCAAATTAATGGGGACAGATTGTAAACAGTGATTTGAGTTGGGTTTGTCTGCACCGACATATTTCCAAATCGACTCCTTACCATTGTCGTCTTCCCTTCATGGAAGATGATATCATATTTCCCATGGTAGGGTTGTTTTTTTCTTTGGAGCCAAGCAATCGCAACTTCTGGGGGTTGGGAAACTTGGGGACCTATTTCTAGTACAGAAAATAAAATGAGTCTTTAACATGGTTCACTCAACATTAATTCACCAACTTAAGACCACGCAATAAGGTTCCTCTAACTTTCAGTTGAACTCTTCATTCAGGAATACAAGTGCAGGAGCTGGAAGCATTTTTTTTATGCACTAGAACAATGCAAAGACTACTTGTGAATTACTATCAGACCAGGTATTATAGTAACGATATATTGAAAGAAAAAAAAAAAAAGCCTAAAAGAACAGAAACTATAATGAGGTTTTTCTTGTCATCTCGAAGTGTAAAATCGTGATTAATCAATGGTACTATATGAGGTTAGAGACGTGGTACCTGTCCGGTCGACAATCTATGATTAACTTTAGGAAATAGGTGTATTACAATAGTGTTTGCCCCACGATATCGAGACACTCACTCGTCCTGAAGGTGAAATTTTCACGAATTTGAGGTGGGTCGAGCGCGTGGCCTCGGAATCAACCGTTTTCTGATAAGGAGGAGTTGGACCAATCAGAAAAGAGACCAGATATTTCATTCGGGTCAATTAGACAAAAAGTGACTTAAGCCTAATTGTAGGTTTTTGATGTATCTAAGAGATCTTGGCATAGCAATTAATCAATCCATGAGGACACATCTAGAAGACAACTAAGTATAAAAACATGCACTTTGATAACTAGAAAGTGATAACTAGAAGGGGTAAGATTCTATTTCCCTTGTTACGCAGATTTTCATTATTTGGTCGTCTATTTATTAAGGAAATTATTTATTCATAAAACTGTTTTTCACTACTCATGAGAATCCAAATTTGAGGGAAGGTCACCTATTCGAATTCTCGAAAACAGTTTCAATTTTCATGTCTATTTCCCTCCAAACAAACAGACCCTTAGAGATTTTCGGTTCTTCTCATAGTTAATTTATTAATTTTACTTCTTTGTTATCAACTTGTAACTCATTACTAACTTTAGTGTCGGAGGTCTTAACGCATGAAAACCCTTGTTTGAGAGTTCATTTGCAGGTGTCCTCTCTTTAGTCAATGTTATTGCAGTTCAAGCCCGGAGACTTACACATACCACAAGAAGACATAAACATCTAAAACAACAACTAGGTCTGAAATTAAAAAAAATAAAAATAAAAATAATATATATATATATATATATATATATATATATATTATTATTATTTTTTCTCGGTTACTCTATGAAAAGAATCATATAGAGTCTTTGTTGTATAATTAAATGAAGCGCCTTGCACAAATTATTACTAGCCAGTATACATATTTTGTTGTTTTACATATAATTATAAAATTGTAACCAAAAAAAAAAAAACCCTATGAAGAAACAATTACTAGATATATTATGTTTCCCACAAATCTTATTGATATGCATCTTGATGGAAAAACCCATCACATCCCTTTCATGGAATTTGTCTTAATTGATGAGACTAGTGCAGGTTTAGGTCAGAAATTAGATAGGTGGCGGGCGGCTTTAGAGAGTAAAGGTTTTAGAATTAGCCGTTCGAAAACGGAGTATCTAGTGTGCAACTTTGGTTGTGAACCACGAGGGAGAAGTAATGCAATTGAGATCGAAGGTGTAAAGGTCCCAGAGTGTGAGGCTTTTCGATATCTAGGATCTATAATTCAAAAGAATGAGGCTATTGGAGAAGATGTAGACCATAGGATTAAAGCTGGTTGGTTGAAATGGAGAATGACGTCAGGAGTATTATGCGATAGAAGGATGCCTGCAAGGCTAAAAAGGAAATGCTATAAGACAATTGTTCGACCAGTCATGCTATACGGTTCAGAATGTTGGGCTACTACGAGACAACATACGCATAGGATGGCAGTAGCAGAAATGCGTATGTTAAGGTGGATGTGTGGTAAAACTCGTAAGGATAAAATTAGAAATGAAAGAATTAGGAGATACTTAGGTGTAACGCCTATAGAAGACAAAATTAGAGAAAGACGTTTAACTTGGTTTGGTCATGTGCGAAGGAGACCAAGCACGGTGCCAATTAGAAAATGTCTAGATTGACAAGTTAATGGAGGGTGTAGACGGAGGGGACGACCGTTGAAAACTTGGATGAAGGCGGTGAATGAAGATATCATTGAGCTTGGATTAGGCAAGGATATGTTGGAAGACCGCATTGCTTGGAGAACCAAAATCCATGTAGCCGACCCCATAAATATCGGGAATGGGCTTTGATGATGATGATGATGATGAATGAAATGCTTTCTCGATTAAAGCAGGAAAACTTTGTTTAGGCTCCCCCTCGAAAAACTTATTCCTGTTCGATCTTTTAACTCACCGACAACTCTTTTCTAGACTCAAGTCCCTTGAGAGACTCAATGTCTAAACATTCAAAGCCTCATTGAACAATTCCCCTCTACTCCTCAACAATTCCTCCACAAAATAGAAAAATAGAAGAAAAAAAATTCCCTGGTTAAACCAAACATTGAAAAAAAAATTTGAATTTTTTTCCAAAATTTTTCCTAAGGGTGTGTTGATTTTTGGGTGTTTCATGGAAAAAGAAAACTTTTCCCACAAAATTGAGTTTTCTTGCATTTGATTTTACTAGAAAGAAAATTTTCTGCTGTGAAATGTTTTCCCACTTCAAAACGGGAAAATTTTGTTTAGGCTCTATCTTAGAAAACTTTTCCCTGTTCGATCTTTTCACTCACCCATGACTGCTCTCTCAACTCAAAGCCTAGGAGAGACTCAATGTCTAAACATTAAAAGCCTCGTTGAACAATTCCTCTCCTATCCTCAACAATTCCTCCACAAAATAGAAAATGAAAATTTTTTTCCTTGGTGAAATCAATCAGTGAAAACAAATTTGAGTGCTTTTGAAGTCTAGGTTTTATCAATCGAGGAGAGGAGGTTTACCTATATATTTTCACTTTGATCACCAACCAATATCACCTTGATATGACTCCACTACACCGACTTCACGTGGGCAGAAACAAACCTCTTCTTGTCTCTTTATCTGGAGTATATAATGCGAGTTCCCCAAATGAACAGTAAAATGTGTGTGTCTTCGAATCTAATATTCACTTCCCAAAATGTGCTCCTAATTCAATCATATTTATTAGGAAAACCAACAGGCAGTTGAACAGTGACTAGGGGTATTTTCGTGCATTCAACAATTAACAATAAATTTTCAAACTATGAACAGTGGTGATTTTCCAATTTCATCAACGCCCTCCCAAGTTCATACTTTTTACATAAAAAACCATAAAAGAGGATGCACAATGTCAAGGGTAATTGTGTATATTCAAAGATGAATACAGTACTATTAATCGTCATTACGATGAACAATACTTTGCCTCCCACTTTAAAATTTTCTTTCCCATTGTACCTTGACAAGTTCTTAATATTTACGAGCAAAATCAATGTGGGTGAATAGTGATAAGAGATATTTGTGATTTTTAAGCTCGGGTGAACAGTTCGAAATAATAAATACTATTACATATTTATTATGTTACCCTTCATATTCAGAATACTTGCAATTCAAAGCAGTCCCTCATAAATATTTATCAATTATCCCCATGCTTCTATCGTAATTTATTTGAAGCACTCCAATTTTCTATAAATTAAAAAAACCTCTTACATCTAATATTTTTTATTTTCCATTTTGTCATTCGCATTCCATAATTTTACAATCAAAAGAACCCCTCTTACACATTAATTAATAGAAAATGATATTTATTTTTTGGTGAAATCAATCAGTGAAAACAAATTTTGAGTACTTTTGAAGTCTATGTTTTATCAACCGAGGGGAGGAGGTTTACCTATATATTTTCACCTTGGTCACCAACCAATATCACCTTGATATGACTCCACTACATCGATTCCACGTGGGTAGAAATCAACCTCTTATTGTCTCCTCATCTAGACTATATAATGTGCGTTCCCCAAATGAACAGTAAAATGTGTATGTCTTCGAATCTAATTTTCGCTTACCAAAATGCGCTCCCAATTCTATCATATTACAAGGAAAACCAATAGGCGGTTGAACAGTGACTATGGGTATTTTTGTGCATTTAACGATTAACAATAAATTTTAAAACTATGAACAATGATGATTTTCCGATTTCACGCCCTCTCAAGTTCATACTTTTTACATAAGAACCATAAAAAGGATGAACAATGTCAAGGGTAATTGTGTACATTCAAAGATTAATTTTGAATATAACCCTATTAATCGTCATTATACGATGAACAATACTTTGTCTACCACTTTAAAACTTTCTTTGCCATTGTACCCTTACAATTTCTTAATATTTATGAGCAAAATCAATGTGGGTGAAGAGTGATAAGGGATATTTATGACTTTCAAACACGGGGAACAGTTCGAAATATTAAATACTATTACACATATTTACTATGTTACCCTTCAAATTCAAAATATTTACAATTCAAACCAGCCCCTCATAAATATTTATCAATTGTCACCCTTATCGTTATTTATTTGAAGCCCACCAATTTTCTATAAATTAAAAAAGGCTCTTACATCTAATTTTTTTATTCCCATTTTGCCATTCATATTTCATAATTTTACTAATTAAAAGAACCCATCTTAAACATAATTAATTGAAAATGATTTGTTATTCTTGGAGAAATCAATCAGCGAAAACAAATTTTGAGTGCTTTTGAAGTCTAGGTTTTATCAACCGAGGATAGGAGGTTTACCCATATAGTTTCACCTTGATCATCAACCAATATCACCTTGATATGACTCCACTACACCGACTTCACGTGGGCAGAAATCAACCTCTTCTTGTCTCCTCATCTGGACTATATAATGCGCATTACCCATATGAACAATAAAATGTGTATCTCTTCAAATCTAATTTTCACTTTCCAAAATGCTCCCAATTCTATTATATTTGCAAGGAAAACCAACAGGCTGTTGAACAATGACTAGGGGCATTCTTGTGCATTCAACAATTAACAATAAATTTTCAAATTATGAACAGTGATAATTTTCCGATTTCATCAACGCCCTCCCAAGTTCATACTTTTTAATTAAAAACCATAAAGATGATGAACAATGTCAAGGGTAATTGTGTTCACTCAAATATTAATTTTGAATATAATACTATTAATAGTCATTACGATGAACAATACTTTGTCTCCCACTTTCATTTTTCTTTCCCATTGTACCCTCAAAAGTTCTTCATATTTACGAGCAACGTCAATGTGGGTGAATAATGATAAGGGATATTTGTGACTTTTTAGCACGGGTGAACAGTTTGAAATAGTAAATACTATTACACATGTTTACTATGCTACCTTTCAAATTCAAAATATTTATAATTCAAACCAACCTCTCATAAATATTTGTCAATTATCCCTACGCACCTATCGTAATTTATTTGAAGCCCTCCAATTTTTATAAATTAAAACATGCTCTTACATCTTGTTTTCTATTTTATCATTTACATGTCATAATTTTACAATCAAAACACCACTATTAAACATTAATTAATTATAATTAAGATCCTATCATAATTTATTTAAAGCACTCTAATTATTTATAAACTATACATATCAAAAATAATCTTTACGTATTACCGAATTTTCGTAGTAAAAATAAAAAAATTTATTGAATATCTGCTCACTACCCCTAGTAAGAATAACTCACAAATCTTTGGACTTCTTCCAATCTTTCATCTCACGAGTCCTTGAATGGTACAAGCCCCAAGCTGTTCACAGGTCTGAATTTTCTCCATGGAATAGATGGGCTTTCATATCCAAAACCTCATTACAAACTTTCTAGTCAGGGCTTCATCTCAAATGGGTTGGGCTGGTGCCCGCACCACATAGCCCTATCTTGAATTTTACTAGCCCATCAAAATTAAGCCAGTAGATTGTGTTTGTGAAATTAATGGGCCCACCTAAGTTGCTCAACCATTTTATAGGCCTATCTATGGAGTGGAAATGAACTAAAACTAGTATAGTGTGGAACCGTGGATACTTTTATTATTGATTTATTTATTTATCCAAGGAATGAAATTACTGAGCTGATGATACGAGAGTATATACAAGGATTGAGTTTTCCCGAAATTTTCGATGTTTTGAAATTATGAAAAGAAAAATGGCGAAATTTTTTTTACATTTTTTGATGATTTTTTCCCTAAGTTTTAGGAATTTTTCGTAAAAATATGAAATATTTTTTTAGGGGATTTTCAAAAAATTTCTGGGTTTTTCTCGTAAATTTGGATTTTTTTTACAATTATCATTTTTCTAATTATTTATTATTTTTTAAATCCTCTGATTTTCTAATTATCATTTATTCTACTTATATATTGATTTTTGAAACCATCCCCTCATTTTATAATTATATATTGATTTCATATTTGTTTCATTTCTTGGTGGCTTCATTTATACATTCTCATAAATTGGCTACTACAATTTCCAACTGTTCCATGATCATATACCCAAGGATTGTGATTTCGTTTTTCAAGTTAATTTTAGTCTCCAGATTTTAAAAAATATTTTGAGAAATATTTATGTGTGTAAAGAATAAACGTAAATATTTCAAAGTACATGAATGTAAGAATTTAATTAAAAATTAGAGGTATGGCTATGGGTAGGGTGCATTGGAATGGTTGGGAAATGAGAATTAAAATTAGAAAAAAACTCACTTTGGTTCGGTTTGGTTTTTTCGGGTGTTAAAAAAACTAAAACCGCAATCGAACCGAATGCATTCTGTTCGGTTCGATTTTCTACTATTTAGTTTCGGTTTTGCTTTAGGTTCGGTTTGTTTCGATTTGGTTCAATTTGATTCGATCGATTCGGCCGATTTTTGAAAACCAATTAACACCCCTACTGACTACACACTCAGCCCAATCGATTTGTATCCCCAACCATCATCTCTACTGGGTGGTAGTAGAAGATAGAAGATAGTAATTGTTGTTAACTGATGAGATATCCAACAATCACCCTATCGCGGTGGTACACGTGGTGAAGGTCCTAATACGAAAAAGGCATCAATTCGGTTCCAAGCGGACCCAATCTTAATCCACTGTTCAGTTTGTTAGTCAGGCGCCAAAATCCAAATTATGTCAGCTCACATGGCACGGATCTTGGAGTTTGGTCCAGGATAATAAGGATCCAACACAAATCTCTAAGCTGTCATAGGCCCGAGATCTAGAGTCCAAATAGAGTCAACTGCCAAAGAGACTCAATCATGTACAAGTAAGATTCTAGGCGAGATCTCATCTGTCATCACGCCCTTGGTAGCAAGACATTTGAGGAGGGGACACTCACAATAAAAATGGGCCAAGGGAAGAAGAAAGGCACGCACACACATTGTTAATTTCATCTAATCTATATTCTTCCTTGCACCGTCGCATGACTTAAGTATCGGAGTGCCTTCGGCCACCACAATGGTGATCTTTGGCTCACCGTTGTTCATGTCGCACGACTCAACTACTAAGTGACCAGAGAAGCCCAACCACAGCGCCAAATCGATCCGATTAAGGAAGAAGAATAGTCGCACAACTCAACTACTGAGGCAACCATGGCTGACCCCTGCATAGATAAGATCCTACTCCATATGGATCTTCTAGCTCGGGTGGTAGAAAGACTCACTTAGGATCAACAACAACCATTCGAGAACGATGGAAATCCGAAGAGGTCCCAGTTTCAGGGGATACCCGAGAACACGTTCAAGAAAACGAGAACCTCCCCGTGGAGAAACGAAGAATTGGTCGGGAGGAGAGCTTGAGAGATGATGGGGATCAAGGGGACCATGCCCCAAAACAGATAGGACCACGCTCAAGAATTCGCTTCGACTAGGGGCGACCGATCCAAATGCCCTGTGTGATCTCACTGTCCCTCTATTCTCAGAAGAGATCACAAATGCCTCTACCAAAAAAATGTGTCATCCCAAAACTAGAGTTCTACGACTGAACGTCAAATCCGTCAGATCATCTGCATTATTACTACCATATGATGGCGCTGAAAGAAAGTTTAGAGGCAATCATGTGCAAAACTTTCCCCACCAGCCTGAAGAAGGTTGCGCTAACCTGGTTCTACAACCTCCAGCCAAGAACTATTGAATCATTCCAGGTCTTGGTGAAGGTATTCATCACCAAATTCGTCAGAAGTAAACGGATCAGGAAATGGCCCCACTATCTGCTAAGCCTCAAGCAGAAGCAAGGCGAGACCCTCATGGAATATGTCACTCGCTTTAATGACAAGCTGACTTTGATCGACGATTGCAACGACAACACGTTGGTCACCGCTTTCACTTTCGAATTTTGAGGATGTCAGTTCTATAACTCCCTCACACTAGAACCCCATCCGATATGACAAATCTGTTGAAAAGCGCCCAAAAGTACATCGATCTGGAGTAAATGTTGGCTCTAGGAAGAGGGAAGAAAACAAAATAAAACACTTCTCTAGAGCCAAGGACAAGGACAAAATAGGAGATAATTCCAAGTGGAAATGAATCGAGAACCAAGTTAGGTTCGACCAAATAAAGCCATACAAGGCCAATAGCTCCAAATACCCATATTACACTCCGCTCAACCCCAATCTGTCCAATATCCACTCCGCTATGAAAAAGTGCGAACACATCAAGTGGCTATCGAAACTCAAAGGGGATCTTTCAAAACTTGATAAAGACAAGGATTGTTCTTATCACAAAAAGATAGACCATGATACCAAAGACTGCAGAAGCCTCAGGGATGAGATTTAATACTGGATCCGGGGAGGACGACTGAAGGAGTTCATTGGCTTCAGGGACATGTGGACCCAAAGCTAAGAAACAACACAGGAAGTCAAATATATGACTGTTGATGTTGTGTGTGTCCTTCATGTGGCAAACGAGGAGAGGAAACACTCGAATCATTCATTAAAGAAATTGGTGTGGGAGCTGTGAGTCAAATTTCACTATAGGGACCATCCCGTCCAACACATAAGAAAGAAAAGAAAAGTCTTGAGCCTGACATTCATGGAACGGGACATGAGGGGACTTTGCTTTCCCCACAACGACGCTCTAGTCATCTTGGTCGGGATAGCAAATGAGAAGTAAGAAAGTCGCTGGTAGACATAGGCAATTCCATCAATGTCATGTTTCTAAGCCCATTCCGCAAAATGCAACTGAAGGAAGAATATTTGACACCTGCCAACCAAGCCATGTTCGGTTTCAACGAAAAAGCTACTACCCAATCGGAACGATCAAACTGCCGATAGTCGCGGGACAACCAAACCTACCGAGGATATTGATGACTGAGTTCTCGGTCGTTGACGCTCGTTCCAAATACAATGTAATATTGGGGCGACCTTGGTTACATCACATAGAGTTGGTAGTCTCCACCCATCACCGGTGCCTCAAATACCCTTCTAATGGCGAAGTAGGAATGATTAGAAAGGACATGACCGTCACTACCAGGCAACCAAAAGACGAAACACGACAACCCGAGCAAAATAATCTAAAGGACGAAATCCTGAATCCATATAGGGAGGACCCACCTCCGCCTTCAGACATCGAACTTCCATCCAACCTGAGAGGGAGGCAAAATGTTGGGCAACCAAAAGAAGAGGTCGTCACCGTATACTTGGACAACCCAGCTAACATGAAAGTAGTCCAAATAGGCTTTAACCTTAACAGAGCGTTGGCAGATCAACTAGCCGCTCTCTTAAAGAAGAACCAAGATGTTTTTGCCTGAACAATGAAAGACATGATGGGAATTGACCCATGAAATACACCGACTGCAAGTCAATCTGGACATAAACCCCGTCAGGCAGAAAATGAGGCTAGGGGTACCTGAACGCAACCAGACCATCAATAAAGAAGTGCAAAGGCTACTAAACGCCGATATGATAAGGGAGTCTCGCTACCCAGATTGGCTAGCAAATCAGTCCTAATGAAAAGGAAAAATGAGAAGTGGAATGTCTGCATGGACTACACGAACCTTAACAAAGCCTTATCAAAAGATAACTTTCCATTGCCTCGAATAGACTAGATCGCAGACGCAACATCAGGACACAACTTGCTTAGCCTCATGGACCCGTATTCTGACTACAATCAGATCAACATGCACCCACTGAATTAGGAGAAAACATTTTTCATAAGGGATAGGGGCACATACTATTACCGAGTAATGTCGTTCGGATTGACGAATGCGGGTACCAACGGCTGGTAAATTGGATGTTCAATGGGCAGATTGGAAAAACGATGGAGGTTTACAATGACAACATGCTGGTAAAAAACCTCCATAGATCCGATTACCTTTGGACCTTCAAGGAGCTTTTTCCCAATTACGCAAATACAAAATGAAGCTCAACCTGCAAAAATGTACCTCTGGAATACAATGAGGAAAATTCCTAGCTACATAGTTAATCAAAGAGGATAGAGGCTGACCAAAAGCAAATTCAGGCTCTTCTTGACATGAGGTCTCCCATGAACATAAAAGAGGATCAGAACCTGACTAAAAGGGTGGCAGCCTTGAATAGGTTCATCTCAAAACCTTAATTAGATGTTTCCCTTTTTTCAAGATCCTAAAGGGGAAAACAAAATTTTGATTGGGAGAGCAATGCGAACATATCTTCCAATACCTAAAGGCATACATAGGAAACATGAAGCTACTCTCGAAACCCATTCCACTTGAGACACTCTACCTATACATTTCTATCTCGGAGCACACAGTCAGTTTAGCTTTGATCCAAGAGGAAAAAGGGAAATAAAGGCTTGTCTATTACATTAGCAAAGCATTTGATGGAGCGGAGGCAAACTACCCTAACCTGGAGAAGCTTGCCTTAACGCTGGAAACTTCCTCCAAATAACTTTTTACTTGATAATAGTAATGACCGATTACCAACTCCAGTCAGTATTGCACAAACCATAGCTATAAGGAAGAATGATCAAATGATCAGTGGAGTTAGGACAATTTGACATCCATTACGCTCAAAGAACGACCATCAAAGCACAGGCGCTGACAAGCTTCATAACCAAGTTCACTGGGACAGGAAAACCGAAGTTGAAAAACCAGGAAGAAAACAAATATCTCGAGCCACCTTCATAAGGATGGATCCTATGATGAGACGGGTCATCTAGTAAGAAGGACAGCGGAGCCATGATTGTTATTCATACCCCAGAAGGGATAATCCTCAAGAAATCTATCAAATTCGGCTTCTGCGCTTCAAACAGTGAAGTGGAGTATTAGGCCCTCATAGCCGAGTTGAAACTAGCTAGGGGAATCAGAGCAAAAGAAATCACGGTGTTCACCGACTCCCAACTGGTGGTCAATCAGGTGAACATTGAATTCATTGTTAAGGACCCTAGAATGATGACCTATTGTGTTAAAGCAATCGATGCCAAAAGGAGGCTCAAGAGAATTCTACTATGCTGCTATTCCAGGACAGACAATCAAGAGGCCGACAATTTGGCTAGAATGACTTCATTCGCAACGAACGACTCCGACACACTCATAGTGTTCTAAGAGAAGTTGACCCTAAAGGAAGAAGGACTCCATGAAGCCTTCTCCATAAGTGAGGATACCAACTAGATGAATCCCCTAATCAGCTACATAAAAAATGATGTCCTCCCATTAGAAAAGCTAGGGATTCGCAAGCTGAAAAATATATAGGTATGATACACCCTTCTATATAACAGGCTGTACAGAAGATCAACGACTGACCCTCTGCTCAAGCGCCTAACCCTCGATGAAACAAACTATGTCCTCTGAGAAATTCATAAAGGAATTTGCAAAGGACATCTGCTCACAAAGCCTTCACACTAGGGTACTATTGGTCGAAAATGCAGCAAAAGGCCAAAGATCTGGTCTGTATGTGCGATAAGTGTTAGAGGTATGCATTGTACACACATATGCTTGCACAAAACCTGGTCCCAATGACCAGCTCATGGTCTTTTGCGCAAATGGGAATGGATATTGTGGGCCTCTTCCTCGTCTCCGAGAGGAAGAAGTTCCTCCTTGTGGTTGTCGATTACTTTACCAAATAGGTGGAAGAAAGCCCTTTTCCAAGATAAGAGAGAATCAAATCAAGAACTTCATCTGGAAATCTATCATCTGCAGGTTCAGAATACCGAAAACCTTGGTCAGCGATTACGAAACTCAGTTCGTAGGCAAGAAAGTAAGACAACTTTGTGCCAACCTAAACATCAATCACCACTACTCAGCGCCAGACACCCCCAGGCCAATGGACAAACAGAAGTCACCAACTGAACTACCCTGGAAGCAATCAAGAAAAAACTCAAGGCAGCCAAAAGGCTTTGGATCTCTAAGATTTCAGGCATCCTTTAGGCATACCATATCACAAAAAGAACTCCAACTGGAGAGACACCATTTGCCCTGACCTACGGATCCGAGGCAATATGAAGCTCTGATAGTCAGACTAGATCTGCTCGAAGAGCAAAGAGACGAAACAGAGCTTTCGTAAGAATGGTGGCTTATCAGCAAAAGATGGATCAATACTACAATAAGAAGGTCAAACCTCTAGAACTCAAAGTCGATGATTGGGTACTCAGAAAACCCAGTTGATCACCAAGGAACCAGAAGAAGGAAAACTAAGCCCAAATTGGGAAGGTCCCTACAAGGAGACAACAATCAATAGGCCTGAAACATATTGGCTAGATAACCTGAGTGGAGAGCGTCTAAAAGATCGTGGAATGAAGAACACTTAAAGAAGTATTATCAATAAAGGTACTCTCTTTAAAGAATCTCATTTTGTATCACTCCATGCACATGAACATGCTTAGTCCTACCAAAGGACAAGGAAGGCAATCCACATGTGGACCGAACTTAGTCAACAAATAGTTAACTGCAAGCGGATGAGTCCAGTCCACAGATGACTCACCTCGCAACATGCTTGGTCTGATTATGGGGACCATAATTGCGCATTGTGGCTGAACTTCGTTCTAGTCAGGATGTCGACAACTTGCCACATAAGTGACATAATCTGCCTTAGGAACCAAGGCAACCCACATGCAGACCAAACACATTCCATTGCGAGCGGGCGAGTCCAGTCCATGGACGACTCACTGCACCAACATGTTTGGTTCGATTACAGGGACCATAATGGCTTATAGTAGCCGAGCCTAGTCCTAATCAGGAAGGTTATAGCTTGCCACATAAGTTACCTAGTTCACCTTTGGAACCAAGGCAACCCACATGCGGACTGAACTCAGTTCACAAACAGTTCACGGCAAGCGGGCGAGTCCAGTCCACAGACAACTCACCTCACCAACATGCTTGGTCCGATTACAGAGACCATAATGGTGCACAGTGGCTGAGCCTATTTCTATTCAGGATATCGACAGCTTGCCACATAAGTGACCCAGTCCGCCTCAGGAACCAAGGCAACCCACACGCGGATCAAACCCAGTACACAGATAGTTCACCCCAAGCGGATTGAGTCCAGTCCACGGACGACTCACCACTGCGTCTAGTTGTCCCAGTCCACATGGGCTAGGGCAACACCCTCAGTACCAAGATCGAACTCAAAAGTGGGACCATAATCTAGTCCTATCAGATCAAGGTGATTTCCTTGGTGCTTAAGTTTCACACGGACTTAAGCCAAACCACAACGGGGCCATGCTTACTCAGATAGACATGTATTTTTTAGCAGTTTTAATCTTGTCTGTATGGACCGTTAAGACTTGCATTCACTCAGAGCATACAAATTGCAAAAAAAAAAGGAATTCAAACACAAAAAAACTTTATTGATTAATCAAGGAGTTGTTACACAACTTGATCAATTCAAAGGTTTACACACTGCAATAATCTAAGTTTGGTGAAAAGGAAGGTACAGGCAAAGATTTACCATAACACATATTGGAGTTTTACTTTGCCAATCTATATTTTGGGGGAAATGCTAGAGGTGCAGCTAAGGGAGTGGCAGGGTGAACCACTTTGTGGTAAAGAGGGCTACCGATATTATCTCCCAAAGAAGATGGAGGAAGCCGCAGGCGCACCTCATGTTGGATGACAAACTCAGGGCCAAGGAGGTGTCATCAACTTCTTTTCCACAATGTAAGAGTATATTTGGATGCCCGCAGGAGCAATTGGAAGCACTCTCAAATCGGTTGGCTCCCTCAAAGCGCAGATCCTATTGAAACTCATCACTGCACATGTCAGAACATTCAGAGGCTGTGCCAATGGATGCACTTTTTCATACACTGTAGAGGCCAAAATATAATCACATTCTCTAAAGAGATGCATTTGATAACCAAATCTTCAAAGCAAATGGTAAGGCCTTACCAACCAAAACTAGTTTATATAGGCGCAACGTTCGTGGAACGTGACTACTAAGTAATCACGTCAGTATTAAATGTCGCACGAGAAACTAAGGGACGACGATTTCTCTCTACTACGCCAGTCCCCATTCAATGAATTAATGGAACTGGATGCAGCCTCATTAACTGGGGGGAGTATCTTATGAGACCTCGAACAGTCACCCTATTGTAGCACTACATGTGGCAAAGGCAAACACTACTACGAAAAAGGCCTCAACTCGGTCCCAATCGAACCTAATATTAAACCATTGTTAAGCCTGTAAGTCAGGCACCCAAGGCCAAATCACGCCAGCCCACGTGGCACAGATCTTTGAGTTTGCCCAAGGCAATAAGGTCTGAACACGGATCTCTAAGCTGTCACAAACCCGAGATCCATGCAAGCAAATTAGCTCTTCACCTAATCATGCATTGGGTCACAAACAGAGTCAAGTGCTGAAGAGACTCAGTCATGCACATGTAAGATTCTGGGAGGGATCTCCTCCCTCCAACACACCCTCGATAGCAGATGCAATTGAGAAGGGAACACTCACTGTAAAAGGTGCACAAAGAGGAGAAGAAAACTACACATACACATTGCTAATTTCATCTAGTCTATATTCTTCCTTGCATCGTCGCCTGACTTAAGTATCGGAGTGCCTTCGGCCACCACATGAGTTGTCCCTAGCTCACTGATGTTTGTTTTGCAGATTCGAGATCAACAAGGATGGATTTGGATGCATTATTAACCTATAAGCAAAACTCTAAGATCTTTGGTTCTGGTTTGTGGTTTCTCAGTTGAAGAAACTTATGAGGCATCAAATAGTCACCCAGTCACAGCCATACATGACATAGGCCAACTCTAATACAGAAAGGCCTCAGTGAAGTCTCGAGCAATCCCAAACACGGTTCAGCTCAGACTCAGCCAAATCACCATTAAGCCCGTAAGTCAGGCGCCCAAGCCCAGATCATGCAAGCCCAACATTGCGCAAATCGTGAAGGTTGGGCCAGGACAGTAAGGCCCGAACGTAAATTTTTGGGCTGTTACAAACCCAAAATCTATTTTGCACAACTCTTGATCCAATCAAATATTGGGTCCCAAAACATAGCTAATTGCCTAATGGAACTCAATCATGGTTGGGTAAGATCTTCAACGAGATATCCGCCCTCCATTACGCCTTGGAGATAGAGTCAATGCAGGAGTGAAATACTCACTATATAAGGTGAACGAAAGGGATGGGAAAGATAGGCACTTACAATCTAATTTACATTCTACATCGATCCTTATTAAGTCAGCTGAATTTAGTATTGGCGTGCCTTCGGCCACCACAATAGTGGTCCTTGGCTCACTGACGTTTATTTTGCAGGTCAGGAATCGACAGGGACAGATTTTGATGCATCAATTTGGCATCGTCCGTGGGAAAAATGACAAATTTTCCAAAAACAAAGACACAAGCTCTTTTGAATCAATAGAATCTCGAGACATGGTCACCAACACCGAATTCAGAACTAACAATAACAATGTCGAGCCAAAAAAATTCTCGGACTAGGGAAGCCCTGCTGTTAGGCTGGGTCCATCTGATTTTCACATAAAATATCTTCGAATTTTTATTTGTAAGCATTTCGAATATTGTATTTTATTTTAATTATTTCGTTTTCATGTTTTATAGGAGTTAGAGCTTAAATGATGAAATTGCATTAGCGCGACGAGTTTGGAAGAACAAGCCCAAAGTAATGGTTTCGGTGAATTTGAAAGGTGATACAACAATAGAAACCTATTCCCAAACCAATGTGAAACCCAAGCCCAAGCCCCAAGCCCAAGCCCAAGCCCAAAATCTATTTATTCTCCCGGACAAAACTCTCTCCCACTTTCTTGGAGTAGCCCTGTTGCCTCTTTCTCTGCCACAACCTCCCTTCTACATCCTCTCCTGGCAGAGACAGAGACCTTCACCTGTTGCCATCACACCTCCACTAGATCGACACAACGTTCCTACTCCAAATTGCCATCTCGTCATCATCTCTTCTTCTTCATCTCTGATTTTTCACAGACTGTATTCGAACTAACAATGTTCATCTCTTCCACAGATCGTCCTCCCTGTGACAGCCTCGGTTTCGATCATCTTCTTCTTCTCTGTTTTGTTTCCATCGTGCCTAATAGAGTAACACACATCCACCATTAACAAAGACAAACGCACAGCTCCGTCACCGTCTCTTCTCTTCTCCATCTCACTTTGTTTCTTCCTCTCGCCTGCAAGCTCACCACATCACAACTCCTTCCTCGTTTCCTCCATCGTCTTCCTGATTTGTCACACACGCAGTGTACAAAAGAGATCGCAACACAGAGATGCAAATTCCTCCATTGATGCCACCACACCATCTCGTCACTCCCAACTCGCATCTCTTCAACATCTCGTCTCTCTCTCTCTCTTTCTCGACACTTCGACAAAGCAATAGAACACACAACAATAATGAAGAAACAGGGAAAATGCAAAACAGTAACGCATTCAACATCACCTTGTTTCGCCTCCTTCCCTCCATCTCGCTCAGTTTCTCCCTTCATCTCCTAACTCTCTTCTTTCACCTCCTCTTCCTGATTCCTCTTTCCCGCTTTCCCTATCGCACAATGAAACATAAAAGAAACAGGGAAGAAATAACGTGGAAGAAGAAGAAGAAAATGAGGGAAATAAGTAAGAAATTTTGCATATTTTGACCGATTCAAGGTGGAAAATGGGAAGGGAAATAAGTAAGAAATGGAGCTGATTTTTAAAACATGGCTATTAGCACTCACAATACTTATTTTGTACCACCATAGTGTAGCAGTTCACTGAGAAAAAGATTTCCGCTTATGCTGTTGCTGCGACCAACACCACCATGATCTACTAAACCATACACTAAGGCAAAGATGATTCCTCAGACTTAGTAAAATTACTTTCTTTTTATTGTTATTCAATGCATTGTATGATTTAACATTGGGTTGATTTGTGAATAAATGCATATTACTTTCACTGTGTATGTCATGCATCCATGGTAGTTAGAATTATTCTATGTTTTATTCGTATTAGTTAAACCTGTGATTAATTATGCCTTAAATAAACAATTAATGGCAGAGGTTAACATCTTTGCTAAAATCAATCCACTACATTGCTAGGAGACAATAATTGACATTAGTATAATTTTATGAACCCGATGGATGATTTGAAAGCCTTAGAATCTCTCCTTGTGATTATGAGACTATATTTTAATTATTTTTCTACCTTCCATTAGTTTAAAAAATTCTGATTGTTGTAACCCCCTTTCAATTAGTTTCAATAGACGGTAGTTTTCAAATGTGTTTTCAATCCTCGTGATATCGACCCGTATTTGCCATTGTATACCACTTTGACAACCGTGCACTTGCGGTACAACAATCAGGTATTACCCAATTATTTTAGGTTGGTAAAATCTGCATCAAGGTTTGGTGTCATTGTCAGAGATTGTAATGATACATTCGAAATCTAGGGTTTATTTTCACTAATTTATTGATTATGTATAATTTTATTTGTTTAGGAATAGTGTTAGGGGTCGTTTGCTTATTTTTTATTAGTTTGAGTTTTTTTTGCATTTGTTTTGTAGGAAATCATACACATAGGAGATCAAGGAGGAACAAATTGAAAAGTATACTTCGTGAAACACAAACATAATGGAAAAAATAGCAAAACAAAGAAATACAAAATAAAATAAAATAAATAGATTGTGTTGTGATTTTTCTTTTCAGATTGCGATCCGTGTGGACACTCTCAGAAGTCGGCGAGCTGTCAGGTGGATAGTGTTTCTGATCGCCGACAACTCGACATCCAGGTGGTGTCGCAAGTAACCCGAAAGAGGTTCACGCTGAAGGTAACTTCTTCACACTACACCCGCGCACGGTTTCTGTTGTGATCACTTGTGTTTTGGTTGTTTTTAGGTAGTATTGCATGAAAATTTGAATAATGGCAGGATTGATTTGCAACTTCCGTGCCCTTTCCATCAGATAGTTTAACCACTATCTATTTTTGGGTTAGGAACCAAAGCCTTCACAGTGTCAAATTTGTAGCAAAATAATTATCTAGGATAAGTTTGACGCTCATAGGGTCTCTCTTTGGAACTTTGAAAGCTTAAAATATTCAAGTGAATGAACATAGTTTTTTTTAGTATAGTTCTTGAACTGACATTTCACTTTAAGCTGGAAAGTAAAAAAAGAGGTAGGAGCAATTTCGTAGTGGCAGATTGATAGGAATTTATTATGCCACTCCCACAGTTAGGTAAATTTTCAGCCCTACATTAGTTAAAAAAAACTCTAGGTTTGTCCGCATTCACATCATTTAGTTTTCTTTATTTTTATTTTTGTAGAGTTAGATCATCTTCATATAGAGGTTAGGCTTGCATTTAAAAAAAAAACCCTAAATTAAGGAGATGGTTGAAGTGAAAGCCTTTAAGGATTACTTCTACCCTTCTGCCTTGAAGCTAGAAGCTGTTTTTATGACTATGGCTTAGAAAATAGATGCAATTATGAATTGGAATCAACCCCTACCTCCCACCAATGTTTCATCTGAGGTTTGTGCTGCATGTTCGAGTCCAACTCATTCCACAACTGATTGAGAATTGCAATATTATTATTCTGAATATTTTGCTAAGCAAGTCAATTATTTTAATGTTATTTGGCAACCTGGTTATAATTCACAGTCCAACTATTATAGCTCGAGTTTTGACAATCATCTAAATCTCCCCTAGGCTCATGGCTCACACCAAGGGGGACATGTTTTCTCCCAGGTTCCTCAAGCTCGTAGCTCTGTTATGCCTCAATTTAACCAAGTTCCTCCATCCAACACATCCAGTTTAGAGGAAACGATTAACCGTTTCATGCAACGCATAGAACGCATGTTTGAATAGGATTCTCAAGCTATATTAGAGTTAAAAGCCACGACTCAACACCAATCTTATGCCATAAATAAACTTGAGATAGCTGCGAGTCAGATTGCTCAGGCATTCTCTGAGAGAGAGCCATGAAGAGTTCCTAGTCACCCTGTTCAAAACCTAAATTGCCAGTTCATAATTGGTAGCACATCGAAACCCGAGTCAGATGATGTTCTCGAGGAAAATGTGATTGAAACTACTTTAATTCCCAACCCATCCACCACCTCACCTTTTCATGTTGACTCCTTCGACGTATGCCTTCCTAGTGACTTATGCATGAAGTCTGATTTTCAGCATTAGTTGGAGTCTTGCCTATACTACTTTCATGATATAAATAATGCATATAATGAGAAAATCCATGCCATGGATAGTGTTAAATCATTCGTAAGGGAAAATATATGTCGGGCTGACAACTTTAAACCAAACGCTCCTAAGAGGCAGCTTAGCTTTAGTTGTGTTATTATGGTTAGTCTAGATTGATTTTCGAGTTCTTTGTAGTTTGCATTCCACTCATACTCGTTAGCTCCGAAACAATTTTATCTTACAATTGCTACATGTATTTATCAATTTTTCATGATGACCCCACACTTCTTACCATTTTGAGCTTTCATTGGTAGATGATATCTTCGAAATTGGTAAAAAAATACTTCACCATGGTAATATCACTTTAATCCTCATATTTTATTTTCTTCATTTTTCATGATTCTTATTTTTATACATTGAGGACAATATTTGGTTTAGGTATGAGGGTGGGGTTTATGAGTTTTTTTGCAATTTTCAAAATTTTTGAGCTTAAATTAATATCACAACTCTACTAATTAATTACTGTATTTTATTCAATCTCCATTGAATACATAGAAGATTGATAATTGTGAATTTTTTTTATTTGGAAATGCATTCAAAATCTGAAGTTCCTTTCCAATGAAGGGAATATGTTTTCAAGTATGATTTTAAATTTGAGAAAATGCATGTTATCACATTGATATTTTAATAGGAATATAAAGTTTGATATTATTTTTAAGTTAAATATATTTCATGAGATTTTTCAACTCGACTATTTTTGCACTATAAGCCAAGTTAGCACAATTTGAAGTTGATGAGTGAGATATTTACTAGAAAGCCTTAGAATAATAGTGAAGACTCAACCCTTGTGAGTTTTAAGCCATTCTATTTTTTCTTGTGGGTTATTTGATAAACTTTGATTTTTCTTGAGTCCACATTATTTCGTTGACTCATTATTCTTTTATTGATTTTTTTTTTCTTGAGGGTTGTTTCTTTTATTGATTGCTTTGAGAATGACAATAAAATTGAATCATTACATTAGATCTTCTTCGTTTATTTAATTGAGATGTTATGATACCAACTAAAGCTTAGGAAGTGATATAGACATTTTTTTTCTTCAAACCATTCTCTAGCCTTTTAGCTTACTCAGTAATAAATATCTATTTGCAGCCCTTTGAACCTTTAAACAATATTTTCTTTGCTAACCCTATCAACATTACCTGCTCCAAATAGGGAGTAATAACCCATATTATTTTTATTCTTACCCAATTTCTCCGAGAATGTGTATGAATGAATATATGTTTGGAATTGGCAAATAGAAATAGATGAAACTAGATATTCCATGAATCCTCAAGCTTAAAATGTTTTATTGTGTGGAAAGGGAAAACACGTCGTTCATGAAAATAATAATAATAATAAAAAGATTGATGCTTTAAAAAAAGATATGAAGAAGAATTGAGAAAAATATTTCATTCTTCAGTGCCCCATGTGTTTATTAAAAGGTGTATCCATTCTCATAATTTTTTTGTATATCTTTTTTCATTCTTGTTAGCCATAATCCAAACCCCTTTATAACCTAATAAAGACCTAATTGATCTTAAGTAAAAATTCGGTCCATAGATGTGGAGATTGAATAGACAATAAGTGTTTGATTCGAAATTCTCAAAAGTAATTGATATTCATGTCCATGAGATCATATTAATTTCATTATTTGGAAAGTCTGTTTTTCATGATAATTATATATGAGATGTTTGTGTTTTCATAATTTATTCATTTCCTTACATATAAATTGAGTAATAAATACCAATATCTGAGTGATTCGTTTCTGAGTGACATAAGAGATTTGTAGTCAAAATGTACTTTCTAAAGGTTATCTAGTAACGTCTTTACTGTGAAATAGAGAGTTATGTTGATGAGGCTATACACACACACATTTCGATTTGAGGATGATAATGAAATTTATTTAACCTTTCGTTACTATTAAGTTGTTAAAATCTGTTGATAAACTATTGTGATACTGTTAATTATTTTCTTGAAATTTTTTGCAATTAAATGATTACTTTGAGGAAAATAAATAAGAGTGACCATTTTTTGAAATTACATTTCTGAAAATCCTCACGAGATTTTAACTCGTTCACTAGCAGTAATCTAGGGGTTCAAAGCCTTGTTGCACGCTAAGGTAAATCCTTCCTGCGAAAGTGAGTTAGGATTTTATTTTTGTTTCGCTTGAGGACTAGCAAAATATAGGTTTGGGGGTATTTGATATTCAAATAATTATTACATAAAATATCTTCGAATTGATATTCGTTAGTATTGTGAATATTGTATTTTATTCTAATTACTTCGTTTTCATGTTTTTGTAGGAATTAGAACTTAAACGATGAAAATTTGTTAGCGCGGCAAGTTTGGAAGAACATGCCCAAAGTGACGGTTTCAGTGAATTTGAAAGATGACACAACAATATAAACCCATTCCCAAAACCATATGAATTAAACCTAAACCTAAGCCCAAGTCCGACCAAAATCTATTTATTCTCCTTCCTCCCACGTACAAAACTCTCTCCCTCTCTCTGGGGGCAGCCCTTTTGCTTATCTCTTTCTTCCATAGCCTCCTTTTTTCATCCTCTATTGACAGAGACATAGAGACCTTCGTCTCTCGCCATTACACCTCCACTACATCGTCACAACGTTTTTGCTCAAAATCGCCACCTTGTCATCATTTCTTCTTCTTCCTTTATGATTTTTCACAGACTGTATTCTAACAAATAGTGTTCATCTCTTCCACAAACTGTCCTCCCTCACAGCCCCCTTCTCGATCATCTTCTTCTTCTCTGCTATGTTTCTATCGCGCCTAACAAAGCAAGGCACAACCACAGTCTACCATTAATAGAGCCAAACGACACAACTCCATCACCGTCTATTCTCCTTTCCATCTCGCTCTGTTCCCCAATTCTAGATGGCCTGGGAAAGGGGCGAGCTTGCTGCCTGGGTGGGGGCAAATGTACACTTTTACCCCCCCTTCTTTAACCACCTTTTGAAAAAAGATGTTTAAAGAGAGGGGGCAAAAGTGTAATTTCGCCTCCCAGGCAGCAAACCAGGCCGCTGGGCCCAGGCCAGCAAGAATTACTCCACTCTGTTTCTTCCTATCACCTGCAAGCTCACCACCACACGACTCCTTCCTCATTTCCTCCATCATCTTTCTGATTTTTCACACACGCAGGGTACAGAAGAGATCACAACACAGAGATACAGATTCCTCCATTAATGCCACCACACCATCTCGTCACCCCCAACTCGCCTCTCCTCAACATCTCGTCTCTCTCTCTTTCTCGTCACTTCAACAAAGCAACAGAACACACAACAACAATGAAGAAACATGGAAGATGCAAAGTAGTAACGTATTCATCATCACTCTGCCTCGGCTCCTTCCCTCCATCTCGCTCAGTTTTTCCATTCGCCTCCGCATTCTCTCCTTTCATCTCCTTACCCTGATTCCTCTCTCTCATCGTCCTTGTCGCACTATGAAACAAAAAATAAACAGGGAAGAAATCGCATGGAAGAAGACGAAGAGAATGAGGGAAAGAAGTTTTAAAATTTTGCACCCATGATACTTATTCTATACCACCACGGAGTAGCACTTTGTTGAGGAAGAGATGTTTGCCTATGTTGTTGCCGCGACCACCACCACCATGATCTTCTAAACCCTACGAAAACATGTAGATGATTCCTCGGGCTTATTAAAATTTACTTTCATTTTTTTTACTGTTATTCGATGCATTGTATGATTTGACATTGGGTTAAATTGTGAACAAACACTAATCACTTTCACCGTGTATGCCATGCATCCATGACAGTTAGAGTTATTATATTTTTTGTTTATGCATGTTTTATTCGTATTAGTTAAACCGTGATTAATTGTGCCTTAAACAAACAATTAATGCTAAGGGTTTGCATTAGTATAATTTTATGAATCTGATGGATGATTCGAAAATCTTAGCATCTCCCTATTTGATTCTCAGATTATATATTTTGTTTATTTTTCTGCCTTCAATTAGTTTAGAAAATTCTAATTGCTGTAACCCCTTTCAAGTTGGTTTAAAGAAAATTTTGTTTTCGACCGTGTCTTAAATCCTCCTAGGATTGACATGTATTTGCCATTGTCTACTAGGTAGACAACCGTGCACTTGCGATACAACAATCATGTTAAATTACCCTATTAATTTAAGTTGGTAAAATCTTTATCACGATCCAATCAAGGAAGCAGAGTAGTCGCAAAGCCCAACCTACGAGGCAGCAGCAACCGACCCTCGCATAGATCAAATTTTGTTCCATATGAATCATGCTATGTGGTGGAAGAAAAACTTACCTAGGATTGACAGCCACCATCAGAGAATGGCAGAAACTCGGGGAGGTCCCTGACCCAAGAAGACGCCAAGGAGCATGTCCATGAAAGAAACAACTTGCTTGAGGAGGACCAAAGGGCAGGCCAGGAGGGGACCCGAGGAATAAAAAGGCAGCGAGAATCACGCCTCAAAGGCAGACCATAGTCGAGAACCCACTTCGGTTGGGAGCAACCTATCCAAACATCCTATATGATCTTGTCGTCCTTCCATTCTTGGAGGAGTTCATGAGCACGCCTTGCCAAATAAGTTCGTTCCTCCAATCCATCAAACCACTTACGCCATTACCACCAAGTAATGAGACTAAAAGATAGTTAAGAAGCCATTCTATTAAAAACTTTTCTTACCAGCCAAAAAAAGGTTACACTGACTTGGTTCCACAGCCTTCAGCCAAGATCCATCGATTCATTTTAGGTATTGGCAAAGGCGTTCATCCCGATTCGTAGGGAGCCAACAAATCTGGAAGGGGCGCACTATCTGTTCAGCCTCAAGCAAAAACACGGTGAGACCCTCAAGGAGTATGTCACTCACTTCAACAACGAGCTGACTCCGATCGACGGTTACAACGACTACACACCAGTTACCCTTTCAACTTTCGACTTCTGAGAAGTCAGTTTTATAACTTACTCATCCTGGATCCATCGAAGAAAATGGCGAACTTACTGACGAGTGCACAAAAGTACATCACTCTTCAGGAGATGCTGGCGGTCACAATAGGAAACGAGAATGAGGCTAAACAATCTTTCACTCGAGACATGGAAGAAGAAAAGATGCGCGAGAAGGTGGACAAATCCAAAAGGAGGCGAAACGACAGCAAGGTCGGATCTGACGAGGTCGCCAATTACATCAATACAAGGTACCACAACTACACCTCACTCAACGCCAATCTGTCCAAAATTCCTTCTACCATAAAGAGATGGGAAGACCTAAAATGGTCCTCGAAGCTCAAGAGTGACCCATCAAAGGCATGATAAGAACAAATACTACTCTTATCACAAGGATCGGGGTCGCGTTACTCAACTGCCAAAGTCTCATGAATGAGATTGCATACTGAGTACAAAGGGGAGGCTCCAGGAATTCGTATGTCCTGATGAATAAAAACCTTGAGGGAAGGAAAAGGAAAGCCTGCACCAAAGGCAGAGGAAAAAACTGTGGACGTTATTTATGTCCTACACAGTGCATACGATGAATTGGAATGGTCAAACTGGTTGAGGAAAAGAGCAGCCCGAGAATTGCGGACATGTTTCAAGTATGAAGATTGCCTTATCCAGCGTGCCCGAATAGAGCATCCGACCCTGAATATGGCATTCACAGAGCAAGGCATGCAAGGGTCTACTTCCTGCACAATGATGCCCTAGTCATCACGATCGGGATAGCAAAGTGGGGTGTGAAGAGGTCACTGGTGGATGCGGGGAGCTCAGCCAACATCTTGTTATTGTAGGCATTCCGTAGGATGCAACTAAGAAAAGAAGAGTTGAAGACACACAAACAGGTCATGATCATCTTCAGTGGTACGCGGTGTTACCTAGTCGGGAGCATTAGGCTACCCGTGGTAACATGGGAGCCAGACCTAATAAGGAATCTAATAATGGAATTCAATGTCGTAGACGCTTCCTCTGCATACAACGTGATTCTGAGCGGGCCTTGGCTTCACCAGATGGGAATTG
Organism: Berberis vulgaris; assembly: GCA_963556465.1. Lineage (NCBI taxonomy): Eukaryota > Viridiplantae > Streptophyta > Magnoliopsida > Ranunculales > Berberidaceae > Berberis > Berberis vulgaris. The sequence continues at coordinate 59,803,867 of OY747135.1, forward strand.
TTGTCTCTACTCAACATCAATGCCTCAAATACCTCACCGATAATAAGGTGGGGACTATCAAAGGAGATCAGTCAACCAAAAAAGCGTGTCACTACGTGGCTATGCAGTAATCAGGAAAATAGTCGTTCCATTCTGAAAAGCCCCCTGAAGAAAGACCAATGGACCAAGAGCCCACGAGTCAGTGAACCCAAGTGGAGAGAATATCATGTAGAACATTTAAAGAAGGATTATAAATAAATGTACTTTTTTTGAAAACGATGTCATTTCACACTCAACTTTATATACAGAGGAAAACCTAGTCCGACCAAGGGGATCACGATGGTGCACAACGGTGGATTCTAGTCTAATTACGGATGTCGACAATTCGCTGCGTCTAAGTGACCTAATCCGCCTAAGAAACCACGACATTACAAACCAGACCGAGCCCAATCTCGCGACCAATGGGACCATGATGACGCAAAGTGGATTCTAGTCTTATTAAGGATGTTGACAACTCGTTGCGTCTTAGTGACCTAGTCTTCCCAAGGAACCACAGTGCTGCAAAGTGGACCGATGCTTGTCTTGTGACAACTCACCCAGCTTAAGGGACCGAGATGCACACAACAACCGAGTATAATTTTGTTCAGGATGTTGACAACTCAATGCACATGTAACCTAGTCTGCTTAACAGAAGTCTAGTTTTTTCAGACATAGATGACTTCTCCACAACCCAACTCCCATTCTGGATTAGGGTTCATCATAGAAATCTAGCCTATTCGGGCAGAGACGACTTCTCCATAACTCAACCCCTTTTAGGATTGAACCCGTATACTATAGTTTGATCGAACGAAGATGACTTCTCCACAACCTAACTATTTTTCACGATTTGGGTTCATCATAGAAGTCTAGTCCGTTCGGATGAAGACGACTTCTCCACAGCCTAACTCCTGTTCAGAAGTAGAATTCATCATCTACTTTTTTTTCCATTCGGACGACATAGATGACTTCCTTACAGCTCAACTCCTCTTTACGATTGAACCCATGTACTACAAAAGTCTAGTCCATTCGGAAACATATGATTGCTCCATAACCTAACTCTTGTTCAGGATTAAGGCTCATCATAGAAGTCTAGTCTGTTCGAATATAGGTGACTTCTCCATAAACTAACTCATGTTTAGGAGTAGGGGTCATCATAGAAGTCTAGTCCATTCGGGTAAAAAAGACTTCCTGACAACTCAACTTCTCTTTAGGATTGAGCCCATGTACTACAAAAGTCTAGTCTGTTCGGGCAGAGAAGACTTCTCGATAACCTAACTTTTGTTTAGGATTAGGGTTCTTTTCAGCAGAAACGACCTCTCTACAACTCAACTCCATTTCGGGATTGAACCCATACACTGTGGACATCCATTCCATTCGGTTAAGACATGATTCCTCAAATGTCATAACTTCTATAGTTCTACATAGGGTTTAGATTCGTTATAAAAGTCCAGTGGTCCAAACCCAGACAATGTCTACCCAAGTTTGACTCCTCTTTGAGGTAAGACTTATGAGACCACAAGAACCTGACATGCTCGGAAAAAAATTACCACTCTCAACTTAAGCCTTATTGAAATATTAAGTTAGCGTTATTATCAATTGACGACCCAGTAAAGCTACACTACACCAAAAGGCTTGTTTAGCTACGGGGAGGTGGCCACGGCTCTAAGCCGTTGGTTTATTTGCCACGGCTAAAAACCGTGGCTATAACGGCCAACGGTTTAAAACCGTGGCTAAAAAATAAAACCGTGGCCAAAAAACACTACACCAAAAGGGTTGCCACGGTTTTAAACCGTGGCTATAACTGCCAACGGTTTAAAACCGTAGCTAAATTTTTTTTCACTTTCGCGCTTTGGCCAAAATAGTTTCGCGCTTTGAAGAAAAAAATTGATGAAAAACAGATTCTCACAAGGGAAGAAGAAGGACGAAAGAAGGAGAGGACGATAGAAGAAGAAGCAGGGACGAAACAGATTCTCGAAGCAGGGAAGAAGAAGGACGAAAGAAGGAGAGGACGATAGAAGAAGAAGAAGAAGAAAAAGAAGAAGAAGAAGAAGAAGAAGAAGAAGAAAAAGAAAAAGAAGAAAGTTTGAGAAGGTAAGATCTCCTTCTTCTTCTTTAGATCTCTTTGTTGATCTCTTCTTCTTATTTTTTTTTCTTCTTTCAGCAAAGCAAACCCTAGAACTCACTTTCTTCTTTTCTCCAGCTCGATTTCTGAAGAGGAGAAGAAGAAGATTTCTCCGAATGGATCAATTTCCCCCGAATGGATCAATTTATCCGCTCCCGAAGAAGATTGTTGATGATGAAGCCTGGTTTTGCAAGCCTGATATGATTTCCCAACAACCCATTGAATAAATTTTTGATTTTATGTTAAATGTTAGATGCACTTCTTTGTTTTTCCTGTTGAAGACTGTCGGCATCCCAAGACTATGGAGGATTTCATCAGATCTACACCCCCATTGAAGGTTTTACTTTGAATCTCAATCGATTAGGGAGAAAGTTTAAATTGGGTTTTTTGCTTGATAAAAATCGGATTGTTATTGTTTGGTTTTGTCATCAGTGAAGAAACTTCACTATTGTCTATAAGTTATTTAGATGTTAAAATTGATAAGGAATGATCTGTGTTTTGTATTTCAGGTTAGGTTTTCTCTGCACATACAAAACTTTCCATGTGAATCATCATCCAAAGTGTGCTTCAACACCTGATATGCTTTCAATATTTTTCTACCACTTATGTTAGGTATTCACTTTTTAGTGTCATAACCTTCTTGTTTAGTGCTTATATCCTTGATATATTTAGATTACAATGACTACCAAGTATCAATCCGCTAGTGCAATTGTACTCTAGCACTTCTGCGCGCCATGTTTGGGTACTAGATTTAATTATTTGAGTTTCTACTGTACCATAATTGCAATTGTTTATATGCTTTAAAATGTGTTTGACATCTCACTTTTCTTATGCCTTATGTTGAGCTTACGTTTCTATGCTTTAAACTGTGTTTGACATCTCCTTTTTTATATGCCTCATGTTGAACCAATGTTAAACCTTAGGAAGAAGGGAGTATGGAGAAGTTTTTGTATGTGCAATTGAATACCTTGCCTTTTTACCAGTGGATAGGACAATGGAGAAGTTTTTGCATGTAAGTATTCTAGGCAGCAACTGCGCGCACATGGTTTGTTTCCACTTAACAATTAGAATCACTCATCAGTTTAAGGCTTTAAGCAAATGCATGCATTAGACAATTATTCCATATTTTAAAGTCAATCCATCAACCCACTCCTTCATTTATTGTTTGGGAATTTTTTTTGATTTATCCCTATATTTATGATTTATGTTTTTTACTTTGTTAAAGTTTGCTTCTTCAACTCCACTGATTTTTTGGGGTACTTTGCAATATGTTTGATTCACTAAAAATCTTAACTTAACTCTTTGTTTTCCCTGCAAAAGGTTTGATTTAATGGGGGTTCGATTGAGGAATAAATATTTCTCAGAGTTGACTACTTTATGCAGGCTTTTTGGCCTTCAATAGTAATGAAGAAATGGCTAAACATTAAGCCCAAGGTGAACGAATTCAGTGAAGATGAAACCGACACAGAAACTGAGAGTGAGGATGATGGTATGTTGTTTAAATATCTCTACCAAGATTAGAGTAATGGAAATATTCTGTATGTTTGATATTATCTTCTCCGATTTTTGTCCAGCATGCTCCCTTAATGATGCAAAAACAGTTATCTGCAAGGATCAAGTTCCAACAACTGGAGGGAGTCGGTTCACAACTCCATATCAAACTTCAGGCAATAAGAATTCTCATCAAACTCAGATATTTAATTCATCAAACTTCTATGAGTTTTCTTGCTGGCATGGATCTTCGAATAATTAAAATGTCTTCTTGACCTTCTTGATGATATATGAACTGACATGATTTCTTTCTTTCTTTCTTCTTCTTCTTATTTTTTTTTCATTGTACAAGTATATTATAACTTGAGTAGTTCAAGACTGTTTGGAGTAATACTCGTACTTGGTTTGTCCAGGAATACCATTAAAACATAGAAGACGAAAATCAGAAACCATACGTGCTCAGTACATAAACACAAAGGAAGTGAGGTCTGGGTGCTAAGTATTGTTATTATACTTCCTTTTTTCTTTTTTTTGGAATATTAGAATTTGGTTTTGATTTAGCTCATCGCCCTTATTATGCTGTTCTGTAAATTTGGTTTTCAAGAAGCCAAAGTCTGTTCAATCGAAATCCACAAATTTTCCAATGAAGGGATTGACGAAACCCTTTAATAAGTCCCCCTCCAAGCATAAAGATCAATCAGAGAAGGCGAATGAGCCGAAATCTAAGTGAGAAGCTCATCTTCAGATCAAGGTCAGTCACTTTTCAGATTGTTGCTGTTATCATTAAATATTTTGGAAATGGAAGTTTGTTTCATTTTTATCGCCAACATCCATATTTTATAATAATTATCATTTTTGGAATTAGTGTTGGTGTGTTTTCATTGATGGTCTTCAGTCTGAAAATAGCCCGTACTTCTCATTTACCAGATTGTCAGTGGTTTCTTTTGCAATTATATCTTTAACTCCTGCACAAGCTGCAAAGCATAAATATTATCTATGAAGGGAAATATCTCTCTGTTAATGGGAGTTCATGTGGTATTTTATTTCAGTTTTTTCGTGGATCAGCATCCTAGTCTTCATAAAAATATCCTATAGGAGATTATGATATTTCTTGGTAATGTAGATTCGTGTAATGTCAGTGCTACATCAAGTCAAAGATGCATCATCTTTTTGGTTTTAACTTATTGTAGGCAGAAACAGAGGCAAAGAAGAAGAAGAGGAAGAAAAACTATGATCTTCAACATGTAAGCACCAAGTTCTTTTAGGGGTTATGGATTTTTTTGATTGGTCAAAGGATTATTTTTAAAAAATAAAATTCTTTGTTACATTTCATATTTGGTTTGTATAGGAGCTTGCAGCCCTATGGGAGAAAATGAGGCGACACAATATTGCTAAAGAAGACAGATCGAAGTAAGAAGTTCATTTTTAATAATGGGGTTCTTTTGTAGAAATATTTTAGTAATATGGCTAACTTTGTTCATTTTAATATTTTAAGAATGGTGAGTGAAGCTGCACAGAAGATGAAGGGGAAGATACCTAAAATTGCCATGTCCCATGTATCTTCTCGGGTTTTGCAGGTAAATATTATTCTCTTGCTGACTTCTCTTCCATTTTCATTTGATTTACTATTAACTGCAGTAGGGCTTTGCTTGTTTCATATTAGACTTGTGTCAAGTATTGTACCCAACCTGAACGGATGCCATATTTAAGGAGCTCCAGCCAGATCTTCTTACGCTTGCACGTAACGCATATTCAGTTCATCTAGTGAAAAAGATGTTAGACAATGGTATGTTTTTGCCGAGAAAGTGGAAAATTGAAAGTTACGACAATGTTGATTGGAGATTTAGGGCATTGAAAATCTGATTTTCTTCTTTCTGATTTTTTTTCTTCTTCATGATGCTGCAGCCTCTAAAAACAATTGGAAGGTTTCATCTCTGCCCTCCATGGGCATGTTGCCTCTCTTCTCCGTCATATGGTTGGATCTGTTGGTATGTTATAACATTCTATATTTCTTTATTACATATTCGTGCATATTTGGTCGAACTCTGCAGACCTGATGTTTTTAATATTGCCTAATGGTTCTTATTTGGCAGTTGTTGAACATGCCTACCAATTGGGAAATGCATCTCAGAGACAAAATCTATTGTTCGAGTTGTATTCAACAGAGTTTCAGCTGTTCAAGGATTTGGCTTCATCTAAAGAAAAAAGGTTTGCTTCAAGCATTAAGCATATCCATATCTCCTCTTTACATCTGTGCAATCAGCTTAGGCATTTTTCTAAGAACACTGCCAAGATTTAGGCAAAGCTAAGACTCGGTCACTGCTTTCCTAACATTGACCTTTCCTAACATAGAATGTAAATAATAGAAACATTTCTCAACTTGATACGTCATCATTAAGCTTTTGCACCTAAATAACATTTAAAGAATGATTACTCATTGATCAGAGTTGAACTATTTTCTAACCCAAAATTCTTGCTCTGCTACTGGTAGCTTCTGGTTTTTTATAGTTCACTTGTTTGGATTTTATTTGTCTTGTTTTTTCAGGTTGGTAGATGTAATTTCTAAATTGGGTCTAAGTAAAGCTTCAGTTCTTAGGCACATGTATTCAGTAATTCAACCAATTTTAGAAAAAGGAATAGTGGACCATTCTATCATACACACTGCATTATTGGAGTACCTGACAATTGCTGACAAGGTAAGCAAAATATATATATATATATATAATTATTTTTCTCTTTTTTTCATATGCATTTCTATTTAGTTCAAACTTCTAAACCGAGTAAGTTGAAAGTCCTCTGCCACAGATGTGATTGAGCAGCTGTCAGGCCCGCTGCTTGTTCGAATGATCCATACCAGAGATGGTTCAAATTTTGGTATTCTCTGTATAAAAAACGGAGGCGCTAAGGTTTGTTGCAAATGACTTAAGGGGGATCCTTTGCAATTTTAGATTTATTCGAGATGGTTATTTCTGAATTTTTTTGTTAGTTTCAGGCAAGGAAGAAAATTGTCAAAGGCATGAAGGGTCATATAGGAAAGATAGCTCAAGATCAATATGGGAACATGGTAATGATGGCCTTCAGATTTTTCCTGTTCAGATTTGCATGGTTGTCATTTCTTCTTTAGGAAGCACACATTGACATTTGTTTTTTTAGCCTCCTAATGAGAGTTTCCTATACTTCATCTGTGGCAGGATCTATAAATATCCATATCAATATGTATTCATTAGTTTACTGCTTCTTGTCAATATACAGTGCAGGATTGCATATTGTTCATATTGCGGCAGAGATGGCACCAGTCGCAAAGGTAAGCATGCTTTTTAACTTTGGTCTCAAAGCTCATCATCATTCATGTGTAATCTCATCTTTATTACATTTCCTTTTTGTTTCATTTTCCTGTATATGAAGCTCTATTTCCTTAACTAATTAGAATTTTATTCAAATATTTAATGAGATTCCACAAACTAGAGTATTCCTTTATTCAGTTGTCTCTAGATGAGGCTCTCTCTCATATAAGGAGCATTTACATGCTTTTTTTTCCCACTACCTATTCTGCTGTATGCTCTTGTCTAATATATTTGTTGGTTTTGAATAAAAAAAAGGAGGATTTATTGTGAGTCAGCAGGAGTTAGTCTTTTCTTCCATTACCCTTGTTTTAGATGGATTATAACTGAGATAGAATGCAACACCATTCAGCACGTGGCAGAGTCAATCCTGTAAAGGTAGATAATATTTTGCCCTTCATACAGGGATTTGTCTGAAAATTCCCTTTACGGGGATATTCCATTTTCAATATCTAAGCTTAAGCGGCTGCAACTGTAAGTCCCTCACATTCCATCTTTTTGTTTTAGTTTTATATTTGATATTCAAAGGGTAAGTGTGATAATAAGGTTTATTGATCCATTTGTATTCAGGTTTTTGAAGAGCAATCAGTTGACAGGTCCCATTCCTTCGACATTGTCACAAATTCCTAACCTTAAGACACTGTATGTATATTCACTATTCCATTGCATAACTTTTAGATGTTATGCACTTCTATTTATTGAAGCTTTAGCCTATCTTCTCAAATATGTCCAATTAGATGTGTGAAACAAATTTTCAATTTTATGTCTGTATTTACTGCAGTGACCTTGCTTAGAATCAACTCACTGGTGAGATTCCAAGGCTAATCTATTGGAATGAAGTTCTTCAGTATTTGTAAGTATTCATCCATCACTTCTAGTAGCTCTTAAACTATGTTTTCTGTTTAACTGAAATATTACTGTTAAGTTTGATCTTTAGTAGTCTTTTTATGCTAAAAGATAACGTATTTGCATTCTTATACACTACACCAAAAGGCCTATTTAGCTACTAATACTACCAAGACATTCACTGACCTTTAATATTACTGTTTTTGGTTTTCTGTATGGGGAAGCCAAGGCATTCACTAGACTGAGATAATGAGGTCTAAGTATTGTAATCTCTTCTTGTTGAATGATGTTATCTTTTTGCTCCAATTATAACAGTTTTCAGGTATCTATTTGCCTTGCAGGAAGAATATGGTAAGACTTAACTTTGATCTTAACATTTTTAAAGGAACGTATGATAAGAGAAACAATGTGAATCGAATTGTGATTAAGTGTGAAAATACTATGCAATTAGATGAGGGTATTTTTTTTTGCTTAAAAAACACAAAGACAACTACAATAATCTTGAAAACTAAAGTAGCTAGGAGCTTTTAATAGTTTAAATTGCCCAAATTCATTTATGAAGTTGCATGGGTCTTGTTAATGCTTTAGTTTAAACTTGTTACCCAATATAGAATATTGTGTGTTCTAGTCAACATTTGTGTGCATATGCTTGGTATTTCATTATATTTGTGCATAGGTTGAAAGAGTAACACTGTTGATCAAATATTGTGTATGAGCTGTAGTTATTTGAGAGACAAGTCTGCAATCAGCAACTACCCATTGAAAATAAACAAAAAAATAGAGAAGAAGATAAGTAAATGAACAGAAAGACACTGAAACTTTAGAGAGGGTTGGTGGGAGTATTGAAAGAAGTTTGGGGGACAAAAGGGAAGAATGGTAATTTGAAAACAATAAATAAATAAATAAATAAAGATCTCCTAACTATATTCTGTCTTCTCACATCCTTTCATTTGTTTGTTTAGGAAAAGAGGAACTAGAGAGGTGTGTTTGGCAAAGTTCAAGAAAGGAATAAGAAGGAATAGTCAAGAATGAATGAAGAGAGACAAAAGAAGTAAAGAAGAGACTTTGTTATTTTTTTCTAACAAAAAAAATGGTTATGATAATTTATTATGTTCTTTCTTGTTGGTTCAGAGTGACAGAGATGACAGGAGGGGGCCTCAATTGTTCTCATGGTCTTGGCACTGTCGAATAAATACAAGCATTGAATGGGGGATGGACATAGGGGCCGACCATAACAAACAGGATGCAAATGAGCCCTTTGAATCATTTTCACTTGGTGTGTTAGGTTTGTGTAAATTACATAATGTTATTGTTTTGTGTGGAAGGGATTTGAGCCTGTGATGTCAGAAGGGACACCCCGAAATAAATGCTAAAGTGTTAGGCATCGACCTCCTATCAAGTACACGTATGCAAGGAAGAAATATCAAATAGACAAGCAGCAGTCAGTGCAAGGTTAATCCTGTTGTTTGTGATGCTGTTAGTATCTGTTAGGTGCTCTGTTATAATATCTATTAGGTGCTCTGCTGTTATAATATCTGTTACGTGCTCTGTTAGTGTCTGTGAGTGTTAGTTGTATGTGAGTCTCTATGCTATAAATAAGGGATTAGCAATAGCAATAGGATTCATTGATTGAGTAATAACATTCTGTACATTGAGCTCTGCTCATTTGGAGATTGGCAATCTCGAACTCTGCCTGTACATTTCATACCTACTTTCCTCTTTGTAACCATTACATTCCATATATACAAATTCTATCAGTTACTGACATTTATCTTCTAAGATCAGAATTCTTCTTAAACTGTTCTTGTATTGAATTGTGACTTGATAGATCTCATTATTTCCAGGAATTCATCTCTTCTGATCTTGGAACTGAGCAATTGCATTGTTTTGTTCCTTCAATTCTGTAAAAATAGTATAGAAAGAGATCAGATCCTAACATAAAGCTTTTTCTTTGCTTCTCTTCCATACATAGTTAACTTATAGTCATTCCCTGTTATTAGCTTTTTTTTTTTGTTTCGACATATATCTGATTGGTTATGTAATGTTATTAGCTTTTTTTTTTTTTGTTGCGACATATATGCTAAAGTCATTCCCTGTTATTGACTTTGATTCTTCCATGTGCTTGCTTCTTAAGTAAAAAAAAATTGCCACGGCTTAAAACCGTGGCTAACTATTGCAACGGCTAAGAACCGTGGCCATACCTTGCCATGGTTTATAACCGTGGCTAGTACTCGCCACGGCTTAAAACCGTGCTAAAAATATTGCAACGACTTAGAACCGTGGCCATAACTTGCAACGGTTTTAAGCCGTGGCTATTCCTGGCCACGGCTTAAAACCGTGGCTAACATTTTTGCAACGGTTTAGAACCGTGGCTAAATCATCAACCGTCCTCGAGTATAAAACCGTTGCTAATATTTTTGCTACGGTTTTTAGCCGTTACTGGGGATTTAGCGACGCCTCTACAGCCCACGGCTCTAAGCCGTGACAATGGGTTACCCCCACGGTTCAAAACCGTTGCTAATGGGTATTTTTGGTGTAGTGCTAAGAAGAGGTTCAAGTCCAGATTAAACACTACTATAGACGGAAAGGGACTTGACCACCTAAATCTTGTCTTAAAGTATTGGCAGCACATTAATCTTGTCAGCAAAATCTAAGCCAATTATATAACAAAAAAAGGAAGGCAAAAACTTTGTATTAATAAACTTATCTTATACAAACTGCCACTCAAGTGGCGAGATCAGGTACAGTAGAGTCAAGGAAAACTTCCTGATGGCAGGGTCAGAGGCAGGCCCTGGAACATTGAGGGCGGCGGCTGTTTTCAAGGCATTTGGGTTAGTGTTAGGGCCACCCTGTGAAAAAGTAAAAGAGTCGTCCGCCTTCTAAAAATAAGCATGGGCCAATCACCTATAAGCAGAAGAGTCTCAATCCCCGTGATCCCGTTCAATAAAGTCCAACAGCTCCAACCTACCATCAGTAATTTTTAAGTTGAGAAGAGTTGGTAGCCTCAATTAGCTACTCAGATCGCCTTGTCCCTACTCTCCTTGGCATCTTTCAGATCCACTGACAGATCAGCATGGGCAGCACGAGCCTCGTCCAAACACTCTTGAGCCCTTTTTAACTGAGACCCCGGGGCCGATTGAGTAGCCAACACACAGCTCAGGTCCTTCTGGGCCTCACCGAGTTGAATACCTAGATCAAGACGAGCAGTTAATTGTTCTCCTAACGAACCAACCATACTACGGATGTCTGAGAGTTGCTTCTGCTGCTCAACGTACGTCTTCTCTAAAACACGTAACCTATCCCACGCGAACTTCACTTTAGTGCCCGTCATGTCAGCATGGTTCAAGTGAGCCCTCCCCTGGTCAGAAAACATACAGAGGGTTATAATCAGGAAAGTGTGATGGGAACTCCATCGACAATCAGATAATTACTAACTTACCGGCACCAGATGATTTTTCCCTTGATTAAGATGATCCCCTACGATCGCTTCCTTCAGCGACATTTGACTAGCCATCCAGTAAAACCATTTCTTAAAATACTGAAAGTATTGATCATGTGGTTCACCACCTGGTACGACAACTATTGCCCACCAGAGTTGGGCCTCTGGCGTCCGTACGAAGAGCCTCGAGATTAGGAACCGAACTTGTTCCCCCTCCTGCAGCTTATGAATGAGAAGGCTCTGCAACATGTTTGCCCTTGTCAGCAGTAGAGGGTGGGAGCTCGAAATATAGTCCAGTCTGCAGATCGACACTACGCATAAAAAATAATGGCCTCGCCTTCCCTTCGCGTACCTCGGGGTCCATAGCCGAATCACTTGCAATGATTTCTAAAATTGATTGTTGCACTACGATAGCCAAACCCGTCGATGAGTCAAGCCAGTGTTGTCCAAAATGAGTTGCTCCACACTTGAATTGGTGGTGGCAGAAGCCTTCGGAGACACCTCCTTGCCAGTAGTTTGGTCCACAACATTTCTCTAGAGCATTATGAGAGACAACAGGAGCAGCCGAAGCAGTTCCCACCTTGATCCCATTTGACCGGGGGGCAGTCCCTCAAGAACTCTTCTTTTTGACGGACTAGGCATCCTCAATACTTTTTCTTCTTAGATCTAGATGCTTGTACACCTGCGCCAGAAGAACAACCAACGGGAGCGACCATAGTCTGCTCCACATTGCCAATTTTAGAGGAAAACAAACCACTCCTTATATTAATTGATTGGAGAACATTTGAAATAGGCATTGTTGACAGAGCAAGAAATTCAATCTTCATTTTCTCCTCCTCAGCAGAGAGGACAACAGGGTCATGCCCTCTAGTTGGGAACAATGAACAAGTCAGATAACAACAAATGTTTAATTAAAAACAAAAAGCAAGGTGAGTACACAAAACTTACTAAGATCCCCGAAGTTTGGAAGATCGTCTTGCCATCATGGGTAAAGTACTTAAATTTCGCAGAAGCATAAAGCTAGTTTTCAATGTCAACAACTTGCCATCCAAGCAAGAGGGCTTCATCAACCAGCAAACGCCGAGCTTATTCATCTTGATGGAGGTCAGAGAATGAAGTAAATTTGTCAACATACGGAACCCTGCATGTAACACCCCTACTTTTCCAATGATAATAAATATTTATGTTAAAAAAAAAAATTTTCATATTGAAATTTGTATTTTAAAACCTTCTTTCATTTGACAAGTCGTATTTTTTGAATTTCAGTTAACTTTTCTTACCTTCCGAATCTCGGGACGAGATTCCATTTAACGTGTGTATAATGTAACACCCCTAAATTTCATAAAAATAATTTATTTTATTTTTAATAAAATAAAATAGAGTTACATTTACTTGAATTGAAATTTCAAAATTCTAGGGTTTTAATTTTGTGAAGTTAAAGGGCGGGTGCTCTCAAAATTTTAGTGGGGGCCAATAGCCACCCACACTATATAAAGAAAAACCTTTCTTTCTTCTCTTGTGCAACAGGAAGAGTGTTCTTCCTCTTTTCTTTCTTCGATGGCGGCTGACAGTGAGAGGTGTTTGTGAGAGGGAGAAAGAGAACTCGAAGGGGAAAGCAGCCGTGTGAAGGGCAACAATGGATCGGCGAGAGAGGGATTTTTCTGCGTGAGTGTGTTTCTCTGCGTGGTGGTGATGTTGTGTCTGTGCGAGGGCAGTGGGAGGTTGCGATGAGATAACGAGCAGAGAGGGCTTGTTGGAGGTGTTGTTTGCAGTGGGTTTTGAAGGGTTGTTGCAGTGGTTTTGAGGGCGTGGAAGGGCTGCGTTACAGGCTGTTCCAGGGTTGATTGCAGGTTGTTCAAGGACTGTTCCAGGGAGTGAAAGATGAGTTGTTCCAGACTGTTTAAAGGGCAGAGTGCAGGCTGTTTACTGTTTCGATTGCAAGGTGGTTGTTTCCTTCTACCGGTTGGCTATGTGTGTGGAAGAGGGGTTTGTTAACGGCGAATCAGTTGAGAGAGACATTGTGAAATGAGGTTAGTTAGGAAGAAGATGATGATTAAGACGTTGATTTAAATGCCCGATTTCCAGATTCTTCAAGAGATCGGAATGGTGAGATGGTGAGATGGCGATAAGGAAATGAAGAGAGTTCGTGATGTGTGTAGAGCTATGTGTGATGAGTCTGTTCATTGTAATCTGATGTGGCGAGATGATTGCTGCGACGAGATGGTTAGCACGTGTTGATTGAGTTTTGATTCTTGGATTAAAGGTGAGTTTTCTTATTCCCTGTAACTTGCAACCGCAATGCAATGTATCTTCTTTTCTCCATAAAAATTCAATATTTCGCTTCTTTTCTCAGATCTAGAGCTAAAAGTTGTTGTTTTTGTGTTTGGGTCATTACGTTGATTTCATTTCTCTTAATGGTTTCTGGGTTTGTGTTATTTTCTTGCAATCTGTGTTGCTACCTGAAATTTCACTCTGGTTTGGATTGAAATTGGAAATTTTTATTTTAACAAGTTTTCTTTAGTTGGGACTGTTTGGATAAGTAATTTGCATTAAAATTTGAAGTGGGGTTTCTCTATTTAAGATAAAAATTGTTTCTAATGTAATGTACATTTGCTATGTTCATCTCATTTTATTTGATAAAAATCCAATGTGGTCTCTTTATTTCCATATGTCTTAGTTATTATTGTTTCATGTTTTGAAGCGAATAAGTCAATTTAGATGAATCATTATTGTTTGCCTGCATTGCTTCATTGGTCTGAATTTTACTGTTCCCCACTTCCATAGCTCAAGTGAGCTCTCCTCTGTATTTTTAACATTAATCTTGTGGGTCATTTGTAATCGCAAAAATCATGGTAATTTGGCTGTCTGTAATGATTTTAAACAAGTTAAAAATTGAAGATGCTACATAGATGTACTTGTTTTGTTTAGGTAACATATTTGCGCACTTATTTTGTCTATGGTGTTCCATGGGTATCTGACATAGCCTACCTGTTTCTTCTAGTCTTATGATTTGTTGTGTTTTGCGCTCTATAGTTGATTCCTGATGTATATCCATCTGTATTATAAGAAGATTTCAACGACATTTTCCTACACAGCGTATATGGAGTTTAAGATGGGTTTCATTAAGCAGGCGTCTTGTAGTTGGACTGATTTTGTGTAGGTTTCTACAAGGGTTTTGATTGCGGTTTTTAGTAAGTACAGTATCATGCTATATACCAATAGTTTTCTATTTGAGTCTAGTTTTTAAAGGATCTTACGGTATCAAAATCTGAGTTTTGTATAGGAAGATATACTCATTTTAGTGACAATAGGTAAATCAGCTGAAGGCTGACAGATGACCTGCTTTAGTTGTAAAATCTGTATTGTATAGACATAATCATGGGGTATGCCTTATATGGTTGGAAACCTCTTGGTGTCTACTTTTCATTGCCCCAAACTGTATGCAATTTGGGGTTCTAACCTGAGAGTTATGTACATTTGAGTGATGATTGGTCAAGTTATCCGGTTAGGACAGCTTGTTCATTTCGGTGTTGTTGGCAAGGTTATTTGTTTGACTGTTTTGGGATGGGAACATAGTTGTTTAGGGTCTACCTTGGGTTGTCTTGAGTTGCATTTGATGTAAAGAAAAATATTGTTTGGAGCCGAATGAGGTTGGTTGTTTTGGTGTGAGTTAGTGTTCACCCATGATTGTCATGCACTTTCATGTTTATGTGGAAATTGTCTTTTCGGAGATTGCATGTAGTGGCTTTGTTGGATTAAGCATTTGAGATACTTTCTACCAAACTAGGATACATGTGTTTATCCCTAAAATCACATTCATATGGAGAGTACTATGTGTAGTAGTGTTTGATTTTGCACTATGGTTTGTTTTGTTTTGATGTCTCGTCGATTCTATTGATGTAGGACCATTTAAGATTAATGGTGTTCCTCTGTATGTATGCATCTTGAAATGGTTATGTTCTCCCAAAGGAATGGGTGGATTTCATTATGAATGACAAAATGTCACTTGATCACCGTGTTATTATAAAGCATGATTTACGAATATGCTATGTTTTCCCCAAAAATGTGGGTGGATACGATTGTGAATCGACTTATGTATGACAAAATGTCATTGTGGAGGAATTCTGAATTATCAAAAATAAATGATATTGGTAAACCTTGATTTCTGAAAATATAAACCACTTGGACTTGTATCACTTAGAACTACCACACCTCTTTTGTTTATTATTTCCCCTCTCCTACTAGAGAAACTAAATGACCAGAGGGTCGTCTTGAGGAGTTGGGGTACCCATTTCTTACTAGAGAAACTAAAATAACCTTCGGGTTAGTCTTACGAAAATGAGGTGAATTGTTATGTCTAACATAGGCTTTGATATTTATCCGTAAAAAATGTGACGTGAGTTTATGCGCATTGATAGCCCAAGGGTGGCTTTTGTTACTCATATAGTTAGGAGTATCCGCGATGCATGCCTGTATGTGATGTCCCCACTTGGGCATGGATGACGGAGTAGTCCTCCTTTATATGAGAGAGGCATACATGCATGTATGTTCGGCACGGAGGTGGTGCGAATGTGGTATCGTCTAAGTGATAATCCCGTTAAAAGATGAATCAAATTCAAATAAAAATGGATAAACTACGTTTATATTGTTTCTAATCCTTTTTCATGCAGGATGGCTAGTCCACTAATATTTTTTGCTGGTCAGACTTGCCATAGTCAACTTTTACAGCGTAAGTACAAGTACATGCATATTTACTTATTAGGATGATGATATGATTGCCTCGTTGAGGAACTAAATTCTTGGAACTATGTTTTCTTGCATCACACTTTTGCCTCGTTGAGGAACTACCTGTTGGTGTGTTTTGTGTATTATTTGTGTTTAGCTTGATGTTTATCACGTGCGATTTTATTGATTTTGGGATGAAGATTTCTCACACCATCTTTATTGCTGACTCACGAGCTTTTGCTTCTTGGGTACATTCCTTTGGGAATGTAGCCAATTAGCCTTTCAGATTTAGAGACTTTTGAGCAGCGTTACGGGAGTTTCGCTAGTGGGGCTAGCGATGTCGGAATTTTCTGGTTAGAGTTTTATTATAAATTTTAGTTTGTTATATTTTCTAAACTATGTTTTAGTTGTTGCTGCTAAATGTTTCTATTGTTATTGAATTTCACGTCCCGAGTTTTGGAGAAACGGATAATCCTACGTGGATTTTGGGATTTTCGTTTTCTTCGAAAATCGGGGCGTGACACTACATCCCTTGCCCTAATCAACGCGGAAATTAGTATACTCTACCCACTCGGTGCTATCTGGGCTGGGGCAATGCCCTTGATAAGACTGGAAACGCCAAATGGGGTCAGGGACGGGGAAGCGCTGGCCAACCTCAAACACGGCCTTGTATATGCAAATGGATCCTTCCCTTGGAACAATTTGAGACTCGACATTCATAAAGAGCAAAAATTCCAGATCATCGGGAACTTCATATTGTCAACAGAGGTCGGGTAGGTCCTTCTCTAACATTAGCGACCCCTTGAAAAAGTCAAAGCAACTCGCATGGCGCTCATGCGACAAGTAAGGTCATGGAGACCTGATTGTATGAAGGTCCAATCTTGATCAAACTGGAAAAGCTATAAACAAAGAGCAGAAGGAAACACTCGAAGGTAAAAAGATAAAACTCCCTTAAAGCAAGCTTATATAGGCTTGACATATGGGAGAAGTGAATACCTAACCGCTGCAAAAGTGTTAACTACAACACAAGGATAAAAAAGTTGTCAAAATATGCCATTATGACATTGCACATTACCCCACACACAATCAGTTAGTGGCCCGATACGCAGCCCCACCAACTAGGAGGAGTAACTGATGAACGATCACCTAGTCAAAACCATACACGTGGCATAGGCCAACCCTAATATAGAAAGGCCTCAATGCTGTCTCGAGCAAGCCAAGCACGGTCCAGCCTAGACTCAGCTTTGTCACCGTTCAACCTGTAAGTCAGGCGCTAAAGGCCAGATCATGTGAGCCCAACATGGTGCAAATCATGGAGATTGGCCCAGGACAATAAGGACCTAACACAATTTTCTGGGTTGTCACAATCCCAAAATCTATTTTGCACAGTTCTTGACCCAATCAAGTATTGGGTCCCAAACAGAGCCAATTACCGATTGGATCTAAGTCATGGATGGGTAAGATCTTCAGCGATATCTCCTCCCTCCATCATGCCTCAACGATAAAGTCAATGAAGGAGTGAAATACTCACTATATAAGGTAAACAAAGGAAATGAGAAAGGTTCGTACTTACAATCTAATTTACAGTCCACATTCATCCTTACTCAATCACCTGACTTTAGCGTCGGAGTGCCTTCGGACACTACAATGGTGGTCCTTAGTTCATTGTTGTTTATTTTGCAGGTCGGGAATCGACAGCGACAAAATTGAACGCATTAGAAACCTTTCATCATCTTCCCATGAAAAATCTGAAACCCTCCATTTCATAATCACCAACCTTTTACAACGTTTTGTGAATTTTTTCCTCTTTTCCTCAGCATGGAGGAATGGACTAAGTGAGTCTCACAAAAGCCTAAAATTTCATTCATTCAATTTATGATTTCTTATGAAGAAATGATGATGGAATTTTTACCATAAATTTTTTTTTCTTCCAAACAACTGGTAGGGGTGGGCATCCAATCTCGGTCCTGATTTTTTCAAGTCTCTTTTGGGATTGATCAAATCCATCCCATTCCATCTCGTCCCGATTTAGAATGAGATGAGATTAAGATGAAGATTTCAATACCATCCATTCGTCCCGTCCCAAATTTTTTTTTAATATTTATTATGATATTTATTAATTTTGTAGTTAGGTTATAACTTGGAACTTAGAAGAATATGTGCAGTGTACGTAGAATCCTCTCACCAACAAACTAGGAGTTTTTTTTTCTTGGATTATATTAATTTTTCAGTTAATAACATTGCATTTAGCATAAAGCAATAGGCTTTGATATCTAATCTGTATTGGCTTACAAATTTGAGTACTTGCTTGAGTTCCCCTTTAATAAAACGAGTGGCACATATTGCAGATGCCAAAGGACTTCCTTTTAAGGGCCATGGGAGAAACTCGTGTCACCAAGTTTGTAATATAAGAGATTATCACCTCATCCATGACTATATATAAATGAGATAACTATGCATTATAAGAGCTTTTTATCTCCCTTATTTTCTCAAGTAGTATTATTTATAACTTCTTCTCTCCACTTCCACTAGAACAAGGAAGATCTGAAGGTGAAGAAAGAATTTAAAACAATCCAGTTAGCAGAAGAACTTCAATCTGTATTTGAACCTGGAAAAGACTTTGGGTTTAATGCTGGTTTGCAGGTTCAAAAATCAATTGAGAAAGTAGAACTAGTAACGACTGAAACATCAGAACTAATATTGACTGAGAAATCAGAACTAGTCAGTCACTACAAAAAAAAGGCCTTAGGGACGTAGTCAAAATTGTCGCTATAGACAACATTTCGTCACCATATATATTGGGCGACAACATATTAGTCGCGCAAAGGTTGTCGCCACAGCTCTGTCTCGCAAGCCTTTGCGCGACGAAACTTAACCTTCGTCGCTATAAAATCCTTTTTGCGGGACGACACCACAGATCTGTCTCGCAAGTCTTTGCGCGACGAAAATAACTCTTCGTCGCTACAAAATCCTTTTTGCGCGACGACACCACAGCTCTGTCTCGCAAGTCTTAGCGCGACGCAAATAAATCTTCGTCGCTACAAAATCCTTTTTGCGCGACGACACTCTTGCAAGTCTTTGCGCGACGAAAACAAATCTTTGTCGCTACGAAATCCTTGTGCGACGACACCAAAGATCGTTGCAAAAGGGTGCGTCGCGTAATATTGTTTTGTGCGACGCTAATTTCGTCGCAAGAAATAGAATTGTTCTTCGTGCAAAATATACTTACGCAACGATCCCTTTCGTTGCATTAAACTTTGTCGGCATAACTCAATCGTGACGATCCCTTTCATCGCGTTAGACTTTGTCGGCTTAACTCAATGGTGACGAATCTTTCATCGCACAAGATATTCTTTACGCGACAACAATATTCATCACTCTAACGTTGTCACAGAGGTTACGTCAATCCAAACACGCTTGATCTATTCTTATGCGACGGAAATTTTTGTCACTTAAAGTTTTGTTTAATAATTTTGAAATCTTTTAATTCAAATATTTATTTTAATTAAATTTGAAATATTTATTAATTGAATCGTCTCATGCATAGAAAGGTTTGGCTAATTTATTTAAATACTATTAACTTTACAAATTAATAATGTAAAATCATAATGTATCCATTACAAATTAAAATTTTTAAACCGTACTGTATAGTTACAAATTAAAAAAACACATCAGTACATTTGTTAGGGATGTGGTGGCTGATGATGGTTTATCGACAGTAGCGGGAGGCTCGGCAAATTAATCCCCGACTGTTGGAGAGCCCCTAATAACATACTCCACCTAGTTGCCTCTTGTGCTTGTTGTTCCCCCTCTCGGGCCTCCCTTTTCGCCTCACGCGCTTTGGCAGCATTTAACTCATTCTGTAATTCCTCCACTTTTGACTATAATGATAAAACGATTCCGACTGACCGCTGCGAAGCTGAAGATGAGGTGTTGACCTCACAAACTTTAGCTTTTCCCATCCCCCGAACAATCTTTTCGGGTCTTGGACCTACCAATTCCAATGTCTCCGTCAAAATATGTAATCCTGCATCAGGATTGTCCATTGTTAAAATATTTGGCTAGTCTTACCTGGATGACTCTGCGATGATACTTTTGACTAATTGCGTTGAAATTGTTGAGTCGCTCACTCACGTAAAGTGTGAGTCGTGTCTGACCAGTGCCTGAAGAGTTAGAATGGTTGAACTGAAAGAAATACAATCATGTCAAACCTTTGACAAATACATTAATAAGCATAAAAGATTATGCAATATGTGCATATTCTATTGTTATTTCATTTTTTCTATTCATCCTTTTAACAACAAAGAGAAAATAGTTTAGGGAAGTGTCTGACCAGTGCCTGAAGAGTGTCCAAGAAGTGTACCAGGCATGCCAATGCATTACAGGTAAGGAGTCGTGTTTGAGCAGAGTCCACAAATATTATGTCCGATATGGAAAAGACCACCCAAATCGAATGTCCTTGCTTCCTAGGTAGATGTTATGCTGAGCAATGATCGAACCAAATCTAATATAATGCCACTCGTAAAGGGGGCCTTCACTAATGGGACTTCGTAGAATGCTTCTCCCAAACTTAGTCCTCCCTTTCCCATAGACCTCTCCAGTCTCCATACTTGAATATTTAACTTCTACTACAAACTTTTACACAACTCTTCCTAAGAAGACTCCATAGGAGGAGCAACCAAAACTCAAGTCGGACATTTTCCTCTCTTCCTCTTTCTCACCATAGTGTTGAAGAGAATTTTCCATGTCTCCCTTTTATTGTTTTACCAAGGAGCTAAATACAAACTAACTTCCCTCATTCTCTACAACCGAACTCGCCGAGAAATTAAGATCATAAAACTAAAGCGAAATGGGCAAAACAATAAACAGATCTTAAACTACACACCACTCAGCAAAAAAAACAAAGAAGTAAACTTTGAAGAGATTTAAACAACCCCATATAAAATTCAGAACTAAAAATCACAGTGAGAAGCAAATATAAATAAAACAAAGAGAATCAACCACAAGTGATTAAATGCACATAAGATAGTTTTACCCTTTTGGTGATGGTTTTCACTCTCAGCAGCGGAGCAGAAAAACCTAATCTTGATGCAATTGGTGAAGAGGAAGTCCAATGGGGATGAAATTCAACACTGCAAAAATCAAACAAACTTTTCAGGAATTAAATAACTTTCTATACTCTATTGACAACAAAAACCTAATCAATAAATAAATAAACTGAATTTTCAACAATTTCAACACTTACCGCTTGTATTTCTTCTCAAACAAGGTTGTTGATTACTCAGGTTTGTGCGAGTCGCTCACTCACGTAAATGACCCAATCGCACAGCAGCAGCCCCCTTATTGCGTTTCCTCTTCTCTTCTTGCCTTTTCCTCTTCTTTCTACTCTTTGCTCATGAAAGCCTCCATGAACTTTTGTTCTTTTCTCTTCTTCTCTGCCAACTACCTTCAACAAGAGAGGAAATGAGATCTCTTCTTCTCTGCCAACGAAACAATCTAACAAAATGGCTTTGAATGGGCTAGCAATGGAAAAACGATTCTAATTAAAATGGCTAGTTTTGCGCGATGAACCCTTCGTCTTCATATATCTGTGACTTCGTCGCGCTAGTTTTCAAAATTTCACATTTTGTTTTGCGCAAGTTTTCAAATTTTCACGAAACTTTTTTGCGCTTTTTCAAAATTTCGTCGCCATAAATCACAGAATTCGTCGCGCTAGTTTTCAAAATTTTGTGCTCATTTTTTCAAAATTGCCGCCAGAAGCATGCACCATGATTTTTAAGGGGGGAGCATTTTGTGCGACGAAATATTCTAATTTCGTCGCGCAAACATCAAATTTGCTTATTTTAGGAGGAAAATTTTATATCATTAATTAATTGAACTTCGACATTCATTTAAAACAATTTTGGTAAAAAATTCATAGTACATTAACAAATTTAATTAAATGAACTAACAAAATACATAATATTATTAACATTTTTTAAACGATCTAACAAATTATAATCCTTCAAATGTAATCTGAATCAGTAGAGTAATCACTTTCGACTTCTTCTTAAAGTTCATCTGACATGGTTGCCTCATATTCTTCAAAAACTCCATCTTTTGCAGGTGATACCTCAACATCATATTCGCCATCAATCGGAGGAAGTTCGACAAATAACTCAAATGGCTGTTGGATATAATGGGAATGCTTGAAGATGAATTCTCTTGATCAGCGGTGTCGTCATCACTGTGGTTATCAGAAGCCTTTTCAGGAATGTCCCATATACTTCTGTGTTGGATCGTCTGGACTACTTTCCATCGACCACCGGCTTTAAGATCATCTAGATAAAAAATTTGTTTTGCCATAGTTGCCAAAATAAAAGGATCATGCTCGTACCAAAGTGTGTTTGTGTTCACACTTACTAGATCATATTCTCGTTTAATACTCCCGGCTTTATGTAGGTTTGTATCAAACCAACGACACTTGAATAAAATCACCTGGCAACGGTCTTTGTACAGTAATTGAATTACATATGTCAGTTTACCATAGAAATCAACATCGGCGGTGTCGCCGTCCCCAGGTACTGATACGCCGCTATTTTGAGTGCTCAAATTGTTGTCTCGCTCGATAACTAGGAACTTAAAACCATTCACATAACAACCCGAAAATGTTTCAGATCGAATAGGACCTCTCGCCAGTTTTGATAATTCATCATCGTAAAGATCCGAATTTACTTCCTTCAATTGTAACATCTATTAAAGAAAATTTATATATATTCAGAATATGTTGAATACCAATTATAAAAAATAATAATGCAATATTATCAAATTTTCTTATAGTTATTAACTTACGTGTTTGCGAAACCATTCAGGAGACTTATCAAATGTACGTACACCATTTTCCCATAAGTCTTTTAACTCATCAACCAACGGCTGCAAATAAACATCAATGTCCTTTTCGGGATGACCGGGAATTAATAAAGTCATCATTGTAAATTATTTTTTCATACTCATCCAAGGGGGCAAGTTATAAGGAACAACAACGACGGGCCAGGTGCTGTGAGTAGAGCTCATATTCCCGAACGGATTAAATCCATCAGTTGCAAGCCCCAATCTGACATTGCGCGGGTCTTCTGCAAAATCGGGATACATAGTATCGAATGCTTTCCAAGCCTCTCCATCAGCAGGATGTCTCAAAAAATCATCATCAACCCTTCCTTCATTGTGCCATCTCATATGACTCGCAGTGTGCATCGACATGTACAGTCGCTGCAATCTGGGCTTCAGTGGAAGATAATGCAAAACCTTTTGCGGGATTTTCTTCGTTTTATTACCAGAATTAGGCTTATATCTTGGCTCATTGCACACAGGGCATGCATCCATCCCTTCAATTTCCTTATAAATAAATGCACAGTTGTATTTGCAAGCATGAATCTTTTGATACCCAAACCAAGACCATTCAACAATTTCTGCGCGTTACGATAATCCTCAGGCAAAACGTTTTCCTTCGGAAGCATCCGCTTCATAATTCCTATTAAATGAGAAAAACACTTATTCGACATATGATGTTTCACTTTGCAATGCATCAACTCCACAATGGCAGTAAGCAGGGAGAACTCTGTGCAACCGGGGTATAATGCTTGTTGGGCTTGTTTCAATAGTCTTTCATAGTTTTCTAACTCTTCACTTTGCAGCATGTTGGGAGGTACGGTATCTCCTACCATATCATCAATGCCATCTTCGTTCATCGATGCATATGGATAAGCGTCATTTATTATACCCATAACTTGGTCATTATCATTCATGGACGTTTCATCAATGTGCGGCACAAGTGGCTGGGAATTCGATGAAGTCGAACCAAATTATCGTTGCTCCCCATGATAAATCCACATCGTATAATTCAGAATCATCCCATACCTCGCCAAATGATATCGAACCATATTGAATGTCTGCCACAAACAATTGTTACAACATTGACATGGACACTTGATATGATTCGTCGTACCAGTGACATGTGCCCTTGCAAACTCAATGAAGCTCTTGATCCCATTTAAATATTCATCACAGCATTTGTCCTGATTTTGTATCCACTGTCTTTCCATTATGCCTGTTTTCAGTTTATAAACAAAATATGAGAATTAAAGAGAGTTAACGACACTAATGCGATTAGGTTTCAATGTGGAAAAATTTCAGCAGCATCTCAATTACAATTCTTCAAGTGGACGATGTAGATATTATTAATTAATAAATATCTAGTATGCACTCGAAAAACAATGTGAGACACTCCCAAAATTCCACATGATAGCAACCTAATTTCATGAAATTTCAAAAAATAAAAAAATAAGCAATTTCCTCACCGTTTTCCAAGTGAAAGAGAGAGAAGATTGGAGGTGTGGCCAGCACCGGCGACACAAAGAGAAGACGAAGCCTAATTAAGTGCTGGAAGCTTGGAGTATATAGTGAGAGAAATCAATCGAGTAGAGAAAAAGAATAAAATGAGAGGAGAAAATAGTGAAAAAACGCATATCTGATTATTCTAATTCGTGGAGAAGATGAACAGGTCAGAGCTTGTGCGACGACACCGTTCGTCGCCCTGGGATGTTTTAGGCGATGAACCTCCTCGCTTTAGGCGATGAATCTTTGTTGGGAAGACTGTATGCGATGAAGCTTTCCAATTCGTCGCGTAAGATATCTTCAGGCGACGACAAAGGTTGTCGCCCTAGGATGTTTTAGGCGATGAAACTGCTCGCTTTAAGCAACGAATCTTTGTTGTGTTGTGAATACGTTATGCGACGCAGGTTTCCACTTCGTCGCGTAAACTATCTTCAGGCGACGACAAAGTTTGTTGCCCTAGAATGTGTTAGGCGATGAACCGACTCTCTTTAAGCGATGAATCTTTGTTGTCAATACTTGATGCGACGAAGGTTTCCTATTCGTCACGTAAGCTATCTTTAGGCGACGACGACGTTTGTTGCACTAGGATGTATCTTTGTTGTGAATACTTTATGCGACGCAGGTTTCCACTGCGTCGTGTAAGATATCTTTAGGCGACGACAAAATTTGTCGCCCTAGGATGTTGTTCAAAGTGGCCGGCCCACAACAATAGGTATTTTAGGGCGACGAAATATTTGGGCTTAAGCGACAATAAATTTTAGGCGACGAAGGCTTCTGGTTCGTCGCGTAAGTTATTTGTGGACGCATATTTCTTGTTCGTCGCGTAAGATATTTGATGCGACGAAGGTTTCCAGTTCGTCGCGTAAGATATTTGATGCGACGACGGTTTCCAGGTCGTCGCGTAAGCTATGTTTATGCGACCAAACAGTGTGTTGCCCGAGGATATTCAAGTTGGTCGTTCAAAGTGGTCGACAAGTAGCCCTAGGTATTTTAGGGTGACAAAATATTTGGTTTTAAGCGACGACACGTTGTCGCATATTAGGTATGCGACGAAGGCTTTAACTTCGTCGCGAAAGAGGTTTTGACGCGACGAAACAGTTCTTCGCGTTAAGTAGTTAGCTATTTTTTGTAATTGCGTGACGAAATTAAATATGTCGTCGCGCCAGGATAATGTTGAGCGACAAAACTTCCCTCGCCGCGCTACGAGTCGTCGCAAAAGGGGATTTTTTTAGTAGTGAGTTGAAGCTCTTGAAGTTGTAATACCAGTTAATATGGTGCACTGATTTATATCAAGCAGTAGTTGTATGCAGGGAGTTCTCCACGATGTTCATTGACTGAGAAATCAGAACTAGTTAGTTGAAGCTCTTGAATTTGTAATACCCCAGTTAATATGGTGCAATGATTTATAGCAAGCAGTAGTTGTATGCAGGCAGTTCTTCACGATGTTCGTCTCATTGAAGGAGTGTCGATATGTTCTAGAACAAATTAAAAGATTTCCATTGAAAGCTTCAGAAATGAAATTATATTATCCTTTCAGTTTTCAATGTAGAGGAAAATGCAAAGTGACCAACCATGTATTTTTTTCTACTTTTTTTTCTTTTATATATTATCCTTTATCATGCTCATCCCATCTCGTTCCAATGTCGTTTAGAATGGGACGAGGTCGGGATGAGGTTTATTCTACCCCGAAGATAAAACAACGGAATGAGACTGTGATGAGATTTATCTTGTATTGTCCCGTGCCCACCCCTAACTGTTGGAGTTACTCGTCAGAAACTTTTTACATATTGAAGTTTTTACATAGTTGAATATGTACAAACTCCGTGATTTCAAGAGGTATGTTATTCATAACTCTTTTATTTGTTTATTTTTCACTTTGTTTTCACGATTGATCATTACATTGCTCAAGTTTGACTTGGTTATTCTCTCTTTTATTTTTTGAGTCCAAGGATGGCTCGACTTGAATATGATAAAAAAATTCATTAATTTTTTTAAGGTATTTGAAGAAATGCTTGATATTTTCTTAGCCTAGCTATTCAATGTGAAGTTTTCATTCTGCAATGACAACATTTATATCCAATAAAAGAAAAAAATTAAAACACAACCGCTCTACATGGTGCCACTCTCAACTTCGCGATACACCATAGACGTTGACTGACTTAGGCTATTCTAATACTTCTTACAGTTCTACACATTTTCAATTTTAATTAGATAAGAAGAAAAATACAACTGTATTGTTTATATTGTTTATAATTTAAATTTTGTATTTGCTACCTTCTCTCCTTTAGCTTTATATTTTATATGTTAAGGGATCTGCCTTATAGAATATATAAACAAATCTAGAGGTTGCATTTTAAATGGTTTATTTGTTACATGCAGAAGCAATATAAATACCGAAATACAAAGTTACCAAACAAAGATAACTATCATCGAAAACAACAAATTTATGTGGTTTGACAAATTTTCCAATATTCACAGGACAAAGAAGAAAACTTTACTATTGAGATCGAATAATACAAATAGAGAGATAGTCTCTTACACGACATCAATACAAATGGATGCATATATCACACACACTTTATTTTCTCTCTCACAAACATAAACACAAAAGAAAAGCCTAACTCGCACAGAGAGAACGCGATCGATCTACACCACCAAGGAACCCTAAGTTCCTTTTATAATAGATGAAGGCGGTGATGGAGATTTCCATCACCTTCCACCACCTTCTCATCCCGTCCATTTTCTTCTTTTCCCTTCCGCTCTCTTTAACAATTTTGGTCACCGACTCCTACTAACAAAGCAACCACCACTTCAACCATCATTTTCAACGATTTCGACCACCCGATTCCTATCTTGCACCTTCTTCCATCTTTTTTGCCATCAATTCTAGTAGATTGCCAACAAGCCGAATAACAACTAATGATCCTCTATTTCTCAATCTATTTTACAACAATTCTCTGCCTTGGTGAAAATTTCTCAAATCTGAGCCGATCCCAATAAACTTGAACAAACAAATTTTATTTGTTCAGAACACAAACATAGACTTCAACTTTTCAAACGCGCTCATGTGTGCCATACACCTTGATGATACACCAAAATGTCCTCTTTTTACATCATCCACGTGTTATGATGATCTTGAGGAATAACAGGCCTAAGCATCAGCCCAACACTGAATCGGCCCAAGCGGCATCAAGCCTACATAACGCAATCTACCAGACAGACCCAAATTACTACAGCCTATTAAGCCCATATGTCTCACAGACATCTCCAATACCCGTAAGACCTATTAAGGCAAATATCTAGAGGATCAACTGTGGGTGGGCAAGCTAACATCACCTTGTTTCCAACTAGGAAGCAAATACTAGAGTATACATCGTATATGGAAACTTTCATCTATAGACAACACTCCAATTGGGAACTATCTCCCACATATCTAGGAGCCCAAATCTAACAGGGAAACATCCATCCTCAAGATGACTCCTAATTAGTGAAAGATCTCCACGAAGATCTTCTTTCCTAAACTATGCCACCGATGGCCTAGTCGAACCAGGACTCTAGCACTATAAATAAGACACGAGGTTGGTGAACAAAGGTACGCTATAAATTCTCCGTTTACAGCATTAAGCCTTCCTAAAATCCTTGTCTGACTTTAGCATCGGAGTGTCATCGGCCACCACAACAGTAGTCTGTGGCTCACATGCGTTCCATGTGAAGGTGAATAGGTCAAGGTCAAGCTTGGAACGAAAATCAATTGCTTCAGTTTGGCACCGTCCATGGGGACAACAAAGTTTCTAGCAAAACAATAATATCATTTCTCTGCAGAGTTCAAGAAGATGGTGACCACCGATCTCGCAACAATGTAGACTAGGGGGACATGTCAAACGCTCAGAGTGGCGTTATACCACCGCTTCAAGCGGTGTTGACTACACACGGGCAACAAGCACACACTCCCGCGCCAGCAGCACTGGTGACAGACCCTAGGATAGGTCTGCAATCATTGCAGATACAACAGATCGCTAAAGCAATGGAAATTCTCACCTAGCAGAACCCTGCACCCGCCAATGGAGATCAGGAGCAGCACAAACTTCAATCTCCAGACGACAACAAAGAGCAAGCACAAGAGATTCAAGCCCTTGCCACTTCTTACTGGACTAGAATTGGCGGCGCGGTCAACAGAGATCCAATATTTAGGGAAAACAAACCCGCCACTCAAACAAGGGGCTCACGACCCAGATGTGTTGTACCGCCTTTCTGTTCCTCTGTTCGTGGATCACATTATGAATGAGGCTCTGCCAAAGAAGTTCAACCCTTCGAAACTTGAGTTCTATGTTGGGGCCATTGACCCGTTCGATCACTTGTGTCACTATTAGCATGTTTTGGCACTCAAAGAAGGTTCTGAATCAGTGATGTGTAGAACATTACTTACCGGCCTGAAGAAGTCAGCGCCGACATGGTTTCATAACCTCCCACCAAAGTCAGTCGACTCATTCAAGACACTGGCCAAAGAATTCCTAACATGCTTTGTCGGTAGCAAGTGGATCAGGAAGAGCCTGCACTATATACTCTCCCCAAGGCAGAAGTCACATAAAAGGCTAAGGGAATGTCATGCGCTTCAATAACGAGATGACGCTCATTGACGGCTACAACAATGATACCGCTGTTACAGCTTTTACTGTGGTGCTAAAAGAGGGAAAGCTTAACGACTTCCTCACCTTGGAACCCCCTTGATATGACAGAGCTCTTAAAAATCACCCAAAGGTACATCACCTTGGAGGAGATGAGAACAACAAAGAAGGAGACTGAAGTAGAAAAGAAACCCTCCGTTTCTAGGGGTAAAAAGGAGGGGAAGAGGCGAAAAGACAAAGATAGAAACAAACGGAAGCGTCACGACAGTAGGTCAGACTCTAGCCGCACCGGGGTAGAGAAGTCTTCCAACTATATCTAATCCAGAACCATGACCCCCTCAACTCTAACTTGTTGGACGCCCTTAATTCCATGCAGAATGGGAGAATCTGAAATAGCCTCTGAAACAGCGTGGAGACCCCTCTAAGCATGATAACAGCAAGTATAGCTCATACCACAAGGAAGGTGTCCATGACACCAACGACTGTGAGAGCCTAAGGTACGAGATCGAATACTAGATTCGAAAGTGAAAGCTTAAGGAGTTCCTAGGTTCGGAGAAAAGACAAAACCGAACTAGGGAAAAGGGATAGGCGGTCAAAGAAATCAAGAAGGAAGCTCCAAGCATTATATATGTCCTTCACGGAGTCGGATTAGAAGAAGAACAATCGAATAAGTCTCGAAAGCGGACACTCCTTGAGATGCGAATACAACCCAACAATGAAGACATACACATGTATTACATGTAGGTGCAAAGGCCCATCCCTACTTTAACTTTCACAGATAAGGACCTTGAAGGCGTTCGAGCACCGCACAATGACGCTCTAGTCATTTCGGTATCTATTGCAAGGTAGGAAGTGAATAGGGCCCTGGTAGACACAAGAAGCTCCATCAATGTCTTATTCTATAATGCATTCCGCAGCATGGACCTCAAGGAGGAAAACTTAACGCCTTCCGACTACCCATTGATTGGATTTAATGGAGAAAAATACTTCCCGAAGATAAGGCTAGCAGTGGTTGCAGGAGAGCCACAACCGAGGAAGGTCCTGTTCCTAGACTTCATGGTGGTAGATGCACCGTCTACCTATAACCTCATTTTTGGGAGGCCATGGCTTCCTTAGATGGAAGCTGTAGTCTCCACCATTCGTCAGTGCGTACCGCCAACCACTCAGAAGGACAATTTGTGAGGACTAACCAACAGCATGAAGCTGACACTATGCTGCGCTAAAGCAGATAGAATGTTTTCAGATTCAGCTAGAACCCGCTAGGCAAGTTGAATAGAAGCCAGACTAAAAAACTGGGGACAAAGTCCCCGCAGCAGTGGCCAAGGATTGTGATTTTGCGAATATTTATGAAATTTCGCTGAATTTTTCATTTCTTTAAAATTACGAAAAGAAAAAGAGCAAAAGCAAAAATTACATTTTTTCAATTTTGAGGTTCTTTCATAAATTTTGAAGTTTTTTTGTAAATTTTGTTTTTTCATAAAAACACAAAAACCAGCTACTAAAATTTACATTTTTCGAGGATTTATTCAAAACATTTCAGGATTTTTTTGTAAATTTCGATTTTTTTTCTTCTAATTATCATTTATTCTAAATACTTATTGATTTTTGAAACCACCACCTAATTTTCTAATTATCACTTTTTTCTACTTATATTGATTTTTTAAACTGCTCATTGATTTTCGAGTTATAAGTATTTTGGTTTCATTTAAGGTGTTTAATACATTTATTTACTTGTATATTATTTTTTTCACATATTCAATATACCCTCGAAATTCATTATATATTTCATTTATCATCAAAATTTATACGTTTTTTCTTTACACATCGAAATATTTCTTAAAATCAGGGTACCGAAATTAACTAAAAAAAACGAAATCACAATCCTTGGCAGTGGCTCAACTTCGCAACAAAGAACAAATCAACATTACAGGGGCGGTCTGCCCTCTAGCCCGACAGGACGTCAGGTTTAGAGGAGTGGTCATAGCAAACAAGAGCACAACCCCACAACTGTCAGTGGGTGCGGAAGGATCCTCCCACACAAGGTTTACTCTTCAGTAACCTCAACAGCGTCGGCGAAACTTGACAATTTTCCGAAGGTACTTACAATCCAAGCAAGGGCCATGCGAATTTACTTCAGAGCCGAATTGACTTCTCTCCGCCAACAATCAATCTATTCAGTTGTTTAGCTTTTTTTTTTCTATAGTTAGTTTAAGTTATAATTCTTAGGAACTTATGTGATTTGCACTCATTTGAGAAATAAAAGAGAATTACGCAAACACACTCTATTGATTACTGGAAAGATGTAACAACGATCACCCTTATGGTGGATACAAAAGACTACAAACTACAAGCATTTTTATCCAATGTGATGTACAATAAAAATTTGCTTAACAGTACGACTTCAGAAGATGACTCAAAAGTGACAGCAAAGGTACCCTGGGTAAACTACGGTGCCCTCTAAGAATTCCGTTCTACGACTTTTCCGAAGAAGATGATTTGCAAGCAAAAGCAAATGTACAAAAATAAGTATGAAAGAGCGCATTAAATTCAATACTTTGTTGGACCCACCTTGCTAGGATGACCTGAGGTGGTACAAAATCAGCAATCGGAGGCTCCGCGACACGCCAACTGAAGCTATAGACAACTCACACGCTCAATCCACCCAACCAGACGAACTTGGGTCAAGTATTAGGTTGAAGCAGATCGAGTAAACCCTCCCACTGAGGGATGAGAAGGGCGTCTGGGAGTCAATGGTCCACTTTGAAGGCATGTCCAACTTTACTCCGCCCTGCCACTCCGAGTTTCAGTGCAACACAATGCGTCAAAGCTAGCTGAGAAGGGAGGAAAACAACCGCTCCATGGTTGGTTGCTGGTGTTATCTCAGAAATTATGCGGTTCAAAGCACCGACAGGGCACCAACACATAAACGACAAACTCGTCCCTTGTGGAGAAGTCCATACTTTTTCTATGAAATAGGAGAAGCAATTACAAGGTCTCAACGAACCAATCGGGTGCTCACCCAGAGCAGGTGACTATGCATAATAGCAAGTCTTATCAAGACTCATCGACACAAATGTCGAAACATTCGACAGTGGATGAGATGTTTCTTCAACCTTTGAAAAACCCAAAGCATATCCTTTGAGTAAAAGCATATGAAGAGTGCACTATGCAGAATATAATGCCTACAATGGTGAAGAAACGCCATTATATAGACATAGTGGCTCACCAAACAGGCGCGTCAACATTAATTATCAACATTGAATACCGTATGGGAAACGAGGAGGCGATAATTCCCAAGGAAGCCGCATAAGTCCACGTTCAATCAATTAATGATGCTGCACACAACCCAATTAATTGGTGGGAGTAATCGATACTCTACCATCTCGCAATCTACACCGTACGCGTGGCATAATGGAATCTATGTTATACATGTGGCACCATGATCCTGCGACATGACCTAGTTTTTATTATCTAGGCCCATAGGCTCGGCCCACTATCTGAGCGACACTCTACCACGTGCGTTGATGCAAGCAGTAAAGGCCCTAGCTACTCTTAACACACGAAACATACCTACATATCACCAACTAATTTAAGGTACCTCTTTTTAAAAACCTTTTACTGAAATTAGTGGAAACTAATCCGCACAATGTAATCCGACTTTAGAAGTAGGCTCACATGCCCGTAACAAGCGAAACTAGGCAAGCTTAGTCAGTTTTGACTGATGACGACTACTTCTGGTTCATCCCGACGCCTAGTTCATTGCATGCGAATGTCGATGGCTTAGGAAGTGGGAGTCTAGTCAGTGCTCTCACGCCTGATGACGATGACTCTTTAGGAATCTTCGCCCCCTTCGCGGATGATGGTCATCGAACCCGATCAGGTAAGTCTAGTCAGTGATGACTGACGACAACAGCTTCTGGTAAGTTCCCAAACTTGTAGCTTGCTCCGTGTGGTTGTAGACGGTTTGGAAGGTGGGAGCCTAGTCAGTTCCTACTGATGTTGACAGCTTGCCATGGGACCACTGCTCTTCTATAAACCATGGTCGCCGAATTTCCAAGTTTGTAGCTCGATGCGCACGAGTGTAGATGATTTGGAAGGTGGGAGCCTTGTCAGTTCCAATTGATACCGACGGTTTGCCACGGGACCACTGCTCTTCTACAGACCATGGTCGCCAAATTTTCTCATCCCAAACTTGTAGACCGCCCAATGCGAGTATAGATGGTTTGGAAAGTGGGAGCCTAGTCAGCTCCGACTGATGTTGACGGCCCGCCACAAGACTATTGGTATTCTACAGACCATGGTCGCCAAATCCGATTACAGCTCAAGCATGGTCTTCATGCCCACATAGGTTGACATCCTGTTATCAGCAATGTCCACTTGAGCTAACTCGAAAACTAGCCCGCTAAACGCGGACGAATGCTACACGGGAGACCGGCCCGAGCGTACAAAATTTTACTCGGGCCAAACACTCTTGCTCAACTACAGACAACGACGCATGTGCTTGACTACAACAGTTCACTTATGCAACAACCGCAACTGACAATCAAGCATATAACTTGAGCCTCCAACGACTTACCTCAAGGATGAGCTGCAACCTAGGTAGAGTAACCCGCTGCTAAATCATCCACAGAATGTTCACTATTGGACATAACCACACGATAGAAACTTTGATATCTCACGAAAATACATGTCAGAATTACCCGTGGCATAAACGATCGAGCTCTCAACAGCAGACAGATCACTTGGCTCCCTGCTAACCCAACAGGACATACGTCAAAACAAAATGACAAGGCAAAATGGAAAACATGCAATAGGGAGACCGAACAAAATATGGGTACAAAGCATACTAAAAGGAAACCTGTTTTTCTTAACAGTCTAGACAAAAGGTATAGATGTACGAAGTTTACTCCTCATAAGGAGGAGGTACAATTACAGGGTAACTAAGCTTAATAGGAGAAGAAGTAGGAGTTGCATCCGCATGTGCCATAGCTTGAACGTCATGATCTGGATTTCCCTCTTCCTCTGACAGCTCGGAGATGATTCCGAAGTTTGCAAAGGACACCTTCCTGTAGTAAGAAAGGTCCCATTACGAATGCTCTTATTTTATCAACGCCAACAGTTATAACCTCCCATGCATGATTTTGAGGAATTCAAACGTGCCTTGCGCCATGAGAAGCCCTTCCTCGCGCGCCTTTACTTTAGCAAGCTAATGCTCCAGCTTGCCCATTAGTGCATCAGTCTGAGACTTCTCAGCAATCAAGCTACTTTTAACTGCGCTAAGTTCGTGCTGCTCCAGGAGAAGCTGGTCCCCTGTTTCCTTGCTTCCCGAGTGTTGAATTCCACATCGACCTCCAATAGCTATCTCTGGATGGCCCACTCAGATTCTTTCATGGTATTCTCCTCAGCAAAAGATTGCAACTCAGAGCGCATCTCAACTGTAGCTTCCTGTGCAACTCCTAGATCATGGCAAACCAGGTTCAGATCTTCTCTGGATCTGTCTCTTTCGAACACCGCCTCTGCTAAGTCAGACTCAAGGGCTTCAAAACGAACCCTCTGGATCTCTGCATCAACGACTGATTGTTCCAGCCTCCTCTTTTTAATCGGCTTTCTAAGCGATTCAACTTCAAAGAGTGCATTTGAATATGACTTTTGTATATTTGAGAAGACATGCTCCATGGTGTACACCATCTCACGAGTCGCCTCAACTTTCATCCCAGCGACGACCACTTGGCTCAAATGCGACATCCCCAGCATAAGATGTTTCATCCCCTTTATCCATACGCCCTTCCATCACATCCTCCTCAGGCTTCGGAGCATGGTTCTCTAGCCAACTATAACGTTTGCTTATATGCTTCCTCAAAGCAAATCAATGTCAACCACCTGGTGTCAGGCCTGGTTGCTCATTTTCAACTTCCGGATGAAGCACTCCCAGATGCAGAACTACATCAGCATCGCTCTTTGTAGTTTCCACCAAACCTGGGCCCTCATCTACAACCTTCCCTTTGTAACCAGCAGCTAGCCCTTTGTTGCGAGCCGGCTCAGTAGAATTCAAATGGAGAGAAGGAGACGAATTGTCAATCAGGCTCTCTATTATCTCAAAATACGACCTGAAGCGAGATGGAGGGCAATGATGACTGCAAGAAGGATGGTTCACGCTGCAACGACCACTGTTAGACGATCCACTAGTAGGATGATTGACCTCCGAGACCACAGAAAAATCTTTATCAAGACCTTCCAGCAGAATAGGTCTAGATTGGTCAATATTAGTAGAAGCTGCTACAACAGCTAGCATCAACTTCTTATTCAAAGCTTCAGCCTGCTCGATATTCAGCTTCGACGCATCATCAACCCCTGCTAGCAGTAGGTGGTCCTTCTCCAAATCGTATGCTACAATCTTTACTTCTGTGGACAGGTCAGAATCACGTCCATTTATCAACAGAGCGGACCATTGGAAGCAGACTCAGCCCCAGTACGAGACATTTTCGAGTCTGAAAGAAGCAAGCGTCTCGAAAAGCCCTTCTATGTCTGATAGGCTAGAAGCCTTAACTTTAGAAGCCTTCCTCATCTTGGAAAAAGCTCCACCTTTGACACTCTGAAAAGAGTGGGAGCCACATGCCAGTGGACCCATAACCCACTGCGACTAAAATTTGACGGGAAGGTAACATCTTCCACACTCATCCAAGGCATGTCACGGAATGCCTTCATAGCAGCTTCCTCCTCCGGCGAAAGAGTAGAAGTGGGAAGCCTCCCTACAAAGAACATACGCAACAATAAGCACAACGAAAGGAAATGAAAAAATTACACTTACGAAGTGGCCTGAACTCTTGCTCAAGCAGACGACCATTGAACTTGAAATACTTCAAATTCAAAAGAGTCAGGAAGCTGAATTTTTGCCAGAACTTAAAGTCATCTGACAATTTCCCAAAGCAAGCCGGCGATTTCATCTTACACACGGCGTGATCACTTAGTTGAGGAAAAGTCAGTAACTGAATCACCCTCGGAGTCACGTGGACACATCGTCTTTTGCCCTGATTAATATAAGAAGAATAATCATGTACCCATTCAGTACCAACTGGGCAGGAGGGATACCAAGAAATTCCAGAAAGCCCCAGATCTCGTCGAGCACAGGAAAACGGATGCCAGTTTAAAGCATGTCACGGTGCAAACAGACCAATCCTTCCAGAGGGAACATTGGAATCTGATCATCACTCAAGATGACTCTTAATTAGAGAAGGATCTCCAAGAAGATATCCTTCCCTAAACTACGCCACTGATGGCCTAGTCGAACCAGGACTCCAGCACTACAAATAAGACATGAGGTACTCTACAAATTTCATGTTTACAACATTAGCATTGGAGTGTCGTCGGCCACCACAACGGTGGTCCTTGGCTCATGCGTGTTCCTTGTGCAGGTTAGCAGGTCAGCAGGTGAATGTCAAGCAGGGAGCGAAAATCGACTGCATCACACCTGAAGGTGTCATACATCAAAATGTGCTAAAGCTAACAATCTATCTCCACCTTGGATAGGATGGAGTTTTGAATCAAAACATCAAGTATCACAATGTTCACAAAAATCCATGTTTGCATATCTTTACCAAATGTTTCTTCAACAACTCACGCAAAACTTTTCACCTTTAGTACTTGCATGCAAATGCCAAACCCTTGAGGTATCCATACAATATCCATGGAGCTATCAGTAATTCCACCAGAAGCGACATCCACATGGCCATCAACAATACAAGCAGCTCAACCAAATTCAACTTTCCGATTACCTGTAACCGTACTCTCCTACAAGTACATGCTATCAGCAGAAGTTCACTAGAAATGGCGTCAAGAGCTCCACCATTTACCATAACCTTGTAACGTGGACTCTAAAACACTAATAGAGATGAGATTTTTCTTCAAATTGAATACATACCGAAAATCATTCAAAATCAAACAAGTTCATTATGCAACTTCAAATTGTTTTACATATCCCTGCAATTTTACATTTTTCATTGTTGCCCATATGGATAACCCCGCTACCACTTCTCTAAAGTTAGAGGACTAGTCTCTACGAGGACATATACGATAGGTGGAACCCGAATCAACAAGTCCTTCATCATAATGACCCTTCAATGCTGAAGTTGCAAACAAGGAATAAACATCTTTTTCATCTTTATTAAAATTGTGCACCACATTCGCATCTGAGTTTTTATTTCCCTTTTTATACTGCAGCTTTTAATTCCACACAATCAATCTTCCAGTGGCCCTTTTAATGACAGAAGGCACATTCATCATTCAACAAAAACTTTTTATCCACAAATTTTCCTCTTGACTAGATCTTCTTCTATCATAAACATTCTTATTTTCATATCTTCCCCTCACTAGTAATACTTCAGACACTGCCTCCTGATGGACCTTGAGACAGATTAAAATTCAATAGGTCAGCAATAAGCCTATGAAATCATCCAAGTGCTCAGACAGAGTAATCCCGGGTCTTATATTCATTCGAAAAAATTGTTTCGTGATGAAGAGCTTATTTTGTATATGCTTCATCATATATTTATCTTCCAACTTTTTTCATAACACTTTAGCGGATCTCCTTCTGAATGATGTATTTTTGCTCATTCACTAAACACAACCATATTGACCTGCATGCTTGCTGATTTAGCTTGATCAATTCTTCTTCTGTCATGTTCTCCGGTTTATCTCATAAAGTATCATCCAAGTTCTCATTTGCCAACACATCTAAAACTTTGCATTGCCAAATTCCAAAGTTATTTTTCCCATTGAACTTTTCAACATCAAATTTACCGACTTTAGCGGTAACCATATTTGATGCAAAATTGGATGCATCTGACATGTTTTTCAGCAACCACCGATTTACGCACCTTCAAACGAACTGAAGAAAATAGCTTCGGCTCTGATACAAATTGTTATGCGCAGAAGCGTTACAAATACCAAAATACAAAGTTACTAAACAAAGACAATTAATACTGGAGACAATAAACTTACGTGGTTTGGCAAATTTGCTTGCATCATGGGACAAAAAGGAGAACTTCACTATTGAGATCGAATAATACAAATGGAAAGAGTCTCTTACACAATGTTAATGACTTAAACATACACGTGTCTAAACAACAACACACATATACGTGGATGCATATATCACCACACCCTCTCTCTCTCACATACACAAACACAAAAGAGAGAACCCTAACTCACAGAGCGAACACGATCGATTTACACAACCAAGGAACCCTAAATTCTTTTTATAATCGATGAAGACGGTGGGAGTGAGGCGGTGATGAAGAACTCCATCACCTTCTCCTTCCATCCCCTTCTCCTTCCATCCACTCTTTTCTCCTTCTCAACCATCATTTTCAACGTTTTCGGTCACCGGCTCCTAAAAGGTTGTTGTCGACAAATCGATTTCTTACAGCTTTTTACATTTTCTCTTTCATCAATTGCAGTAGATTACCGACAAGCTGAATTCCAGCTACTAATCCTCTGTTTCTCAATTTGTTTTCAACATTATTTCATCTTTATCAAATTTCGTTTCCTAAATATCTCTCAAATTTTTTTGAAAATTTGAGAATGAGTTTTATATGGTTTATCTTCATCCATATAAACATGAACCCTTACAAAAACCACAATTTGTTTCTTAATAATATCACAATAAAGAAAACCGATAACGAGTGAAGTTTAGGTTGTAGGATATTTTTTTTTCTTACTGATGCTAGTTGTCTTTGATTATGAAACACATTTTGACAATTAGGGTTTTGTTTATAGACCGGATTCATTAAACTTATCCTTTCACCCTTTTTTTTTTCTTCTTCAATTGTTTGTCGGCTTTGTTGTTATTAGAGCTGTTGTTATATTTTATTGAGTTTATCTCCATAGAAATTCACAAATTGTACATAATATGATCATATCTTCTTTGAACTCTAATATTAATTAGATCAAGAAATTATGTCTAACCAAACTGGTCCATTTTTTTTCAGTAGAAAGTAAATTGAAAGTGATATATTGTATGTACCATCCTTTTTTACCATCATGAACATTGACAACAATACACAGAGTATTGTTCCCCTATCAAATCTTGACATGGTTCGTCTTCACGTGATTAGGTGGATTAAGTTAGCAGTGGTCTGACGATGTTTAATATGGTGAAACCTTTGCTATGAAGTTGAAGAGAAAAAGTATATACAAAAGCCAATGTTTATATAAAGAAACACTATGTGACAACTTTAGTTCAATAAGGGCTTAAAGTGCACCAACGCGCTATTAAAATAACTATATGAAAAAACAAACATAACTTCATTTATTTATCGAAATGAAAGAGATAACACAAATTCTTGTATGACATGTATATGCATGATGAACTGCCGGTGTCACGTCCCGATTTTCGAGAAAATGAAATCCTAATATCCATTTAGTATTATCCATTTCTCCAAAACTCGGGACGTGAAAATTCAATAACAACAGAAACATTTAGTAGCAACAACTGAGACAAAAAAAAAGAAAAAGAAATGATACTAATTGAAAACTCTAACCGAGAAACTCTTTGACGAGGTTCACCCAAATAAATAAACTCCAGCAGCGCTGCTTAATACTCTCTAAACTTGAGACAAGCTAATTGACTACATTCCAAGAGGAATGTACCCAAGAAGCAAAAGCTCACTTAGGTCAGCAATTAAGCTGGTATGAGTAATCTTCATTCCAAAATCAACACATCAACAAGTAATAACATACAATTAAACACAAACAATGAACAACCACACAAACAGGTAGTTCCTCAATGAGGCAAAGATCTCATGCAAGAAAATCACAGTTCAAAAAATTTAGTTCCTTAATGAGGAAATCATGTCATCCTAATAAGTAAATATTTATTCACTTGTACTTACACTGTAGATGTTGAATATGGCAAGTCTGACCTGCAGAAATATTAGTGAACTTACCATCCTGCAAGGAATTTTTAGAAACACATGTATATAATTTTACAAAAAAATTAGTATTCCTCAATTAATACAGATATATTCATACACTATTTGACTTATGCATATTATTCACTTAGACGATACCACATTCGCACCATCTCCATGCCGAACATACATGCCTCTCTCATATAAAAGACTTCTCTGTCACCATACATGCATGCATCACCTGATACTCCTAACTATATGGCTAACAAAAAGCCACACTTGAGCTATCCGTGCGCATAAAGTTACTTCACATTTTTTACGGATAAAAAATAAGCCTATTTTATGCATTTTAAAACCACACCCTTTTCTGCATGACTCAATGCGAAGGTTATTTAGTTTCCCTAAAAGAAAAGGGAGCACTACTCCGCTAGATCCAACCCGAAGGGAATTTAGTTTCGCTTTAGGAGAGGGAAAAACATAAACAATAAGATAAGTGGTAGTTCTAAGTGATACAATTCTAGGTGATTAAATTTTTGGGAATCACAGTTTATCAGTATCAAATGTTTTTGATATTTCAAAATTCCTTCACAATAGCACTTTGGCATTTATAAATATATTCTCCACAATATCCACCCATACTTTTGGGGAAATATAACATTTTTGTAAACAAATTTTATATATGCAAAGCGGATCAAACCCATTCAATATAAGGATTCATATTCCTATGTGTATGGGGAATATCACACTTTCAATCATAGCTTCTCATTAAGCGTAATTTGATTGATCAAATAGCACATCATTACTTAATAACACTGTTATAACTATATAAAAAGCCAACATATATATATGAACCATACTCAATTTCTCATTATCATACATTACCACATATAATAAAGGAGTTCAAAATGCTCACATTACCGCATTTAACAAAGGAATTCAAAATGCTCACCACCAACAAAACAAAATTGTTTTGTAAGTCAAAAAAAAAAAGTTTTATTCAACCTATTCTAAACCCACCTACCGAATCCCACTTACTTCACCAATCCCTATAGATTCAACTTTCACACTATGGTGGAGACACATAGAGAGTTGCCTCCACTAAGCTTTGAAATCATAGTTGAGGCAGTCATTTTTTGCTCCCTGCTTTGACTTAGTCTTGTTGACCTGCTAATATGCACAAGTAACACACATGAGCCACAGACCACCATTGTGGTGGCCATTAGCACTCTGATCCTAAAGTCAGACAGGGATCTGAGGAAGGTGTAATATTGTAAACAGGGAATTTGTACCGTACCTTAACTTGCCAACCTCATTTCTTATTTATAATGCAGGCGTCCTGGTCATACAAGGCCATCAAAGGCGTAGTTTAGGAAAGAGATCTTCGTGGATATCATTATCTAATTAGGAGTCGTGCTGTAAGAGAGAAGTTCCCTTTTAGCCCTGTACTCCTAGATACGCGGGAGATAGTTCCCAATCCAAGAGTAATCCGTAGAAGAAAGTTTCCCTGCGTGGAATGTATTCTTGTATTTTCTTCCTAGTTGGAAGCAGAGAGCTGTTGTAATTGCCTATCCAAAGCTGATCCTCAAGATACTTGCCTTAGTAGGACTTACGGGTACTGAGGATAGCTGTGAGATGTGCGGGCTTAGCATGTTATAAGAGTTCGGGTCTGTCTAGCAGACTGAATTAGGCGGGCTTAGAATCGCTTCAGCCGAATCAGTGTTGGGCTGATGCTGTGCATGTAATTCCTCGAGATCATCTTGACACGTGTATGGCTCAGGGATGTGATTAATTTTTGTGTATCATTAGCTACTCCCCCTGACTTAGTGGGCCGTCACCTCGGCTCGCTAAGTCATTTCTTGAAAAGATACGCTGCTCATGATGATTGAGTTTGAATCGTTGCTTGAGCCACGCGTTGCATTAATTGAACGTGCGTCGATTTAGTGAAAAATAGGCAAGAACCTAATCCCTATTTAGGTTATCTGTAGTACAGAGTCTGACTCTTTTATTTTCTTTGCTTTTGTAGATACTGCTCTATTCATCTTTTGATTAGAAAAGATTGACTGTTTTCTTTATGGCTCAACAAAACCTTCTTGATGACGCAACCTTGGCCAGGGGCCTAGAGTTTTTCGAAGATAGGTTGCTTTCTGAGCCCGACCTCGCTGAAATTCATACAAAGTTTGGGGGCCCCGAGGACTTGCTGTTGTATGTCCTGAAGGGTGATCAGACGCCAATGTCGCCACCGGCGGGGTTTATCTGCTTGCATCGTGGGATGATTCAAACTGGAGTGCATTTTCCTGTTATGGAAGTGATTTGGGAATTCTTTGACCTCCTTGGGATTCCTCCGACCAATTTGGGGCCTAATGGATATAGGATTAACTTTCTCATTCTGATTAGGGCAAAAAAGGCTAGCGTCCACGTGACTCCCCGGGTAATCCATTTGCATGACTTCTCCTTGGTTGAAGGGTAATGTCGTCTATAAGATGATGTCGCCGACCTGCTTCACGAATTTGCCAGATGACTTCAAGTCTTGGCAAAAGTATTGCTTATTGGCCCCTGTGAATTCAAAGTATTTCTGATTCAAGGGTCTTCGCTCGAACGAGACTTAAGGTCGCTTCCTAAGTGTAGCTTTTTCTTTTGACTCTATTGCAGGTTAGCTATTCATTGCTTGTATTTCTTCGCAGAACGGTTTCCCACTACTCCCCTTACCCTAAAAGAGCAAAATATTATGGAGACGTTCCACGACTTGTCAACAAGGAACGTTGTGAATGTCATAAGTGTCCCCAACTTCATCTGTAGTGAGCTGTGGGAAAACTGGCACGTAGCCCCCACTTTGTACCGAACATCGCGAGTTAAGCTTAAAGATGGGGCCCTTTCTAAGAAGAGGAAGGCTGCTAGGCCAAAGCTTTTGTTATGTCTAACGTGGAAAAGCCGTCTGAGACACTTGCCTCTTTTGTGAGTTCGAAGGGGTCTCGTGTCAGAACTGGGTTGCCTTCAGCACGACCCACTCCAATGACAGAAAAGTGAGAGTCCGATCGGCCTGTCAGGGCGGAGACTGATGTATCTGGCTGGGAGAAAGATTACCTGCAGTTTGCAGGGGTTGCAAACAGGTCGAATCTTATTGATGCGCAAGCCTAAGCTTCGAATGAACGGCTAGTACGAGTTGCAATGGCGGCTTCTGCCGGTGTTGATTCACAGGGAACTGTTTCAATAGAAGGTTTCTATGAAGATCTGCTTGAGGTTGTGGAATCTGACCGTCCCATTGGTGTGTCGTCTGATAGTGGTCGTGGTGGCACAAACCAAGTTTCATGTAGTCCGCATTGTTCACTGTCTCGTTCCAGGCCACAGCTCAAAGTGTTGAAGGGTCATTTGGATAATTCACATCCTTCTAT
This sequence comes from Berberis vulgaris, assembly GCA_963556465.1. Classification (NCBI taxonomy): domain Eukaryota; kingdom Viridiplantae; phylum Streptophyta; class Magnoliopsida; order Ranunculales; family Berberidaceae; genus Berberis; species Berberis vulgaris. Next base: position 59,847,143 of record OY747135.1, read on the forward strand.
CCCTCCGGATCCTGTCAAGCCATCTCGCACTAAAGGGTCGGTTGCTCGTGACAAGGGAAAGGTCGCGGAGGATATCCTGATATTAGTGGCAACTGCGAAAGGTGGTGCAGGCGTGATTCCTGATCTGGGAAAACTTCTTCCAAATGCATGGATAAGCTTGTTTGCACCAGACTTGGTAAGGATGAGCACTCAGGTCTAGCACCGAGAGGTTGATGTGGAGTATGCTTCGATGAAGCATATAAGCAGGCGTCACAGCTGGCTAATGGATTGCGCTCCAAAACACGAGGAGGATATGCTAGAAGGGTGTATGGATAAGGGTTTAAAGTACCTTATGCTGGGTATGTCTCACTTGAGCCAGGTGGTCATTTCTGGGATGGAAGTCGAGGCAGCTCGTGAGAGGGTAAACACCATGGAGTGTGTCTTCTCGCACATGCATGCACTGTATTCTGATGCGCTTTATGAAATTGAGTAGCTACAAAAGCAAGCTGAGAAAAAGGGGCTAGAGCAGTCAGCCGAGGTCGCCGAGACTTAGAGGGATCGTTCGAAGACCCTTGAGAGTGATCTGGCAGAGGCGGTGTCCGAGAAAGACAGACTCAAGCAAAAGTCGAGCCAGATCTGCCAAAACGCGGAAGCTGTGCAGGAAGCTGCGAATGAGGTGCGTTCTGAACTGCAATCTCTTGCTGAAGAGAATGCTTTGAATGAGGCTGACTGGCTGCTCAAAAGTAACAATTGGAATCTGATGTGGGGTTCAAAGCTCGAGAAGCAAGGAAGGCCGATGACTAGCTCGAATTGGAATGGCATGAGCTCAGCGGAATGAAGAGTAGTCTAGCCACAAAATAGTCTCAGGTTGACGTGTTGACATGAAAGTTGGAGCTGTTAGGGCGAGAACTTGCTGATGCGAATGCACGAGAGGAAGAGCTTCTGCAAGAACAAGGAAAATGCGAGTTTCGTTGGGTCGTACACGACAGGCTGGAGCTGCTGGCGCTGATGAAGAAGGAGCATCCGGAGTGGGATCTCGGCCGCTATAAGAAGATGTCGTATGTAGACTTGTCTGTTGCCTTTGCGTTATCGGACGAGGAGGACAGTTTGGACGCTAATGCCCAGGCCGTAGTGCGTGTGGACGCAACTCTTGCTCCTTCCCCCGCTAAGGTTAACTCTTTTGTTTTTGTACCTTCTCTTAATAAGAAGTGAACTCGGTATTCTTGTACCCATTTTATTCCACCGTTAATGAAAACAGTGTTATACATTTTGTGCTTGTTACCTCTATTGTATGTTTTTGGTTTTGCCTTGTTGTCTTGCTTTGGCATAGGCTGGTTGAACCATTAGGACATCGAGTGGTGTGTCTGCTACCAAGAGCTTGACCGTTTATGTTGCGAATCACTTAGAGTCACTGTTGCATAGGGCAAGCAACATCCTAACAAACACCGAATGATCCTCACTTCTTAGGTAGGTAGCACTCACAGTATAATCGTTCTTAGTATCTCTGTTGAATAAAGTATATGTGACATCCCATTACTCTAAGCAACCTTGGTGAAATGTGTGTAAATCCTTAGATTACTGTCAGGCACGGATTCGTGTGGGGGCACATGCCCCCACTGACTTTTGAGAATTTTTTATTTTTATTTGTCCCTCAATTAGTTTTTTTATTTGCCTCTCTATTCTCACTTTTCACTTCAACCAGGACTTCATCCTTCAAATCATGTACATATCAAATTCAAACTCTACTTTTAGAGTTAGAGATAGAGGTTAAATCCCTCAAATCTCTCCAAGAAACCAAAATCCGCAGTTTCTTCTGCACACTCCATCGATTGAATATGATGAGGGAAACCCCCATATTTCATCATCTTCAAAGATCTGTAACTATTGAATTATTTGAGCTCATCTTCACAAGATCCAGCAGGGTCCAAACCACCTTATTCTTCTTCTTCTTCTTCTTCTAGGTACCAGGTGCCTTCATTAATCACAGTGTTGGTCATCTCCACAAAAAAATCGTAAGCAACTCAATCTCCTCCTCCTTTTCTTCATGTAGTAGTAATCAACGATTCAAACCCTTATCTTGTGTTGTGTTTCTAGAAGTAGTAATAATTTTCAATGAATATTATAGTAATCATCTTCAATGACTGTCTTTGTTGTACATCCATTTTTGCTGTATTTAAAATAAATTTAATGTTAAAGTAACTAACTTTTATATTATATTTAATTAATTATGACATCACTCCACCCCCCCCCCCCCCCCCTCAACAAAAATCGTGACTCCATCACTGATTACCGTCTATTCCCAAATGAAGCATTGAGAAAGTTGCAATGTATTTGGTCCTAGATAATACACGACATCCATGACTGGTGTTATTGGAAAATTCCTCTTCATAAATATCAAATGTTAAATCATATTGAGAGGTTCCTTCCAATGTGGAGGAAGTGGTGAAAATTATACGTTTGATAGTGTTTTGTCATCCTGAAAGGTATTCAACATGTTTTTACTCTTGAGATACAAAGGCAATCAGTTTGGTTCAATTATATATTTTATGGCCCTTGCGATCCATCCTCAATGGACGCTTGGCTAGTGAGCTTGTTAGGATCAGTTAGCCGTAATGGTTGACCCACTAAAAGTGTTTGCGGAATAGTTGAAGCTTCGCCACACAAATCAACCATGTTTGTCCTGAGGGTCTAAATTCCCAGTAGGAATAGGTTAAGGTCAACAACACCCTTATTGGCAGTGCCCGTTTGCCAAGTTATTCGACCTTCATCATCACCTAGGACTAGATTGCCATCACAGACAAATGTCAGAGTAGCATTTCATGCACAAGATTGCCAAGATTGGCCTACCAGACCCAACATGTGGCTGACACAAATCGATTGAGGCCCATACATAATGCCAGTGTGTAGAGGGTTGTATAAGCAAAGAACAAAGAGAAAATAGTTAATAGTAGCAAGATGGTAGTCTCCGTACTCAACATTGTGGTCACCAAAAACTTCCTCATCGATAAGTTAAAATGTCTTCGACTGAGAACTACAACTTGAATTGTTGGAGATGTTGGTTTGAGTCGAGCCTGCAAAATTAGTCATACATCGGATAAGGAGCAATATCATGTGAAGTTAATACAGGATTAGACATGTACTCAATAGTAACAAGGCCTTTTGGGGGCAGTTGAACCCTAATTCGTAAAAACCCCACACCAAGGGCAACGAGTGTTTAAGTTTGAGACAATATATTTGCTTGAGACATATTTGTTGGCCAGCAATCTCGTGTGAACGATGTGAGTTGATGCTTGGGGGGGGGGGGGGGGGGGGGGTGGGGCGGTGCTTCGCTAACTTCACCCTCGGACTCAACAAGTGGTATTAGAGCCGATTGTTCGACCTTGGGCTTGGCAAATTGGAAATGTAGAATTACATGTTTAGGTGAGCTTATCCCGGTCCAGGGTAGGCTCAAGTCTCACCAAGGTAAATATTTTTGGAGATGTTGGCCTAGGTTGAGCGTGAAAACTTAGTTTCACATCAGGTAACAAGCAACATCAAGTAAAGTTTATAAATGATTAGACATATGCTAAATAGTGACGATGCATTTTGGGGCAATTGAGCCTAATCTGTAAAAACCCCACACCTGGGTGCGATGGGTGTCTAAGTTGGGGTGGCTCGAGTTGAGCATGAAAATTTAATTTCACATCTGATAAGGAGCAACATCATGTAAAGTTAACAAAATATTGGACATGTACTCAATAGTGACAAGGCATTTTGGGGGCAGTTGAGCCTAATTGTAAAACCCTTATACTCGGACGCGACAAGTGTCGAAGGTGGGAACAATACTGTTTTTGAGGTGGTGTGGTGTCTGGGGGCTTGGCTGATTTCACCCACAAACCCAACATGAACTACCAAACAGAAGAATAGAAGAATGAAAATGGAGAAAATGACAAGTGAAAGTGACTGAAACAAAACATTGTTGTCTGTGTTTGATGTTCTTTATGAGAATGAAGAACTTGAGACTACACTATTTTAAAACTGAAAGAACGTGAGTATAAAAATTGGGTTAATTGCAACTTGCCCCCTATTATAAATCAATGTTCTAAAAATCGCTAGGCGATGGGCGGGCGGCCAGCAGGTGCCTAGCGCCTAGGGGCCTAGGCGGTTTTAGATTTTGTATTATAATTTTCATAATTTACAAAAATTTAGCATAATACATTAATATTTTATCAATTACTTCCAATTTAATGCCAGAATAGTAATACATATGAAAAATTTATAAACATGAAAAATTAAGCTTACATTAAAATTTATAATAGCATAAGTTGCATACACTTCGTTGTAGCCTCTCTCTTCTTCCTCTTCCTCTTCCCCTTCTTCTTTAGGTATAGTACAAGTCCTCAAGCCAAACTTCAAAAGTGGAGTGAAATGCTTCGCTTGCAGCGGAGAAGCAGAGTGATACCTGCCGGGAAACTCTTCTTCGTCTTCCCCTTTTTCTTCTTCTTATTCTCCTTTTCTTTTCTCTGTTTTGCAAAACCTAAAAATTTCGATGGGTATTTGGTCGATTGGTTTTGGTTATTTGCAACCAGAGAAAGAAAAAGAAAAAAAAAACTCCCAGACCCGCCCAGACCTCCCAAAACCCGCCTAGGCGCCCTGACCGATTTTTCCCTCCCCCCAGCAACTAGTCTAGGCGTCTCTCTACCTACTAGCGCCTAGGCAGCCGCCCATGCCGCTTTTTAGAACACTGTTATAAATAGCTAATTGATAAGTAGACTCATCCTTATTTACTATTGCAATTATCCCCTTGACCAACGGTCAACGTTCAAAGACCGTGAGGGCACGCACGTATTTCAAATTAGTCATATTTGAAGGACAAAAATTCTCTTCAATGATCTGATGGCTGACATTTAAACTTGATACAAATGCTCCAATGTATGAGATTCAAATCTCAAATCTCATCCAATAGATGAGATTCAAATTACTCATTGGGGAATGGTTACACAGGGACAGGACAAGTAAAATCTCAACTCTCTGACTCTTTGAATGGTTACAGATTGGGGAAGACTTTCACTAAAGTTGGGGAAGACGAAGTAACCATTGGGGGAAAAGAAAAATGAAGTATTTGTTGAGTTAAACCCCTATTTAAAGTTGATACAAACCCAAGTTTTGAACTTAGGGTTTCATTTCACAAAAAACAGATCTGAGTATTTCATCATAGATCTCAGTTCAAAACATCATAATGAAGATAAGTTAGTGATTTTAATTTCATTTGGATGTTTATGTTGACATTTATTAAGATTTGCAGGTCATCTTCAACCTCTCGCATGCGTTTTCCGAACCAGGGGGCATTCTTACATTCAAATTTATTGTAGGGAGTTAAGTTACTGCCATTATTTATTCTAAGGGGTAAGGAATAATTAAAATTTGTGTTTTCTGGCAGGTTCCTTGAGAGCATTGTCATCAGTACAATCACAGAAGTGAAGACTGCCCTAATTTGTATTATGTGTGTTCCAAAAAGGGTTGTAATGGAGTCTGCAAGCTTTTGAAGTCCAAAACCAAATACGATGTTCTTGGCCTGTCAAATATTTGGTTGCAAAAGGTTTCTATGGCTTGATGAAGTTATTCTAAAGAGAAATGAAGAAGATAGTTCAAGCTCAAAAACAAATTTTAACTTAAGTTCAAGTTCAAGCTCAAGCTCCAAAATGGGTACCTGTTTCAAATGTGATAGTCCAAATCATTGGATGAAAGACTATCCATGGGTGGATCTTTCATGCCTACCGTCTTCATGTTCTGGAAGAAAAACTATCAAAAGATCTCATAAACTTCATACACAAGGGCACAAGTACCTCAATTGTGATTCTTGTGCTAATGGGTTTGAGTAGTTGGGAGCTATGATATCTGATAACATACCTAGAGGTGGTGGACAAAACCCGATGATGACCAGTTGCAACTATTGAACAAGTTCAAGCCGGAAGAAGTAATAACTCTCCAAATGTAACAATTACTATCCAAATGACTATGACATTTGAAGATCTTTGTATAGCATTTCTATCTACCCTAAATAAGAAGTGAATGAACATGACATTCAATATCAGTGTTGCAACAATATGGCATTCAATAGAAGTCTGAAACTGGATGTATACAATAACAAAGGAAGTCTGACAGGCAAATTCAAGGCTGACATGCCCTTCAATACTTGCAAAATATCATCAATTGTATTCCATTTGATGTCTGACATAAACATACGTAAAACAGTCATCAACGGGATCACCATAAAAAATCCAACAACAATATCATCAATACTTACATTGCCATAAAAAAACAAAAAGAAGTTGATATGTTCTCTACTATAAACAATATCACCATAAAATATTGTCTTCAAAACAAGCAAGTTAGTATCACATGCTTGGTCCTCTTGGTCGTCTTAGCCCCTTAGGTTGATTACTCCATTCATTGTCTTGTCTTCTCCTGCCTCTACCAGCCTAAAACATTGGTGGCCTTATGGGAAGAGGCCTTACTCTTTGTGTAAAATGATGAGTTTGGAAAATTGAAGCCTGAAGGTTGTGCATGGTTGGCATTGTTGGCCTTTCAAGTTGATTGGGTTATTGTGGAGGGAATGTGGTCGTTTCATTTGGAGGTTGACCTATTCCTCTCCCATTTCCATAACCTGATTAGGCACATCTTTTCTTGTTGTTCATACCTCTTCTGAATCTAGGTGTTGCCTTGGATGTTTGTCCATAATCTTTTGTTTGCTCCCTAGGACGGTTTTTACAGGTTCTGCTGTTGTGATCTTCCAAATCACACTTTTTGCAACTCCTTGCTTCCTTTTTCCACACGTTCATCCCCATCCCTTCTTCTTTCAATCTTTGGTTTCCCATGAGGTCTTTTCACTTGAGGTGGGAGCACCAAGTAAACTGGCTGCCACATCAAAACCATCATCACATATGTAAACAGTCCACCTAAATAAAAAAAACTAGCAAACAATATAAGACATGTACTTACTTCTTTCCACTTCTTCATATTTCTAATACTAACAATGCCCCTTGAGTAAGCCTCCACATATGCCTTCACTGAATGGTAAGGACTACATACCTACATAAAATGCGTATAAGTGTGGGGCAAACATTATATAAGGAGCAAACATTAAGTTACAGAGGATACTTACTCTGCCCATATAGGTCTGTGATTGGCTAGACAAATAACTCCATACACACAGATGATGTCTGTCAGCTCTCATTGTCTACAATCCCAATATCTAACACATGTCTTCACCCTCCACCTAGAACCACTTTCATTATGTATGACTGTGGCTTAATGTCATTTTCTTCTTGAACTTGTCAATGAGCTTCTGAGCTCTAGGTACTAGTCCATCTATGTCCCTGCTACTGCTTTTGGTCCTTATGACATACATAAGCCTCATCAGAAGCATGTGATACTCATCTATGAACTTGCAGATTGGCATTTCCCTAAGCTTGATAATCCAGTTGTTGAAGCTTTCACTGAAGTTGTTTGTGATGTGCTTTGAGTATACACTACTGTAAAAATATGTCTTGCACCAAGTCTTCACATCCCTTTTAACTAGCCACTGATGTGCTCTTGGATTACAAATTTTCAGCTTTTTCAAATTAAAGATATAGTCAACCTCCTTGTATGCCCTAGCAGCTTTCCAACAAAGCTTCATTAAGAACTTACCTCCAAATCCAGCCTTCTTGAAGTTCTTGTACATGTGCCTAAAGCAAAACCAATGGTTTGATTCTGGAAAAAAGTTGTTTTACTATCTCAATCAACCCTTTCTGCTGGTAAGAAATGAAAGTCACACTACACCACAAATGCTTATTCATAGCGTTTCAAAAACGCTATTGTAGGATATCATAGGGTTTTAGTAAACACTGTGTCTGCCAGAGCTATAATAGGTACTGGGTTATTTATAGCATTTTAGAAACGCTATTGTTTAGCTTGTAATAGCGTTTTAAAAACGCTATGGTTAAACCTATAATAGCGTATAAAAATGTTATTGTTTAGCTTGTAACAACACTTAAGAAATTCTATTGTATAGTTACCAATAGCGTTTCTAAAACGCTATTGTCTTCCCTCACGTAGCATTTAACAAATGCTATTGCATTAGTTTCAATAGCGTTTCTCAAATATGCAATGACGATAAAGCTTTTCCCAAATATGCAATGTTAGATGTGATCATACTCAAGCTAAACAAATTGAAACTATGTTTTGAAGAAAACATAACAGAGAGGTGAATGATATATTTATCAGATTTCCCCGAAGATGGTAAATCCCATCAAATAGAGACATCAACGGTAAAAGTGAATGGCTATTCTAAATAATTTGAAGCTCAATAAATCAGTTCGTTTTTCACTTTCAAGCACTGTAAGATGAGCTATCATTTACATTCAAGCATAAAGAAATAGAATTACAAGTAGGAGATTTAGTATTTTGAGTAATTACTATCCACATTGCCATTTGATTCGTCTTCCTTTTTCTCTGAGACATTTTGTTCCAAGAAAAGTGGTTTCCACCAGCTAGCCAAGTGTCCATATGCATGCCAGTTGGAAAATCAACAAATAAATATCACTTGTTATCAGTAGCTGCTCTATCATAGAGCATTTGCATGTGGGATGGTGGGACCATCTCATCTTGCAACCCTGAAAGGAATAGGATCGGCTGACTGATCTGCAAAACACACAAGTTACATAATGATTAGGCTTGAAAACCAAAAAGGAAAAAGGAAAAGAAAATAGAGGGGCAATGGCAGGCAAAAGGTGGAACCACTCGGAATAGGGAACTCTGATGCATATCTACTCTTTTCCATTGGAATAACCAAATCAACCAACCAACCAAGTTGGCCAACCGATCTCAGAAGCCAATGGCTCTATCCATTATGAAAGCCAATAATAAGCCCTAGTAGCTTGCTCATAGCCTTTGGGGCTTGAACATTGCACTTCTTTTGGTGAAAATTATCAATATGTGTGTGTGTTTTATTTTGGGTAGCATACTTGTAAAATAGCTTTGCATCAGCACAAGTGAGCTATAACTTAGGTTCAAACCATGACCATGGTCAGAGGAGCCTAGAAGTTGTAGATTTTTCGAAAACCTAATGATTTGAAAGGTTTCAATGTTCTTATTCTCGCATGAGCTGAGATCTTAAGTCCATCTCAATGGGTCACTTAGTCTAAGAGTACATTAGACTTCAACAAACTTAAGAGCTATAATGGCTGCCAATTATGATCAATGTACTCCTTTTTATAAGTTGAACAGTAGGCAAGACATTAGATTAATCAAATTTAATCAACCCCTAGGTCATGACCGTTGGAGATGGACAACCTTAGAACCCATAATTTGTTAATGGTTACAAATTATAATTTCAGCTAATTTTGCAATCGAGATCATTGTTTATGAAAGCGGGAACCTCGAATAACTTAAATTAAGGTAAGGTAAACAGTCAAGGGTAACCAGATTCAGTTGGGTGCCAGGATCTCAAGGTAACCTTGGATAAAAGTTTGAGTGGGGATGACCCTAGAAGTCATTCAGAATCAGAGTTTTGAGCAAAGGGATGAGAAGACTTGGTTAAGGAGATGATTTCATGGTAATTCGTGTATGTTTGTGATACATGTTTGGGCTTCTGTAGGTGTGCAAGAAGCATGACAGTACTATGTCACAAAATAAAAAATTGATCTTATGGCAGATGAAATGGGTTGTGGATTGGACATCTTTAATTAAGCATTTAGTAAGGGAGGTATTCTAACTGAGAGCTATTTACCAGTCAAAAACACTTTTTCACCTTTCTGGGCTACGGCCGTGAGTTTCTCAGTCACATGTGCCTGGTTTGTTTTTCTATCCCTCCTATTTATAACATATATCTGGCGTCTTGCCTCTAATAAACCACTCAGCTAATAGTCACAGCTTATACTTGGACATAAATTTTTCATTTTAGAAAAGTTTGAAATGATATACATCATCCAAGACGCAGTTTAAATAATGATTTAACGTAGGTAACATTGACTTCTATAGTAAAGATGATCGAACTTGCCACAACTTGCATCCAACTTGTCAAGCTTATCCAGAGTCATATACCAAGATTTTCAACTAAGTTAAACTATGAGTACAAGTACCTGTCAGTGTTTCTGACCTATAAAAAGGTCATTCCACCAAAGAATTAAACACAGGAAACAAAAATACCTTATCAGGATTGTTTTTGGTAAACACTGCTCCAACTACACCCCCAAGTGACATGCCAAAAACAACTATTCTAGTTGTCACTACACCAAATTGGCACTTTTGTAACAACTCTCAAAACAATATCACTTTTGAGATGTTACAATCCACCAAACAATTTCAAGTTAAAACTAAATTTAGTAAAAAAAATGAAAAACAGTAACACAAAAAAAATGATACAATAAGTTGGATCACCATGAATAGTATCACTTTTATAACCATACTCTTCATGGTGATACAATTATTGTATCCGTTTTGTATAAATGTGTAAAATTGTTAGGTGAATTGTTACACTTCAAAAGTGATACTGTTTTGGGGATTGTTACAAAAATACCAATTTGGTGTAGTGTGTGTCGATGTCACTTCTCATAATCAGATGATCAAATGCAGCCTAGTCAATAAAAAAGATGCTAACAATCAAACTATTGAAGAAATCTAAACATAGTCATACACCTTTAAATTAACATTCCTAACAGGATGAGAACAAACCTGAGCATCCTTAGTGATGCCATGTTGAGAAGAGGAACCATCACTTGCTCCATATCTGTTAATACATTTTTGCTCTATAGTCAAATAACGACATCACTGGGTGATTGAATGGTTAGGGTATCAACTAATATTAAGCTGTGAAATACTAAAAGAAATATTATAAGAGAAAGCTTATACTCTCTGTAAGAAAGCATAAATACATTGCACTGAAGTTTCTGTAACATTATGCGAACCATTTCAAGATGATGGACAATATCTGCAAGAGGTTTTGTAAAGGCCTTCCAAAGAGAAATTGTCTCATTAAGAGAGCAGCAAAAATTATGTAATTCCAATGCTGTGGCCTAATTTAGCACCAAATTAAGACTAGTAATTGGTCAAATAATGTCGTCCATTCCCTACTTCTGACTTCTGAGTAAAGAAAAGATTTGTTACCTCCTACTTCTAGTCTCTGCCACCCCACAACATTTGACCTGTGGAAAATATATGTGGTCCATGACTGTTGTAGCCAAGCAAATTGCATGCAAGAAGAATGATAACTTCAATAGAACCTTTACTTTCTGAAAAAGTATTTGATACATAGAGGTTTCTATAGCGCATCTGAAAACTTACACCTTTGCCTTAATTTAGTGAACCCCCTCCCCCTCTGCCACGGACATGCACAAAAAGAATAAAACTAATAATAAATAAATAAAATACATACACCATAAACCAATTTCTACATAGAGCAACAAAAAAATGTTTGAGGCATTGGTGACAGAATTCCCATTTAAAGAACTAAATCAATGCCTTGTATAGAAATTTTTTGTGGCTGCTCTTTCAATGAGACAGTCACACCTGACAGTGGCAAAATTTTATCAAAATATGTCTGAGCTTAAAACTTGAGATTTAGCAAACCCTTACAATATGCAATTTTTCGGAAATATGCAAAAGAAAATTATACAATATATACAATTTTTTAAATTTTCTTTTTTCCTTCACATTCTGGTTTGTTGTTTCTATAGATCATAAGATTAGTGAAGGGTAAATTTCAGTGTAATTTTTTCGTTCCCAAGTCCCAATGCAAGGTCCAAATTGAGGTCTGTGAGACCGAATCACCCACAACATCAGAAAAAACTCGAGCGAACAAATTGCTAGGTAGGTTAGCAACAGTGAAATTTGGGGGAGAGGATGAGAGGTTGAGAAATTGCTAGGTAGGTTAGCAACAGTGAAATATGGGGGAAAGGAAACATAAAGGTCGAGCAAAAAAAAATTTGGGGGGGCGTCAAAAATCCCGCCTTCCATTTATAGCGTTTTTTATTTTCAAACCCATTAAAATTTGGTTTTTCATAGCATAATGGTAAAAAATGCTATAAATAAAGATTTATTTTGTAGTGGTAATAACCTTTCCGTTATTAAACACAAAGAGATTCAGTTATGTACAAGCTTCAGTTTTTCAGTATTTAAATCTGAAGATGCACGTTATATCACCGCATCTACAAAAATTAAGGCGGATAGTATTTGTGTAAGTGACAGTTACCTTGATGTCACTTCCACGAAACTATATACTCATAAACTTTGTCACTTGGATGACTTGTTGTCCATCCTTCTTTCGTCCCTCTGTCCCAAACGATCTTCCTGCCAAAGAAAGAGTATACCAATCCGATATAAATGGTGAATACATCATAAAAATGTTATATGAAAAATGTAAGAGAAAAAAAAAGGATGGATTCTCTAAGCTGTGGTTGTAACGAATGGATTCTAAAAGAGGTTGGGAAATTGGGTAACACAAAGACCAGTCAAATGGGGAAAATGAATTAAAGTAATAACGAAAAAAACTAAGATGAACCCATCATCTATTTATTCCAAAACGTTGACAAAAACAGTTAAACTTGACGAACATTACTTGAAATTCAGACATTCGAATAATAAAAAAATTGAAATGCTACCTGCTGTGATTTCTCGAAATTAGTCTATAGAGTAGAACAAAGTGACAATGCCAATAAAAAAAAGATCCCAGATAATGATTTTCCGACTGAAATTGTGATCGTCAATGAAGAAACCCATTAGCACAAAATTGAAAAACAACTCAGAGAGAAAAGGAGAAGGTTTCAGCTTGTGTTACCTTCAATTTATGAGAGAGAAATACAGAGCTTTGCAATGGACTTTTAGGGTTTTGCAACTACAAACAAATCGTTTGTAGACTATGTCATAAATTCATGTTGATCAAGAACACCCTAATCTTGTATGATAATTTCAGAACTTGGAAACAACTCAACATACCCCAATGTGAACCCAAATCTTGGATGATGAAGTAACCTTATCAAGAATATCAAACACAAAGATCCCAAGAAAGTGAAAGAAGCCCTAAAATCAATGTAAATACCCCAAGGAATCAAAACCATAAAATCAAAGGAAACCTCAACCCTACGAATCAAATCCAGCAGAGAGAGCGAGAGTGGGGCGAGCAGAGAGAGGGATTAGAGAGGGGAGCTGACAAAGCGAGAAATATGCGAGTACAATCGCAGACAGAGAGAGAGAGAGGCGGGCAGCAGAGGGAGAGGTGGCGAGTAGCAGAGAGAGAATGACGATTAGCAGAGGAGAACGTGAGTAGCATAGGAGAAAGGAGAGAGGCAAGTAGCAGAGGAAAAGGGTCGACTGAGTTGTAGTGTTTTTAGGTTTCAAGAAGAGAGGGAGAATCACGCGCTATCTCAAACATTTGGGCGTTTTAAAATCCCGCCTAAGTTGTACATAGCGTTTTTAGATTTAAAAGTAATAAAATGAAGACTTTTCATAGCATAGTTGAAAGAAATTCTATTATGAAATGTTATCAAAGAGGACTTGTGGTGTAGTCATAGCACTTTGGAAAAAAAACGCTATAAACATATGCTATAAATGAGGACTTTTTTTGTAGTGTCAGCTTCCCCACATACATATTCAAGTGCTTCTGAATAATGCTCAAGAAATTGAACCAAGATTGGGAGCATTCAGACTGACAAATGTAGATAGTTAGTGAAAATAGACCATTGTTTCCATCCAATCCTGTCACAGACAAGCATCAACCCCTATATTTTCTCTTCATAAAGCACACATCTAACTCACCAAAGGTATACAACCATGCTACCAACCAAGGATAGATGTAGAGAATGCCAAGCAAAATCTAGTGAACCTATTGTCATCATTATTTCTTGAACATGTAGCAATGCTACCTGGATTTGCTGTCAATAGCTCCATGCAATAAGAAGATACCTTTTTATAACAGTCCTCATATGTACCAATCAATTTGGCCATTATTTTCTGTTTTGCCCTCCAGCCTACATGGTAACTTACGTCAACAGTGTGATCCTTTCACGTTTGTTTGATGAGGTTGTCAGCTGTGAAGTTTGTGAAGTGTGTACTAATTATGAACTGACACTCCTTGGCAACAAACCTGGCATTCACCATTGGGTTCTTCCCATTATCAACTTCTACACATGTGTGATCTTCCCCCATGGTCCTAACACTTCGAGTGTGCCCATCCTTGTCCAATGTTGCATAGCACTATCATTTGCAGTTTTCACCCTTAGACACTACTAAAAGTCTTTACGATCATTCTTCTTGAAATGCATCACAAATGTGTTCCTCACCGCATACTTTCTTAACTAGAACCTAGCTGCATCAAATGTGTCCCATTCTTTCCCAACCTCCAACACCCAATCATCTGCTTGTCTCTCATCACCACTTTCATCACCATACACATCATCAGTTTCGCAACAAAGACAGCATGCTCAGTTGGAGGTGATTGTGCATCATGCTCATTTTCAGTTGTATGACCTGAATGGTACTCCTTTTCTACAGGGAGGTCATCCGAAAGTGCAATTCTCATTGGCTTGAAAAGAACCAGCTGAATGGGCTTAGTCCTGTGGTTGGGCTTGAGATGGACTAGCTGAATGGGCTTCTGCCTGAGCTTGGGATTGTGCATCAGTGGTTTTAGCTTCAACAGAGGGGAGATCATCATCAGCTTTTCTTCAGACAACTCATCAAATTTTTTCTTCTTTTTCTCAACTTTGGACTTCAATGACTTTCTCATTTTCTCATCTTGGACCTGAGCCTGTGTCTGGCCGACCCTTGTTCTTTTCCCACAAGTACTTTGACATTCTCCAACATCAGACTGGTCATATTGTACATTCACTATTCTTGAAGACTTCCTAGGGGAGTACCAATCATTTGGTGTACTCTTCCTTGGGGTAGGATTCTTTTTAATGTGCCAACTTCTTTTGGCCCACACCTTAGGCCTCAAATGGATCTTACTAGGAGGGGCGGGTTGTGTGACAAGGGCAGGGTCAACTTCAACATCATGTGGAGTTGAAATAGGCTCAAGATCTACTAAACTAGATCCAGGATTATTGCTCTCATGAACCTGTACTGCCACTTTAACATCAACAAATATATGCAAAGCATCACTGTCATCAATGTTTGCATGCTTTCATCACCCCATTCTCTAGAAAGGTATGTGTATCTTTAGTGTCAAGGCATGCTTATCTTGGTTCACTACACCTTCAAGGATACTCTTGTTAAGCTTGTCCCAATTCAGATAGTCCCCATGAACTCCTACAAAACTAATAAATTTCCCATTCTTATAGTCAGTCACCTTCCACCTACCAGGGATCTCAGCCCTCATACTCCATTTCCCATCATAGTGAACCATTAAGTTCCACACCTCCAACTCTTGTCCCCATTTTCCATTACTGCAATGAAACACATTCATCAATGTATACAATAGAAAACATGCAGACCCATGCAAAGTAACATGTATCATAAGTAAAGTGAAAATGCAAGACAAGTACACATAATGTTTCATAGCCATTGCACTTAATAAATAGCTAACAAACGACAATAATGCTTCATAGCAATTGCACTGAATAAGTAGCCTAAAAACAATAATAATGCTTCATAGGCATTGCCCTAACAACAACAACAATGTTTCATAGCCATTTCCCTAACAACATTAACAATGCTTCATACCCATTACACTAAATGAGCCGCCTAACAACAACAACAATAATTAATAGCCATTGCACTGAATGAGTACCCTAACAAAATCCTAAAACATTGCACTGAATGAGTACCATAACAACAATAACATCATTCACTGAATGATTCATAACAACAACAACATCATTGCACTGAAAGAAAACCCTAAGCAAATAAGCAATGTATGACCCATCACTTGTGCAAATGAACAAAACCCTAACAACAACAACATCATTCACACAATCCACGAATACATGCAACAAAGATTGAAACACAAAAGTGAAACCCTGAAATAGACAAAAAACACTTACAACACGTCACGCCAGTGAACAGGGGGAGGTCTTAAATTTGGCTTGACGTCTTCTTCATTGTCTGAAGGAGTAAAATCTCGCTTCAAATCTGGTTCCTCTTGACTTAAATCACTAAATGATGAGAAATCTTCTCAATGAATGCTCGAAGCAGTGCTCCCATCATCAATGTTGCTGCTACTCACCAAGACATCGAACATGGCCCTCTTCCCCTTCCCCTTCTTCATCTTCATTCGAACTTGCAAACAACAGAGCAAATCGCTACAAAGAGGGAGAGGAAGAACACAAAATGACCGAATGGAGGGAGTTTTCCCTCCACTCTCCAATTCTCTGAATGGTTATAGAGGGATAATTCAAATCTCAGCCATGAACGTCAGTTCATCAGATGACAGACGGTTGGGATGATCCAATTGGTCACATCCTTCAAATTGTGCGTGAAATGAACGTGAAGGGTATTTTGGTAATGACATTACGTCACGTGCGTGCCCTCACGATATTTGGACGTCGACCGCTAGTCAAGGGAGTAATTGCTATAGTGAATAAAGAGAGTCTACTTATCAATTAGCTATTTATAATAGGGGCAAGTTGCAATTAATCCACAAAAATTTTACATAAATTTTTGAATGAATATCAAAAGAGAGTGCTTTTGCGCCACATTTGACTTGTTCTTTTTTATATTCAAAACAGAGTGCTCTGACGCCACATTTGACTTGTTCTTTTTATATCCAAAACAGAGTTCTCTATCGCTCTGGTTCGTCCATGAGCCGTATTAGCTACCTTTTGAAAACATGAGTTGGTTTTTTATTTCTTAAACATAGAACAACCCGAATGCAGTAATCAACAAAAAACAAAAGTCGTTCATATATATAATTAAAACATTAAAAAAAAAAAAAAAAAAAAAAAAAACATGCTAGTGACAATGTCGACCAGTTGAGTTCTATTTCTTGCCTATTTCATTAGCTGAGCTTGATTGCTGATTCAAGAAAATCCTTTAGTAGTTGAAATATATTATTTACAACCAGAAAGCTTTTTAATTATTTTTGTATACGAGTACCATAAGGTCTGCTACATTGGTTTTTATATCTTTTTCTGATTCTGAAACAAAATATTTTTATTGGATACGGATACGGATACGGATACGGATACGCCTGAATGTTATGGTTGGGTTGCATCTTTAGCCCGAGATTAGTTTATTAATTTATTAGCTGAATCTCCACTAATCCTTGACCAATGTGTAAGAACAACCAGTATAAGAAATCAACGGAAGCAATCAAGAACATTGCAATAAAAAACCAATAACACTTGCACTGATCCATGGTTCCAAATTGTATTACATTTCATGAAGTGGGCTAGCTGTGGTCCTTATACGAACTACTTGCTAATAATAGAACTTAGTTTCTTCTGCCCCTATATTGAATATTTTGTATATCATTATTAATGACTCAAAGTTATAAATTACAGCACATTAGCTTCTTCATTCTCAGAATAACAAACACAATCACCAATATGTCTTGTTTTCCTTCAGTTTCAATTGGATTTTCCTCCATTTTCATTCTATTCTACTTGTCTTCTGTAATTCAAGCTATTGTTCCTCCTTCAAATACATTCAAATATATCAATGAAGGCGAGTTTGGTGAATATTACAATGAGTACGATGCAACCTACCGCCTATTGAATACAGGGAGTTATACATCTTTCCCGTTTTATCTTTGTTTCTATAACATCACCCCAAATGCATATTCACTTGGGATACGTATGGGTCGCCCTGATTCTGAGTCGGTCCTGCGTTGGGTCTGGGAAGCTAATCGTGGCAACCCTGTCAGGGAAAATGCTACTCTTACATTCGGAGCTGATGGTAATCTAGTCCTTGCAGATGTTGATGGCAAAATAGCCTGGCAGACAGGCACAGCCAACAAGGGTGTTGTTGGGCTCAGTCTATTGCCTAATGGGAATTTGGTTCTTCGGGACAGGCGTGGTCAATTTGTGTGGCAAAGCTTCGATTATCCAACTGACACTCTTTTGGTTGGTCAGTCACTTCGGCTTACCGGTCCAAATAAGCTCATCAGCCGTGTATCTTATACTGATGGGTCACTAGGTCCATACAGCATGGTCTTTGAACCAAACAAATTATCTCTGTTTCTCAAGAGCAAGAACTCCCCAAAGCCACTACTATATTACACAACTGGTTATGAAAGAGAAGGAGGCATTGTTAGTCGTATTGTATTCAACAGTTCCCCTACTACGGCTGAAGCCTTCGCATACGAATTAACATATGATCTTTTTGTGAATAGTTCCAATGTTCGTGCTGGTTATTCAATATTATCTCGACCAAAGTACAATAGTACTCTATCGATGCTTCGTTTGGAATCAGATGGTAATGTGAGGATCTATATTTACCAACCCAAGGTCGATTGGGCTGCATGGGAGGAGACGTACACTTTATTTGACAGAGATGGGTCACACAGCAGAGATGAATGGGTGAATGAATGCAACCTACCATTAACAAAATGTGGGTCATTGGGTGTGTGCGAGGATAATCAGTGTGTTGCATGCCCAATGCCACAGGGCATGATGGGTTGGAGCAGGACTTGTGCACCTCCAAAACTCCCTCCATGCAAAACTGGAAAGAACAATGTTGACTACTACAAGGTTGTGGGTATTGAACACTTCATGAATCGATACACTGAGGGAGACGGTCCCATGAAGATGGCTCAGTGTAGGGACAATTGCACCAAGGACTGTGGGTGTTTGGGTTTCTTTTACAGGGAAGAATCATCCAAGTGCCTGTTGGCTCCTGAATTGGGCACTCTTACTAAAGTCTCGAACCAATCTCATGTGGCTTACATCAAGATTTCCAAGTAGAATTTGAAGTTGATCCGCCTGGTAAAATTATTTTGAAATTTTCATGTACGTGAATATGAATTGTCTAAACTATCGAATAAAATGTATCTGGAACCAGAATACTGTTTAAATTGTGACGAGGCTGTGTAGTTTAAGGGACTTTACTGGTTTTATTCTAGAATGATTTTAAGTATGCAATTGTGACAATGTAAACCATGGACAACATCAGTGATTAGTTTCCAACTTATGATGTGAGATGTTTATAAGGAATGAAAGCAACAATATTTTGAAGTTAAAAAAAAAACGTTGAATGAATGTGAGTGCTCTGTCGCAAAATTTGACTCATGTTCAAAGATGGACATTTGAACAATTGAACTCACCCTTCCAATTAATTTGTGGCTGGAAGGAGCAAAGAACACATACTCAATGGCCTATAAGCCCTTGCATGATTCATATATTTTTGAAAAAAAGGCAACACAAACAATTATTTTTATTAGCTTACCTACCAAAAACCTGCTTATGAGCAAACTTTTCCGTGTTTTGTTTAAAAGAAAAATAATAATCTCGAGTGTGACTACCTACTATGTAGATAGTCTCGGATCCGAGACTGACTGTTTGTTATCATGGCTATAAATCTCATCTCGAGTCGAGACCTACATACATAATCTCATATCCAAGAGAAATTTTCTTGTAAATTAATTTTTATTTTTATTTTTTAAATTAAATCTTCAAAAATTATTATTGGTTTTTAGTAACTCTTGTTCATGAAAAAAATGAAAACAAATTAATTGTCATTGCCAAGATTTTTAATACAGCTCATTCTCATTACGTTTTTCGTCATCCATCTTCTGCATATGCTTATTCTTTTTTACTTACCATCTATATTTATGTTTTTCAAAGAAATAATGAAAACAATTGTGGAGATAGAGAATAGTTCGTGTGAATTTAGTACAAAGGTGGAGAAAGACTCATCAGATGAGATTTCGTGATCAATTTTCCCCCAATTATTAGGAGCATACGTGCTCTGTCATTTATAAGTCTTTGAGTATCTAATTAATTATATAGTTATTAGATAGACCACAACGAAGAAACCTCTTCATGCGAGATGAAGGTGGCATGGATGCTAGGTGACGACGATGATGTAGTTGTTGAGCATTGTCTCGATTACCCCTTCATGGAACTACATTCTAGCTAGGCATGGATTAAAAAAAGTAATAATAAAATAAAATAAAAATAATAATAATAATAATAATAATAATAATAATAATAATAATAATAATAATAATAATAATAATAATAATAATAATAATTGTCTATTGTGTGCTATCAGTGAATATTTAATAAATTGTGAAAACGTGTTGACATCCAATATATTGAAAAAATGATAACTTTTCCCCTATCTACCACTACATTTTCCGATGCATTGTTCTAACACGGTATTATGCAATACTATTATAATTATAAAAAAGAATAATTATATCGTTTCTTAGGTGCATTGTTCAACGTTGTTGGATGCACTTTAACACAGAGATGGAGCCATAATTTTTATTGAAAGGGGTCGAAATGATGATTTATAATTAATTAAAGACAATATATAATTAATTACTTTAACAAAAAAAATTTAATTTAAACAATACATGAATAACTATGCAAAACACCAACTGCAATCAAGAGAATAAAATGATTTTATATGATGTTTTGATTCATTAAACTTTGACTCTTCATATAGGCTCAGTATGCAAACTATTAGGCTTTCCTACATGAGTGTCAAGATTTTTTTTTTCAATTACTGAATCCCTCGACAACAAAACAATCACCATCTCCTAACTCTGTGACATTTCTAAAAAGATAGCAATGGAGACAAAAAGCGATTTCCTTTGCTATACTATACTTTAGCGAACTGTTATACTCAGTGAACCAAACTACATTAAAACGTTGTTGCGCACCTCCTATTTTTTCTGTAAAAATGTGTGGTTCATTGGCTGACAAAGACCCTTTTGTAAATAAGCTCTTCTAACAACATCTTGATCATTCAAATGGTAATCGAAAATACAAATTATTAAGCCAGGATCTGTTGGACGATTTGACTTTTCTTTGAAATTGGTTCTGATAAATTATGGTCATCCTTATTTTGGGTTGGAGGTGGTAGATCACGAAGTTCGAACTAGATTCCATGTGAAGCTTGTCGTGTTGCTTGACACAAAGCAAAAGAGGAACCGAAGGACCGCCACCAATACTTCGATCGCCGATACAAAAAAAAAGTGAAATTTGGGGGTTTACCAAGAACATGGGATTTCTATGTTTTAGCGATGAGGGAGTAGTAGACAAGATTCATCATCTTGTGAAGACGAACACAATGAATCTCACTGTAGTTCTGAAGCTCTTTTCTGGAAAAATGATAGTTTATGAGTTATGACAGATTATTGAAGAGATTTGGAGGATTTGAATTGTTGAATTGTTGAATTGCTGAGTGGTTTGGTAAAGAAGAGAATATCTATATCGGGGACAAATTGTACTTAAAGTCAGGCGCAAAAATCAATTTTTTATTTTTATTTTTTTCAAATAAGTAATGGGATCCCTGAACCTTTATGTTTATAGATCAATCAAAGGTTACAAACGCTCATATAATTTCCAACTCACATGCTCGTATACTATTTTTTTCAAATTCTCAATGAATGAGCTTAGGTTGAATTCAACAAAGGCACAACCAGGATCAAGACTTGCAAGATGATCAACTATTTGATTGTTTCTCTAAATGCATAGATAATATCAAAACAAGTGAATGCTTAGGTCAAGTGAGGAATTCTCCTCACCGTTGCCATAACCTGCCATGGGGGCTTAATCATCTTGTTGATGTTTGCATAGCAACGATGGAGTCTCTTGCTACCACTATTGAATGGAAATCATGACTTAGCGCCAATTGTGTTCCCACCTCAATTCCTCTTAGTTATAGTTTAGTAATGGATGAGTTGGGTGTAGAACCAGCAAACAATAGGAATTACAGTTCTAAAATCATCTCTAATAATGCCCCCAAAACTACCATTCCCCGCCATAAGCGAACTATCTGAATTAACCATAAACAAACCAGGAACATGTTATAACCATGAACACAACTTGTGTTGCTTGGTGTACAACTCGGCATGATGTGCCTATTTGTCAAGGAAATTTCTAGTGGCCGAGGAGTCCTCCACTTTGAGATTAATCCGGAAATCTTTTATTTTTTTTACAAGGGTGCATATTCTCCGTGTCACTTCATCTTAAAAGTTTTCCATGATACAGTCTTCAATATCTTTCTTCCCATATGCAGTAAACAAGGGCATTGAAAGCAAGTTTTCTTATTAGCGCAATATGGCTTTTTCATTTGAACCTGTCTGCACACCAAAGAACATGCATGATGGTATATATGTGCTAAGTAAACATTCTGATCATGTGATTTTATTGCATCCCGATGGATTTGGATTCAATTTTGATGATGAATGCATACAATTTTATTTTTCTATAGATGCGCATTTGTTTGAAAACACATGTTGCGGACAAATTATCCATTCAGATGTGATTTTATTGCCTCCAAATGGATCCATAAAGTTATAATTTCCAATGAATTTTGATTTTGTTAAAAATACTTACGCTAAACCCGAATGAGATTGAAATTTGATCCGATAAAAGGTAAAATACAAATCCGATAATGTTGTTGGATATCTAACCCTACATAAAGTGTTCGTAGATGCACTTTTGTTTGAAAAATTATGTTCAAATTAAGGTTTTTTTTTTTTTTTTTTTGCATGTAATACTGATAATTTATTTTTAAAAAAGTTATTCTGAATGTTGCAATGTTTGAAATGGATGTAATATTGATTGTGGATGTACGTATGTTTGAAAACATGTTCAAAGGTGTAACTATTATTATTATTATTATTATTATTATTATTATTATTATTATTATTATTATTATTATTATTATTATTATTATTATTATTATTATTATTATTATTATTATTATTATTATTATTATTATTATTATTATTATTATTATTATTATTGATGCAGCCTTTTTTCGATCACTGCTAGGGCTGGGCTGGGCAGGACCGTTTAGCCCAAACCGAGGACCGACCTGATATTTTAATGCCCAAAATTGTAAGGACCGAGCCCGGCCTGGGTGACCCCGGTTAACCAGACTCTCGGTTAACCAAAATTTTGGGTCGGGTCAGGCCGGTCTCGATCAAAAGTTTGGAAGAAAAGGAGGGCTTTAGCTGAATCTGAACGACCCCTTTGAAGGAGGAGTTGAAGCTCAGTTTCTTGTTCATGGCGCTTCAAATGCTCTTCTTCATTCTTCTTAGTTTGGTCTTGGTCGAGCTTCTCTAATGTTGTAGAGGAGTCTGAAGTGAAGAAGAGTTTCGAAAGAGGGATTGGAGAGGAGTTTCGAGAGAGGGATTGGAGAGGAGTTTCGGGAGTGGCAGAGGGCAAAGTGGGAAGTGAAGCATAGCTTCTTCGCCGTCTCTTCTCTGCCTCCCTATCTCTCCGTGCAGAGTGTTGGGTATTTTTCAATTTAAGTCTCGGTCCATAATATATTATTATATTATACATTTTTTTATTTATATTTTAATTTAAGTCGGCCTTTAAACTAATAAGTAAATGTTTGAAAGATGTAATAGTCGCTGCCTAAGAAAGAGAGAGAAGTGATTTGTGATTTGATGTGGGAGAAGTGTTTTGTAGGGAATTACCTAGATAGATAGGTAGGGCTGAATTACCTCAAGCATTAGAGAGCTACCACCCCACGTGATTATTGATTTGATGTGGGAGAAGTTTTTTGTAGTTGAGGGTGAGGTAAGCCCTAGATAGGTAGGGGTTGAGTGCAGATTACTCATGACAGTACACAGTGCAGTTCTTCTTCCCCACCCCACGTGAACTCTCAAAGCAAAAAGAATTCGGGCAAGGCCGGTTAACCGATGATTTTAAGAATTACAACCGAAGAGCGAACCGTAAATATCGGTTCGGTCCGGTTTTTAGGACCGAACAGTAAAATATTATTAAAGAACAGGCCTAGACCAGTCCGATCAGTTCAGTTTTCGGTTCGGTCCGGTTATTCGGTCTAAAATGCCCAGCCCTAATCACTGCTCTAACCTGTTTCGTGCTGACCTGTTGACCTGCACAAGTAGCACACGTGAGCCACAAACCACCATTGTAGTGGTCAATGGCCCTCCGATGCTAAAGTCAGACATGGTTTTAAAGTAGGTGTAATGTTGTAACAGGGAATTTGTAGTATACCTTAGCTTACCAACCTCATGTCTTATTTATAGTGCAGAAGTCCTGGTTTAACCAGGCCATCATAGTCATAGTTTAGGGAAGAGATATCGTGGAAATCCCTTTCTAATTAGGAGTCATGCTGTAGAAGGGAAGTTCCCTATTAGCTCTATGCTCTTAGATACGCGAGAGATAGTTTCCAATCCAAGAGAAACCGTAGAAGGGAGTTTCCCTTTGTGGAAAATAATCTGGTGTTTGTTTCTTAGCTGGAAGCAAAGAGCAACTGTAGTTGCCCATCTGAAGCTGATCCTCGAGATACTTGCCTAAGGAGGGCTTATAGGTATTGAGGATAGCTATGAGACGTGTGGGCCTAGCGTGTTGTGAGAGTCTGGGTCCACCTGGCAGATTGAAGTGACCGGGCTTAGAACCGCTTGGGCCAGATCAGCATTGGGCTGATGCTGGGGCTTGTAGTTCCTCGAGATTATCATGACATGTGTACGGCTCCGGGGTGTGACCATTTTTATGTATCATCAGCTACTCCCTCCGAGTTTGTGGTTCATCACATCGGTTCGCTAAGTCATCTCTTGAAGGGATGCGTCGTTCGTGATGATTGAGTCTGAATCGTTGCTTGAGCCACGCGCTGCATTAATTGAACGTGCATTGGTTTAGTGGAAAAGAAGCGGAAAGCCAACCTCTATTTAGGTCATCCGCTGTGTAGAGTTTGATTCTTCTACTTTCCTTGTTTTCGAAGCTATCGATCTGATTAGAAAAGATTGTTCATCTTTCTCATGGCTCAAGAAAATCTTCTTGATGATGTTGTCTTGGCCGAGGGATTGGAGTTTTTCGAAGACAGGTTGTTGTCCAAACCTGGTCTCACCGAAATCCGTATGAAGTTTGGGGGTCTTTGAAGACCTGCCGTTGTATCTTCTGACGGGTGACCAGACGCCGATGTCACCTCCGGTGGGTTTTATCTGTTTGCACCACGGGATACTTCAAACTGAAGTGCGTTTTCTGATTCTAAATGTGATCTGGGAGTTCTTGGACTTCTTTAGGATTCCTCCAGCTCAGTTGGGGCCCAATGGATATAGGATCATCCTCATAATTCTGCTTAGTGCTAAGGAGGCTGGTGTTAGCGTGACACCGCGAATGATTCAATTGCTGATATCTCCTCGGCTAAAGAGTAATGTTGTTTGTAAGATGAAGTCGCCGAATTGCTTTGTTAAGCTACCTGATGATTTCAAGTTCTAACAGAAGTATTGCTTCTTGGCCTCTACGGGTTTGAAGTACTTTCGATGCAAAGGTCATCCGCTGGGTTGTGGGACAACTGGCACGTCGCCCCCACTCTGTATTGAGAGTCGCACATTAAGTTGAAAGACGAGGCCCCTTCCAGGAAGAAGAAGGCTATTGGGTCCAAAGCTTATGTTTTGTCTGATGTGGAGGAGCCATCTAAGACTCTTGCCTCATTCGTGAGGAAAAGGTCTCACATTAGAACCGGTCCGTCTTCGGCACGACCTGCTCCGGTGAAGAGGGAGCGCGAGTCTGCTAAACATGTTGAGGCGGAGACTGATGTTTCTGACTGATGGTCCAAAGCTTATGTTTTTGTCTGATGTTTCTGGCAGGAGTTGTAGACAGGTCAAACCTTAGTGACGTGCAGATCAAGGCTCTGAATGATCGTCTTGTTTGGGTTGCAATGGTTGCTTCTGCTGGCGCTGAATCGTGTGAAGTCGCTCCGGCAGAAGGCTCTTGTGAGGATTTGCCTGAGGTGGTAGAATTTGATCGCCCCATAGTTGTTTCGTCTGATAGTGGTTGTGTCTCTTGCAGTCCGCATTGCTCACCGTCTCACTCTAGTACTAAGTTAGATGTGTTGGAGGGTACTTTGGATACTTTGCTACCTTATCTCCGTTTGGATCCCATTGAGTCATCTCGCAAAAAAGGGGTTGTTGTTGTTGATAAGGGAAAGGAAGCGGATGAGAGCTTGGGGACGGTGGCGACCGTGAAGGGCGGTGTCGACATAGTTCCCGATCAGGGAAAGCTTCATCCAGGTGCACGGATAAGCCTGTTTGCATCGGATTTGGTGAAATTGAGTTCACCGGTCTAGCACTAAACGATGGACGTAGAGTATGCTTCGAGGAAGCATATAAGCAGACGTCACAGTTGGCTGATTGATCACGTTCCAAAACCCAAGGAGGATTCGTTGGAAGGATGTATAAATGAGGGCTTGAAGTACCTTATGATGGGTATGTCTCATTTGAGCTATGCGGTCATTGCTGGGAAGGAAGTTGAGGCGACTCGTGAGAGAGTATACACCTTGGAGCACGTCTTCTCGCATATGGAGACGTTGTTATCTGATGCGCTCCATGAAATTGAGCAGCTTAAAAAGCAGGCCAAAGAGAAGCGGTGGGATTAGTCAATCGTGGTCGTTAAGGCTCAAAGGGCTCGTCTGGAGAACCTTGAGCGTGATCTGACAGAGGCGGTGTCCGAAAGGGACGGACTTAGGGAGGAGTTGAGCCGTATCCACTGAAAAGTCGAGGTTACGCAGGAAGCTGCGGCTAAGGCGAATTCTGAATTGTTGTCTTTTGTTGAAGAGAGTGCTTCGAAGCCAGCCGACTGGGCTGCTAAGAAGCAACAGTTGAAATCTGATGTAGAGTTCTATGCTCGACAAGCAAGGAAGGCCGAAGACCAGCTCGAATTGGGGCAACATGGACGGCTGGAGCTACTAGAGCATGAAAAGGTTGATACAAAGGTGCAGGAGGAAGAGTTTCTCCAAGAACAAGGAAAATGTGAGTTCTGGTGGGTTGTACATGGACGGCTGGAGCTGCTAACACTGATGAATGGGGAGCATCCCGAGTGGGATCTCAGGCGTTATAAGGAGATGTCGTATGTAGACTTGTCTGTTACCTCGACATCATTGAGCGAGGAAGACAGTTTGAGCCCTGATGTCTAGGCTGCGGCGTGTGTGGGTGCAACTTCTGCTTTTTCTTCCACTAGGCTTAACTTTTCCATTTATGTACCCTATTCTGATGAGTGAACTTTGTGTGCTTGTACTCTTTTTGCCTTTGATCATTAATGAGAATAGTTTTATCCATTCTGTACTTGTTGTCTCTATTGCATGTTTTTCGTTTCGCCTTGTCATCTTGCTTTGGCATAGGCTGGTTGAATCAATTGGACGTTGACTGGTCTATTTGCAATAGAGAGCTTGATTGCTTTGTGTTGTGAATGACTCGGGGTCATCGCGGTGAAGTCATGTCCGGTAGTGGGCATGTTATGAACAGTTTAATTTGGGGTTGAGTCATCCGAGCTGTGCCATATCCCCAAGGTAAGCTGCTTGAAAGTTACCTTGCTTGTCTGACCGGTCGGTTGTAGCTGCTGTTGTGAGTGAGTTTTGATGGCCGAGCGTGCGCGTCAGACCATTCGTGCCGAGTCAGGCATCGTAAGCTTGGGTTGGCATCCTAAGTAGTTTTTACCTGGGCAATGGCCATACGATCCTTGTATCAGTGCGAGTGGCCTTTGCTTAACATTGGATTGTCAGTCCGTTTGAGCATGAAGACGCTGACTCATCTAGATTCTCATTTGGCGACCAGGCTGAAAAGTGGTGGTCTCGTGGCAAGCCATCAGAATCAGTTCGGGACTGACTAGGCTCCCACCTTCCAAATCATTTATGTCCGAGCAAAGAAGACTACAGATTCAGGGAGTAAAGTTTTGGCGACCAGGGTGTAAAGCAGTGGTTTTGTGGCAAGCCGTCGAAATCAATTCAGGACTGACTAGGCTCCAACCTTTTGAACCATCTACACCCTCCCCGTGCGGTGGGGGCTACAAATTCTAGAGAGGTTTGGTGACCAGGCTGAAAAACAGTGGTCTTGTGGCAAGCCATTGAAATCAGTTCAGGACTGACTAGGTTCCCACCATCCAAATTATCTACACCTGAGTGCACTTAGCTACAAATTTGGGAGGGTTCAGCGGCCACGTCGAAAATTAGTTGTCTCGTAGCAAATCGTCTGAATCAGGTTGTTGCAGACTGGGTTTCCACCTTCTAGACTATCTACACCCCCGCAACATGGGCTACAAGTCCAGGTTTGGTGATTTGGCTGCCACGCTAAAAAGCAGTGGTTCCGTGGCGAGCCATCGGAATCAGTTTGGGACTGACTAGGCTCCCACCTTCTAGACTATCAACACCCTCGCAGTGGGGCTACAAGTCTAGGTTTTGATCATAAGCTTTCGTTCCTAGTCGTCACCAGTTAGCCTAACTATCTCAATCAAAAAAGTAAAAACTTGAGCATAAATTCATAGACAGAGGTAGATTGCAAATGTAAAAATGAGGGGAAAAATACAACAATAGACAACATCTTTGTGTCGCCTAAGCTTCTTTATATCTTGCATTTTTTGCACCATAGTCGATGGTTTAGCAATGGCATAGCAAGCTGCACGAATAGAAGGGGCACGATGGTGTTTGGCGAAACCACCTCCAATTTCCTTCAAACTTAGTCCACACACCTGATCAACCCGCATGTGAGGCCAACGCTCATAACTAGGTGGATGACTGATTTTCTTATCTTCTCTGTCCCTACCAGCTGCAAATATGAATTCCAGAAATGAAACAACAAGCGAAGAAGCTGGATTGTGGAAAGAATAATCCAGGTGGAAGTAATTACTGTTAAACTGGGACTTGCAGAACGTTTCAAAATCAAACTAATGCTTGATTAATCATTGAGTGTGAAACATAATTGATAGGATCAAATGTTATACCCTGTGATAGATAGTGTTAAAGAAAAGTACATAATAGCATATTGAAATATATCACCCACATCCAAGCAGTGAGAAGAAACCAGAACCCAAGAGCGTAGGGACATCAGCAGCATTTGGAGAATTTCTTATAGGCATGCCATGCAATGGGGAGGTGGTACTCGATATTAATTGCTTTAGAAGCTTTACCAAGTGATTCGTTTCAATATGAGGATACCTAGGAATAATGGAAAAAACCAAATGTTATCATAGGGATAGACAACACCACAAAACAAGTAAAAACTTAATGAACCCAAGCAACAATAAAGCATGTTTTATACCTCTCGACCAATTTATTGTAGCTCAATGGCAAGGATGAGTCATTATCATTTTCAACCCCACTGTGTGCACCACTCCTTGAATACCAAGCATGGTGTCTTCTAGGTAAAAGCTGATGTTCCAAAAGCTCATTCCAAAACTGTCCGTAAGTTCTGATACATGGCCCAGCTGATAGAAAATGCATGATCAAAAAATAAACTTCTCTAAGATCTATGTCTATATCAGATTGTACAGGAGGGCCTGGATCTGTTTCGGAATCTAGAAATTCAGCCTTCTCGTGTGCCTTATTTGAAAAATTCAAAGGTGCCATTCTAAAAGGTGGTGCATCATTTGAAGGTTTGTACTTCCTAAGAGCCATTTATTATGTAAAACCTGAAAGCAACAAAAGATATACCCATTACAACCAAATTTGAAAGGAATAACACATTATGGCATGAGATACAAGACCGCACAATATTTGAACTAAATTTAATCCATATTTTTAGAAAGAGGAAGCTAGCATCAAATTAACCAACCATGCGAGCAGTAATTTCATCCAGAAAATATTGGTCTTGACTCCAGACTCCTTACCAATCACCAATAGTACATCCCATAAGAATTACATCTACTTTATCAAGCTACCAAACTTCTATTAGACTATAACATCAGTGGTCTAAGTTAGATTGCAAGCGTAAAGATTTTTACTTTGATGATCCTACTGTGTACAGTTGAATTCCTTCAAGAAAAGTAACTATTTTCCATCTCATTCGGAGCTTGCTTGTCTGGATGGTCTTCTATCCCTTCGATGTTTTTCCCTTCTTCTATTCTAACCATAGAAGGTTTTGACGAAAATATATTTAAATACCCAAGATAATGAAAAAAAAAAAGGAAAAAAAAAAAACCCATTAAGACAACTAGAGTACAAGACAAGCCAAAGGAACAACACCTTTGTGATTGAAACTGCACAACAAAATCCATACAAATAGATGATTTAGTTTAAGTTCATCATAAAGAGTTAGCCTACGCATATGTCCCTCTTTTACGCCTATCCCTCCATCTACCTTCCTACATCTTTCATTCCTACCTTCCTACATCTTTCATCTACCTTCCTAATCCCAACAAGAGTTTATCATTTATCAAATGTTTAGAATTCCATGTCAATCTGGTCAAACTTAAATGCTAATACTATCTAAACATGCAATGTCCCCTTCCTACAAATGTATTATCCGATTAAACCTTTTACAACTACTCTAAAAAAACTTGAACACACACAAATCTTTCTAAACAAGTAAACCAGAAAAAGTGGTGTGAAGATTAACTCATCACATTGACAAACTCAATTACTATCAAGAAACCCCAAACAACTATATGATCAAAAAACAAAAAACTCATATCTCCAACTAATCTACTCAACAAGTGAATCAAAGAAACAAAATAAAGCATCAACTTTCCAAAATTAGTAAACAAGAAGACCAATTTCCACAACCAATAACCCCAATTGAGCCCCTCCAGAACCCCAATAAATCAAAACCCATAGTGCAATCTCTAAGGATGGCAGTTGGGCGAATTTTCACGGATATCCGCCCCACTCGCCCCGTTTGGGGCGGATTTGGTAAAGGATTCTTGGATTTTGGGGCGGATACGGATTTTTAATTTGTATCCGTTTATTAATCGGGGCGGATACGGATTTAGCCATATCCGCTCCGTGGATATCCGTTTAGGTATTGATATTACAAAATTACCCTCGACTTAAAAGCAAAAAAACAAAAACCATATATGCCTCAGCCTCTCTCACTCACGTCTCTTCATTTGAATCATTTTTTTCTCACTATCACAGAGACGAAGAGAGAAAACTCTCCCCTCCACCAGTCCATCTCCACAGAGATGAAGAGAGAAAACTCTCCCCTCCATTCTCGGTCACAAAGATGAAGAAAGAAAACTCTCACAGTCACAGAGATGAAGAGAGAAAACTCTCGATCTCCTCTCCATCAGTCCATTTCTGTCTCGGTCTCCTCTCCACCTCGGCATCGGACCAACAACAAGTTTCTCTTGGCCGCCATCGTCTCCTTCTCACGGACACTCGAAGGTCGTCGCCATCGTGGTCTCCTCTTCATCTCTCTGTCGGCCGCCTCCCTCTCCCCTCCCCTCCCTTCCCTAGCTTCAAGATACAAAGATCTGAGTTAAAGCAGATCTCAGATCTGAAATCAAATAACTCAGATCTAATATCTAAAATCTGATTCAGAGATTGATTTTTTTTTTTTGTAATTTTTTGTACGAATTCTTTGTAATTCTCTGTAATTCTGAGAATTCAGAATTTTTTGTAATTTTTTGTAATTCAGAGAATTCAGAATTTTTTGTGTTTTTTTTTTTGTATTTTTTTTGTATGAATTCAGAGATTGATTTTGTAATTCTCTGTAGGATCTGAGTTGTATCAGAAAATGAAGTATATTCTCTGGCGCGGGCAGATTGGCAGGGCGAGGCGGATATTCGCCCATCCGCATGGCGCGGTTATGGATTTTGATTAAAATTGTTAACGGATTGGCGGGGCGGATTGGGGGATCTGTTATTTCTAACGGATCGGGGATGGATTTGCTCAAATCCGCCCCAATTCGCCCCGTTGCCATCCCTAGCAATCTCACTAAACCACATTAAACCCAAACTTCAAGCTATCCTCCCACCCCAATTTCACCAAAACAACAATAAAAAACAGCAAATAACCCATTAGAGATCCAATCACAAACATGCAGAAACCCTAGCTGATTCTACGAACATTTTTTCAGTCGAATCGAATTTTGATACCTTAGTTGAGTCGGTTTGAAGCAGACAGAGATGTCTAGCTTTTCATGGTGAGTTTCCTCTATTTGGAGATTGAAACAAAGGGTTTCTTCCAAAGGGGTAGAAGAAGAGATTGAGCTGTACTCTTCAACCACTCGCGCTTTGAGCTGCTGGGCGACATTCATTTCTCCTTCTTATTAGATACAGACAGAGAAAGAGATCAAAATTTCAGGGAGCTATAGGAAGCTTGGGGAGGGAAAGGACGGCTTTTCCAGATCCACCTGGAACCCGTATGCTTCTCTGCTTATCTTTTCCTCTTTATTTCTTCGTTCTTCTTCTCTTCTTTCTTCAACTTCTTTCTCCCTGCGCCCTCCCTCTTCCCTGTGTCGTCTCCCTCAATCTCTCTTTGTATCTCAATTTGTCTCCCTCGCTCTCTCTCTGGATATATCTCTCTCCCTCCATCTCTTTTTCTCCCTCAACTATCTCTTGATCTCTTTCAATCATTGTGTAGCTTTTGGTTTGAAACAGGAGTATTTGGGCGAGAGCGAGGGAGGAGAGTGATTCATGCTAAGTGAAATTTTTGGTTAATCGCCAAAAGGCCCGCCTAAATTTAGATAGCGTTTTAATACTGTGATGTCATTAGAATTTGGGTTTTTATAGCATAAACGTAAAACACACTATCATCAATTGTTATTAATAGGTAACTGTGTGGTGTAGTGATAATTCCACTTCCTAAATGCAATTTTAAAATAGTATATCATGAAGATCAAAATAAGAAATGAATTTTTATGATTAAAGTCATTTGATAAAATCATTTTCAAATGCATAATCATTATCCCCTATTTAAGATTTTCTCAAAACACTTGAAATTCTTTCCTTTAAATAAATTTGAAAGCTTTTTGAAATACTTTTTATAAAACTTTTCAAAGATTTTTCTTGAAATCTCGTGTTCTCCACCAATAAGAGTCAAATGTGAGCAAATTCATATCGTCTAACATGAAACATCGTAAATAGACACTATAATCATGACCAAACTGAAATAAATTGAACCAGAGTAAGTGAGATTATTTAGAGAAAATTCAAGTCTGAAGAGTAATTTGAATATGGGTACCTCTGATCGACCAATAAGATATATTTGGCAACTACTGTGTTGACTTGTCGACCATGCAATGCTAGAGCCCAAGATTGAAACTTGAATCTATTGAAGTTGTGAACAACCTTTTAACCAAAATTGTTTTTCTTATATTCCCTGCAAGTTAGCATAGAATTCTTCCAATAGAAGGGTATAAACAGTACCCTTTATATTGAGTAGTTTAACTCATTAAACACATGGTAAACATCGCCAAATTTTGTTTTGGCATGACTCCATACATGAGGGAAAGAACGACAACTAAATACACATAACGACATGTAATCAAGTGTTTTTGAAAATAACTTCCCAAACAAACTTTTCATGCCAAGCACCCTAGAAGGTATGCGGTTTATTGACCACACTGCTGTACTGAAAGCTTCAACCCAAAATCTTCATGGAACGTGACTATGAAAGATCATTGTAAGACCAAGTTCAGTAATGTTCTGATATTTGCATTCCATGAACCATTTTGTTCTAGTGTTTTCGAGCATGGCATTTTATGATAGATGCCATTACTCAAAAAATGCTTCAAAATCTCACTATCGATAAATTCTTCACTGCCAACTATTTGAAAACCTTGATTTTCTTGTTAAAAAATGAGTAAAAATAAATTGATGAAATTTGATAAAACACAACATAAAATATGATGCATCCTAGTAGATACAACTAAGTGTAATGCGTACATTCATCAATAAAATTAACATAGCATCGAAATCACTGGCGTTGGTCCCCACAAATCACAACCAAATTCAACCAATGGGTCATCAGTGAATATTTCACATGATAGAAAAGGTAGGCGACAAGATTTTGTCACTTGACAACTAGTACAAAGAACTTCATGTTTGTTTACAAAAGCATTCCAAATTATATTATCGTGTTTAAGATATTCAAGCACTTTCATTTGGAGATGACCGAGGCATTGATGTGATACATCGGTTGGTTTTTTTTTGCTTGGGCTAAAAACTAAGCTTTATTTCCAATGGGTTGCAAGGCGTAAATGTTTTCTTGATAATAACATAATTATAACATTATTACCTCTTATTATATTTTTGTTAATCCTTATTTTAGATTAATTATTAAATTTTTGTGTTTTTGTAGAATGTGGAGCTGTAATAAAGAAATCAGAGAAAAATGCAATGAACTATCCCAGATGGTGACTTTAGAGAAAGTGGAGGTGAAAATAACCTGAGCACTTTACTTAAACCCAAAATCAAACTCTTAAACCCATAAACCCAAACTCAATGCCAAGCCCAATCAAACCCAAGGCATATTCTCTCAATTATCCAAGATTTTGATTTGATTTAAGCCTTAAATCACTCATTGAACCCTTCCATTAACTTGTTCATATTCATTTTCTTAGTTATCTATAAATACAAGGGAAATAAATGAGAAAAGGGAAGGAGGAGAAGAGAATCAAGCCTCAATAGCCAAAAACAAATCCTCTTTCCTTCACAAAGTGATTCTCATCACCATCCCAACCAAGCAAATCTTGGTTTTATCTCCTCCACCCCACTGAAACAGGGGCGTGACAACCCTGTTTCACTTCACCTCACCACCGTCCAATAACCACACCCGCCACCACCATCAAACACCACCTCCTCACCCTATTTCGCACACCCACAACCGCCACCATCTCCCTGTTACTCTCCTCATCCCCTGTTCTCACCGTCACATGCCGCGCAACACAACCAACGCTGCCACCACTCTATTCCATCTCTCGACAGAGCCAGACATAGCCATTACTGCCATATCTTGGCCCTCCTTCCTGTCTCCCTCTCTCACGACTACCGTTGCAAGCGGCGCATCAGCTCGCACACCACCACTGCCACAAGAGCAGAAACAGTACCAGAGCCGTTTGGAGGACGAAGGAGCTCGCGAGGAGCAGAAACGAGGCAGTGCGAGCGGCACTGCTCGCTGGAGACGAAGGTGCAGGATTTTCGGGCGGGAAACAATTGATTTTCTAATCAGTTAGTTATTGGCACCTCGAGCTTCTCTCTGAGCAACAACAGAGCGTTTGTAATCTTTTCTCGGGATTCATGTTCGTGCATAGATGAATTCCACCTCCATTGATGCTATGACCACCACCACCATGATCTGTTGAGTACCACCGCACCGAAAGGGTTGTATAATTTATTTTACTGACTTAAATGCTTAATTGTTAATTACAATTTTATTTCAGAAATTTGATAAATTGCTTTCACCTTTCATGTTCGATTAAAACTTGATATGTTTGGTAGTTAGATTCACATTTTATCAATATTCAAAACATGTGCTAAAAACTATTAAGCTTAGACTTTGATTAAGTGTGCCTTAAAAAACCGGCGGCACGCTTACCTTTCAAAAAAAAAAAAAAAGGATTGACTGCAAATTAGGCGTGCTTGGGGGATATTGGAGGCTCTTAGGCGATTTTGAGGGACATTTTGGGTATTGCTTTTCGGATCTGATCTTTAGATCCTAGCCGTCCCAAGTTTGTTGGAGTCAATCTGAGCCATTGAGCATAGTGGCGGCTCGAGTTTCGATTTAGGTTTCCCAGTCGTTCTTGGCCGGCGTTGCTAGATCGCCAATCGCCTAGAGTCACTGCACTGCGATACGCCGACACAGCCGTCATCGCTCCGACACGTCCGAAAAATCGCTCCCGCTACAGCAGTGATTATTTTTTTGTGTGGTGGGCGGTTCCTGTTTGATTGCGCAAAGGATCTGTTCGGTTATGATCTGCTACCCATCTCAGCAGCCGATTCATATCAGCCGCCGATACAAAACAGCCGCTGTTACAATATCTCAGCACAAAACAGCCGACACTTTTGTTTCGCTGGTTTTTTACGCTGAACACAGAATACACACCGTCCTCTGGATGTGATGTCGGAGCCTCCAGACGCCATCCCTCCTCCCACGGCGGGAGGACCTGGTCATGGATCGGCTAAGCCCTCTTTCGCACAGATTTTGGGTAAAATTTTGGTGGGCGACGTAGTGGAAACTCAGGTTGAAGGAACTCGCTTCCGTAAAGAGGGAGCACAGGCAATCGGACTTACGGCATCGAATGAAGTACGGGGAGAGGAGTTTATGGAAAAACATGTGATCGTTTTAAAATTCTCTAGTTACCGCCCAACTTTGGAAGATATCCGAGATTCGATTCACAGGACTTGGGGAATTTTACGCGACTTTTCGCTTGGTTTACTTAATCAGCGGCATGTGTTAATCCGACTTCAATCGGGGGTGGAAGCAAAGAAAGTCTTGTCGCGAGATTCCTTTCTGATCCATGGAGTTCGGTTCAAAGCTTTTCGATGGCATGATGGCTTCAGTTTGAAGGAGGACCCGATCTCGGTGCCATTATGGGTTGAGTTGCCTAACCTCCCTTTGCATTTATTCCATCCCCCTATTTTAAAGGCAATTGTGAATTCTTTTGGTGATTTTTTGTGGATGGATGATCATACTAGGTGCCTCTTGCGCCCGGGCTTTGCCCGTGTTTGCGTGGAGATGACTTTGGCGGAAAAATTACCCACTCGAGTTTGGATTAACAGGGCTAATAATAGAGAATTTTGGCAGAAGATTGAATATCCAGGCTTCAAATACTGTGATTTTGGTTCCTTGATAAGGCATCAGGAGGAGTTTTGTTGAAAAAAGCTAGGTCTTAAGGGCGGGGGGAGGTCTTCGGATCTAGGTAAAGCAGAGAATGAGGTCAAGCCCAAGGCCGACACCAATTTCGTCAAGCAACAATATGTTCCAGTAACCAAAAGAGCGAAATTGCCCATTCCAGATGTGGGTCCGAGTGGTGTTAAAACTGACAAGGGCGCGGAGATTACAGAGAAAGCTGGGGATAAGAGGTCGGTGGCCATTGATCCGGTAAAGGTGGGGTTTTCAAATAAATTTGATTCACTTTCAGAGAATATCGAGGATGTTGCGGATTAGCAGCTCGTGGGCAAACCAATGGCCCATGCCAATGCCGAGGTTGTGCCAGAATCAACGGAGGATTGCCTCCTGGAGGCGGAGTATACAATCTCGGAGACTGAGAAAGCTATTGGACACAAAGAACAAACATTGTTACAAGAGGATGCGGCCGAATCTGGGGACTTCAGAAATACCATCAGTCTTAAGGTTATTCATGCGGCAGCGCCGCGCGGGGTGGTAAGCGAGACTGAAGGCGACATTAAGGACGAATTTGTTGTTACAACTGTGGAGCGCCGCACCCAGACAGACCCCGACTCGCCCAAGCCAGCCTACACCGAAACCAGGGACGTGATTTCTCCACAGCCAGCTCCATGCATCCACTCAGCAGACACTGCTGCGATCCAAGCAGTGCCTTGCATCCACTCAGCGGACACTACTGCGATCCAGACTGCACCCTGCCACATAACAGGTGCCGTTATGTCGTCCCAGACCGCGCCCTGTATCCAACCAGGGGATTCTGTATCGACACAGAAAGCGCCCTGCCCCAACACAGGGGATGTGATCTCGCCCCTAGCAGTGCCTGCTTCGCTCGCCTCGACAGAATTCTTTCCGGTTCAAGTCAAGGTTGTGATTCCTCGTTTTATTCCTGCTACTACGCAGACCATGATGACAGCTCCGACACGGGTTTCAGGGGATGCTTATATGCAGCTGCCAGCACAGGACCAGTTGACGGATGTCCCTATTTCGCATGATTATGCTCTCAAGTTGGTGAAGGAGGGACATGATTTGCGAAAAAAGAAAAAGACAATGAATATCAATACTCGTGATAGCGCCACTGAAGATAGCGATGAGGCATATTCGGATTCGGCGATAGAGCCGGATCCACAACCTATTAAGGATTTAGCGTTGGGGGCGCAGTCCGATGCGGATCTAAAGAAAAAAGTCAAATTGGCGGTACCTCCAGGGAATCGTCAAAATACCAAGAAGGGTACATCTTCCTCCCGATTTTAAGATGATAGAAAATTTTATGTTTTGGAATGCCCGTGGAGTTGGTAATAAGGCCACGAGAAGGAGGTTAAAAAAATGGTTGTTGAACATAAAGTCAAAATTCTTATGATTGCGGAACCTATGATTGATGCTAGCAGACACATGGAGATTGGGAACAAACTCAACCTTGGCGGATTTGCCTCTAATGCCATAGTTGGAGGCAATATTTGGATTCTATGGGATACCATTCTTGTTCTTTCGGTGGTGGATATGTCAAATCAGATCATTCATTGCCAAGTAACGGACTCTGCTTCTAACACCTTTTTAATTTCTTTTGTTTATGCTAAATGCTCTTTGGATGAAAGAAGGGATCTTTGGTTCAATATGGTCAATTTTGCTGCAAATAATGATATTCCATGGATGGTCGGCGGCGATTTTAATGCATATTTACATTCGGGCGAAAAAGTCGGGGGTGCTATGCCGTCTCTGGCAAGCATGACACATTTTTCGGATTGTATTGAAAACAGTGGCTTAGTTGATTGTGGGTTTTCGGGCCCTCGACTCACCTGGTGTAATAATAGGCGAGGCAGTGAGCGTATGGGCCAGACTTGATAGGATCTTTGTTAATTCGGCATAGTTGACAGTTTTGGCTTCTCCTAAAGTGGAACATCTCAGTAGAACATTTTCTGATCATTTTCCATTACTGGCATCCATGCCGACTCAATCCGGAACCGGTTTTGCACCTTTTCGGTTCCTAAACATGTGGATGACTCATCCTGGTTTTCTTGATCTGGTTAAGGACACGTGGCTGACAGACATGGGTACCATGAGACCCATTGATAGAGTGGATGCCAAAATCAAACTGACCCGCCGAGCTCTTATCCAGTGGAATCGGACGGTCTTTGGAAACATGTTTAGCCGACTCCGAGCTTTAGAGGATGAAATGCAACAGTGGGAGACTAGTCTTTCGGCAGGTTTTACTAATAACAACAGTAATGGTCTAAATGTTTATGCCAACTGGGATGTTGCTGCTTGTTGCAATTTACATCATTGGCAGGCAGAATACATACTAGCTCTCAAACGGAAGGAGCTCTACTGGATTCAAAAATCAGGTGAAAAAGAGTTTAAGGAGGGGGATGCATGCACCAAATACTTTTTTGCTTCCACCAAGTCCAAACAAAAGCGACGAGCCATCAACCAGATCACTTTAACGTCTGGTACGGTTATTTCGGAACCTGGTGAGATTCTTGACAAAGCCAATGAGTTTTTTGCTAATTTGTTGTCTTCTCAAGGAACTTGCAGGGTGGATACGAATTTGTTAAATTTTCTTATGATGTTGGTAAGCCCCGATCATTGTGATAGTTTGGTTCGAAGACCTTCTTTGGAGGAAGTGCGAACAATTGTTTTCGACATTCCCAAAAATAGTGCGCCAGGTCCGGATGGTTTTACTGCTGATTGTTTTCAGTCTTGTTGGGAGGTTTTGAGTATGGATATTTGGGAGGCAACTATACAATTTTTTGAGGGGGAGGCGATGTCGGCTTCTTTTTCGGCTAATTTCTTGGCTTTGATCCCTAAAACTGAGAATCCGAATTCTTTTTCAGAATTTCGCCCAATTAGTTTGTGCAATGTGATCTATAAGTTTTTCAGCAAAATCCTTTGCAATAGATTGGTAGATCTTTTGCCAATGTTGATTTCTCAGGAGCAGGGGGCTTTTGTTAAAAGTAGATTCATTGGTGAAAATATTGGCCTGACGCAGGAATTGATTCGGGACATTAACAGAAAGGTTTTTGGCGACAATGTGGTGATGAAAATTGATATGGAGAAAGCATACGATAGAATGGAATGGAATTTTTTATTCGCGGTGCTTAAAAAAATTGGCTTTTCTGGTAGATTTTTCGATCTCATCTCCAACTGTATCGCGTCCTGTGGCTTTTTCGTTTTGCTTCAGGGAGTCTACAAAGGTTTTTTCAAATCCACTAGGGGTTTAAGGCAAGGCGATCATCTTTCTCCGTTTCTTTTTATTATTGCGTCTGAAGTGCTGAGTAGAGGTTTGACAGAGGCCTTCGCAAAAGGAAAAATTGGGTATTATTATACACCCAGGGCCTGCAGTCCTATCTCACATCTTCTTTATGCAGATGACACCCTCATTTTTTTAAATGGACGAAAGTCGTCAATTTGCATGGATTTCTTGAAATGATACTGTAAGACTTCGGGGCAGAAAATAAATGAGGGCAAAAGTTCTTTCATTTTGGACGACAAGGCAGTCGCGGAAAGAATTGTGTTGTTAAAAATTTGTACCGGTTTCCAGTTTAAAGATGCTCCGTTGAAATATTTGGGCGGGCCAGTGTTCCAAGGGAGAGTTAAAATTTCATATTTTGAAGATCTGATTGATAAAATCCAATCTCGTATTCAGGGATGGAAGGAAAAATTGTTATCTCCGAGAGGAAGATTAATTTTGATTAAACATGTCCTTAGCTCGATCCCAGTTTATATTCTTTGTACCATGTGTGTACCTAGGAAAGTTCTCTCACAGATTAATTGTTTGTTGGCGAATTTCTTTTGGGGGGATTGTGAAGGCAGACTGAAGAAAAAATGGTGTCTTGGGAGAATATATGTTTCCCTCGGGAGGAACAAGGTTTGGGAGTTAGAGACTTGACGGTGGTGCTGAAGGCTTTCCGGGTCAAGGCTCTATGGCGACTGATTAATTCGGACTCGTTATGGGCTACTTTTATGAGGAACAAATACTGGTCGCATGGGGTTGCGTTGCATTGTCAACTTGTAAAAGGTGGGTCTTCACCTTTTTTTAGGGAGATCATGACTGGCAAGTCTTTTGTCTTGAGCAATTCCCTTTGGCGTATTGACAAGGGTAATATAAGTGTTTTTGAGGAAAACTGGAACATGGTTGTTTCATTCAGGAGGTCGGCGGCTTTGGTTAGCCAAGGATTCTGGCCTTCAGTTAGCGAGGTGATTTCAACGAATTTTGAATTGGTCCACCCAGATCTCATAAACTTGGCGAGGACTCTTTTTGCTGATAGATTAAGTGGTGAGGACAAGTGTGTATGGGTTCAAAACCCGAATGGGATTTTTTCCCTTCAGTCGGCCTATGAAATGTTACGGAGATATGGAAAGGTCAATGAACTAAGTAAGGCGATTTGGCACAATATTCTTCCTTCCAAAATATCAGTTTTTGTTTGGAAGTTACTCCGTAGAGGGGTGCCAGTGGATGGGGAACTGTACAGATGCGGTTTGAGTCTAGCCTCTAGATGTCGCTGTTGCAACTCGCCAAATAGCAAATCTTTGAACCATCTCTTTCTGGACGGGGATTTGGCG
This sequence comes from Berberis vulgaris, assembly GCA_963556465.1. NCBI lineage: Eukaryota > Viridiplantae > Streptophyta > Magnoliopsida > Ranunculales > Berberidaceae > Berberis > Berberis vulgaris. The sequence goes on from OY747135.1 coordinate 59,888,342, forward strand.
ATGCAGGTGTGGCGCCATTTTGAACACATATTTGATGTGCACATAAGGAAACCAGCAGAAATCTCCACGGTTCTCGTAATTTGGTTCAAGAGAGGCACACGAAATTCTTAAAACAGGTATGTTATTCCTTCTTACTCCTATGTTTATTTTATGGGAAATTTGGAAACAAAGGTGCAAGTGTGTATATGAAAATGCTTCCCCAAATCCGGCGTTGGTGATTTTGAATGTTAGGCGTAATCTGCGCTTGGCAAACAGTTTTATTAATCCAAAACAACTTAGCTGCAACAAGGCACCATTAAGGGCTTTGGGGTTATAGGTTCTCCCAGTTAGAAGGAAGTTAGTCAGAGTTGTCTTTTGGCAACCCCTCCATCAGATTTTGTTGCTATCAATGTGGATGGTTCTTCCCGTAAGAACCGGGCATCTGGCGGTGTGATCATTAGGGATTCTAGGAGTCACTGTGGGATGGGCAAACAACTATTTTTCGGTACAGGCTTCAATAACAAAGCGGAAATTTTGGCTCTAGCTGAGGGCCTCCACCTTTGTTTCTCTTTGGGTTTCAACAAGGTGATAGTTCAATCAGACTCAGCTCTGGTTTGTGGATGGTTTAAAGACACTTTTAAAATTCCTTAGCACTTGGAGAATATTTTCAAGGAGATTCATTTGATGGTGGCAACAATGACGTTAGATTGCCTTCATATTTATAGAGAAGCGAACGCGGTGGTGGATGCGTTAGCGGACCGAGCACAACGAGACCATAGGACTATTTCTTTCCGTGCAAATGAACTTCCTAGGAGAGTGGCAGGTTTGTTGGTGCTGGACCAATGGCATACGGCGTACATCCGCCACGGGAGTGTAGAGGAAGACATGAGCTAGCTGAGTCTTCGCGGCAACATGGGCATGGATCAGCTGCATGATGAAAGTGCAGTCTATCAGTTGGGTCAGTCTCGCTGGCGATTGGGCTGTTTTGCGCGCAAGGCGAGTGCAGTTTGGGACCGGGTGCTGTATGGGACTGGATGCTATCTGCAGGAACAAAATTTTTGCTCCCTGTTTTTCTGTAAAACAGGGGATGCTAGGCAGAGCCAGGCCCTGCGAATGGCCAATTTTTGCTGGCGGTTCGGCTGCGAGGCAAAAGAAGCCAGATTCGCTCTTGCTGTCTGGGCACGGCAGGGAGCGATGGGATGTTTGGTGCGGGAGGTTCTGCAAGCGCGCGGTAGCAGTTTGGGCAGGAGGTGCGGTGCTGTTTTCCTTGTCTCAGTTTTGCTTGCTGTGTTTTATTTTTTCTTATGCAATTGTGTTTTGCTTTTTGGTTTGTTTCAAGTGCTGATTAGTGGTTGTTTAGGTTTCAAGTCTTGTTTCGCCGACAGGGTTGCGGTCTTTTGTTTGGGCAAAGTCCATAATTTCGTTTGATTTTTATACGGGTAAAGTCGTCATGTACCCCCGTATGATTGTAAATCAATTTTTCTTATAAGTAAAAAAGGTTTGGCATCCCATAGCTGCCCCTCCCCAATGGAGGTTTATTTAAAAAAAAAAAAGTGTGCCTTAAAAAGACATTTAATGCTTGGTAAAAGTTTATTTGCTTGAGATAAATTGTTAATGTTTGACAAAAACTTGATATGATTGGAATTGGATTTTAATGATCACATCTTCGGTGTAAGCAAGGAATCCTCATCCCTAAAGCTTCTCGTTTATAAGTTCAGTAATTTAGATTTAAATATATTTGCTAACTCATCGGTGAGTCCAAACCCCACAAAATCCATCTCATCCATCTTTTCTTTTTATTTTATTTTTCTTATTTTTAATTTATTTTTAGTTTAGTTTTAAAAACACTGTAACCCCATTTTTCTGTAAATTAGTTTAGATAAATTATAAAATTCAATTGCATCCACTTTCCTTGTGGGATCGACCCGTACTTGCCGTTGTCTACCATTTAGACACCGTGCACTTGCGGCTATTACAAGTGGGTCAAATTAGCCTGTTTATTTAGGCCGGTTAAACCTGCAGCAAAGTTTTGGCGTCGTTGCCGGGGAAGGTAGCGGTGTAATTGAATTTGAGATTTATTTTCACTAATTTAAAAAAATATTCAGAAAAAAAAACAAATTTTTATTTTTATTTTGTTAAGTTCTTTTTACACTCATTTCGTGTTATTTTTTTGATTTTGCAGAATACACGCTTCTCGAGGAACTTGGACGATCCTGCAAACATCAAGCAAATTTTAATTTTAATTAAAAATTTTTTTTTGTGAGGAGAGTTTTAATTTTATTTTCACTTCGTTTTACGAGTGTGTGGTGTAATAATTTTTGTAAACTCTTGTTTTCCATTTTTAATCACCTAAAATAAATAAATAAACCCAAAATTTTCCAAGTTAAAAGAAATTATAGGGAAACAATTTTAATTGTTACCCAATAATTTTTTTTTTTTTATTTAGGAATCCGACTTTTAAGACCAAGACCAGTAATTTGATTGCATATGCTTGTGTGCTGATTGAAACGGATAAAAAGAAGTCGGACATTTTTTTTAATTGTGCTAACTTTTTGTGCAGAACGGAATACGCACACTGTAAGTACTTCTATCACACGCAATGTATTAGCGACCCAGGTGCTTTGTGTAATTGTTTGAATTGTGTGATTGGTTGTTTAATTTCTGTAATTGTGGATGCTAAACTTTAGTAATTCATAATAAGCAGACCCAACTTCTAAATAGAAACAGGTGGGACTTGATATCCCCACCTCATCACTCCAGCTGTGTGCAACCAATAGCCAAACATAATTAAAACCAGTTAGCAAGTTAGATAGAGCCATCTTTTAGGTACGGTGTTCATAGGACAACCAAGACCAAGGTGAATCCAATAATTTTTGTGTTGACCAAATCTAAAGTGACGATGGGTTTAATCATTCAATGAACTCCGAGAGGCCACTGCCACAAGGGTAATTTACCCGGTACGTCGAGTCATAAGTAAGCTACGATCCACAAGAAGAATTGGTGTAACTAACAGTTTTAGGTTAGGAACACAAGCCTCAAGTGTACATTTAACATCACATCTATTGGCTTACAGAGCGGTAGCACAAGGAAGTACTTAATTAGACCATTGTGACTTCCTTCCCTTGTGTGATGATCCGGTTTCTTTGAAACAAAACTCTAGCCTACTGATTTTGAACTTTGCGGTGTAAAGTGTACACTCTTAGGATCATTTTGTAGCACCCATTGCTCTGTCATAAAGATTACATAAGAAATAATTGTCCCCCAAAGATAAAAAGATAATTGATCTCAAAAACGTTGATTGCTTAGGGAGGCATGTTTCTTGTCCATTTATTGGTTGTTGATTGCGTGTGAGTCTGTGTATATTTTTAGAGTTAGTGAATTAAAAAAATAATAATAATAATAATAAATAAAAATAAAAATAAAAAAATAATTAAAATTTTTTTTTTTAAAAAATGAACAGAAGGGATTATCCAGCCTATTTTTTCGAGAAAGTCAATTCATTTTATGACATGCGACGACCTGATTATGATCCATATTTAGATTATTACAACCCAGGTTTAGCCTATCATCCTGACTTCTCATGGGCTCATGGTCAGTACCATGAAGGCCCCCTAGACACTCTTCAGACTCCTCAAGTTTTCATTCCTGATAATGAGTCTCAATTTCATCAAGTTGTTTCTACATCCAACACATCAAGGTTAGAGGATATTTTGAACATTTTTATAGAGCGAACAGGAGAAATGCTTGAGCAAAATTTTCAGGATATTACAGAATTGACAGTTATTTCTCAACAAAAATCCCAAGCTATCCGAAAACTTGAGATGACTGTGAGTCAGATAGCTGAGTCACTTCCTGAGATAGAGTCAGAAAAATTCCCTAATCAACCTATTTTTAATCAAAAGGGTCAATTCGAAATTAGTGGCACATCTGAGCCAGATGATGAAGATGTCCAATGCATTACTACCCTTAAAAATAAAAAACTTGTTGAAAATCAGGTAGAAATGCCTGATATGGGTGTCATTGAGTTGTCTAGACCAATATCTCTATGTGATTCATGCGATGAGCCTGTACCACCTGATATATCCATCGTCTCATCTACTTGCATTACATTCCCATTTACTGAGGCTACTTTCACTGATCCCTTGTTCTGTAGGTGAGGATTTCAGTTTTCACCATCCTGTTGTAAAAATTATTCAATCTTCTGATTTGGAACCAGACCTAGGATGTTCCCTTTTTGGAGCACGCAAGAATCCTCTGTTGTGTATGACTACTGGTCACTTTTGGGATGTCCTAGTGTATTTGGTGCCCCATGTGATTGCTATATTTGGGTGGACTGATCCTCAACTGTTCAGGTTGTTGATATACGACCATGGACTAAGTGTTTGTCATGTTCTTCCTTTCCACTTTTCGATACACCATTTTTTAGGAAGAATATTTGTCGGGCTGATGACGTTAAACCAAGCGCTACTGAGAGGCAGCCCAACTTTTGTTGTAAGAGTGCATGTTGAGTGTGTATTTTATCTATTTCTATTAACTAATGCACAATTCTTTTGTCTCTGAGCTCTCATCGGTGGATTACTTGTGAGAATTGGTAAAATCTTCACCGCGGTAATATTGTACTAACCTCCTCTCATGTACTTATTTCATTCATTTGTCAAAATTATTTTGTTAAACATTGAGGACAATGTTTGGATTAGGTTTGGGGGTAGGGTTCATGAGTCGGTGAATTCTTCGTAGTGTTTTTTTTCTTTTCTTATTCTTAAAAAAAAATATAAAGAATTGTGCTTTTCTATCAAGAAAACTTGGTCTTTTGCGTTATGAAAATGGATTTTAAATGTTTTATGCTCAAGAAAATGCAAGCCAAATTAATATATTGGTATATTGATAAAGACTGAAAGTTTAGTATGATCCTGAAGTTAGATCTAGTTCATAAGATTTTTCAACTCGATTATTTTTGCACCATGAGCCATGTTAGCATAACTTGAAGTTGATGAGTGAAGTATATACTAGAAAACCTTAGAATAATAGTGGAGACTTAACCCTGAAAATTTTGAACCTTTTTTTTTCCGAGGGTTATACATAAACTCTGATTTTTCTTGAGTCCGTATTATCTCGTTGTTGATCTCATTATTCTCATTTTTCTGATCAATTGCTTTGTGAATGTCATCAAAATTGAATTATTGCACTAGAACTTCTTGGCTTATTCAATTGAGATGTCATAATACTGACCCGAATTTAGGAAATGATCTAGGCATTATTTTTTTCCTTTTCTTTCTTTAGACCATTAACTAGCCTTTTAACTTACCCATAACATTAACCTTTTTGTAGCCTTTTGAGCCTTAGAATAACTTTTATTTGTTTACCCATTAACCTTTACCCAACTTTTCTGGGAATGTGTATGGATGGATATACTTGGTGTAAAAAGGGCATTAAAGAGCAAAATATGAGATATTTCATAAATCCTCTATGTGAAAAAAAAATGATTCCTCAATGAGGATAAAGATGTGAGAATGAAGAAAAATTGATGATGCGCAACATTGGTTTATTCTTGTCAGCCCTAATTGTTCGTTGAATGGGTGTATACATTCCTAGAAATTTTTGTTAGAATCCTTTGACATTCCTTATTAACCATTACCCAAGCCCCGTTAATACCTAACAAAGTCCTAGTTAATCTTAGGTAAAGGTTGGTTTCGTAGATGTGGAGATTTAATAACCAAGACCTTGGTGTTTGATTCAACATTCCCAAAAGTAATTGATATTCTTGTCCATGAGATCATGTTCATTCCATTCTTGAAAAGTCCATTCTTCATATTACTATATGAAAGATGATTGTTTTCCATTATTTACTCTTTTCCTCACATATAAACTGAGTGAAATACCAAATCTCTGAGTATTTTATTGTGAGTGACATGAGAGGTTTGAAGTCAAAACAAACTTTCTACAGGAGATTTAGTAATTGTTTTACTCTGAAATGAAAAGTTATGTTGATAGTGTTTTTCACACACACACATTGAGTTGACGATGATTATGAATTTTTTTCTAATTTTTTGAAAATATTAAATTATTTGGAGATTGTTGATACACGAAAATGACACTGTTGGTTTCTTTCATATCTTGAAGTTTTAAAATAAACACTGTTTGACCAAGTTTTGTTGAGTCAGTAATGTTTGTGGGTAACATTTTCTAGAAACCCTCACGAGACTATAACTCGTCCCCTAGAGGTAATCTAGGGGTTCAAAGCCTTGTTGCACGTTTTCAAAGGTAAGTGTAATCGACGATTCCTGCGAAAGTGAGTTAGGATTTTATTTGTGGTTTTCTTTTCTTTGTTTTGCTTGAGGACTAGCTAAATATAGGTTTGGGAGTATTTGATATTCACATAATTATAACATTATTACCTCTTATTATATTTTTGTTAATCCTTGTTTTTATCTTATTTTAGATTAATTATTAAATTTTTGTGTTTTTGTAGAATGTGGAGCTATAATAAAGAAATCAGAGAAAAATGCAATGAACAATCCCAGATGGTGACTTTAGAGAAAGTGGAGGTGAAAATAACTCGAGCCCTTTACTTAAACCCAAAATCAAACCCTTAAACCCAAAACCAAACCCATAAACCCAAACCCAATGCCATGCCCAATCAAACCCAAGGCATATTCTCTCAATTATCCAAGATTCTGATTTGATTTAAGCCTTAAATCACTCATTGAACCCTTCCCTTAACTTGTCCATATTCATTTTCTTAGTTATCTATAAATACAAGGGAAATAAATGAGAAAAGGGAAGGAGGAGAAGGGAATCAAGCCTCAATAGCTAAAAACAAATCATCTTTCCTTCACAAAGTGATTCTCATCACCATCCCAACCAAGCAAATTTTGGTTTTCTCTCCTTCACCCCACTGAAACAGGGGAGTGACAACCCTGTTTCACTTCACCTCGCCACCGTCCAACAACCACAGCTGCCACCACCATCAAACACCACCTCCTCACCCTATTTCGCACACCCACAGCCGCCACCATCTCCCTGTTACTCTCCTCATCCCCTGTTCTCACCGTCACATGCCGCGCAACACAACCAACGCTGCCACCACTCTATTCCATCTCTCGACAGAGCCAGACATAGCCATTACTGCCATATCTTGGCCCTCCTTCCTGTCTCCCTCTCTCACAACTACCGTCGCAAGCGGCGCATCAGCTCGCACACCACCACTGCCACAGGAGCAGAAACAGTACCGGAGCCGTTTGGAGGACGAAGGAGCTCGCGAGGAGCAGAAACGAGGCAGCGCAAGTGGCGCTGCTCGTTGGAGACGAAGGTGCAGGATTCTCGGGCAGGAAACAACTGATTTTCTAATCAGTTGGTTATTGGCACCCCGAGCTTCTCTCTGAGCAGCCACAGAGCGTTTGTAATCTTTTCTCAGGATTCGCGTTCGTGCAGAGATGAATTCCACCTCCATTGATGTTGTGACCACCACCACCATGATTTGTTGAGTACCACCGCACCGAAAGGTACGTTGTATAATTTATTTTACTAAATTAAATGCTTAAATGTTAATTACAATTTTATTTCAGAAGTTTGATAAATTGTTTTCACTTTTCATGTTCGATTAAAACTTGATATGTTTGGTAGTTAGATTCACATTTTATAAATATTCAAAGCATGTGCTAAAAATTATTAAGCTTAGACATTTATTAAGTGTGCCTTAAAAAGATACTTAATGTTTGGTAAGAGTTTATTTGCTTGAGATAAATTGTTAATGTTTGACAGAAACTTGATATGATTGGAATCGAATTTTAATGATCACATCTTTGGTGTAAGCAAGAGATCCTCATCCCTAAAGCTTCTCGTTTATAAGTTCAGTAATTTAGATTTAAATATATTTGCTAACTCATCGGTGAGTCCAAACCCCACAAAATCCATCTCATCCATCTTTTCCTTTTATTTTATTTTTCTTATTTTTAATTTATTTTTAGTTTAGTTTTAAAAACACTGTAACCCCATTTTTCTGTAAATTAGTTTAGATAAATTATAAAATTCAATTGCATCCACTTTCCTTGTGGGATCGACCCGTACTTGTCGTTGTCTACCAGTTAGACACCGTGCACTTGCGGTTATTACAAGTGGGTCAAATTAGCCTGTTTATTTAGGCCGGTTAAACCCGCAACAATCCTCTATCACAAACTTTTGAGATGAGAAATCAAGAACATAGGATGATCAGATGTCATTTGGATAACTGACAACAAGTTCTTTTTTTATTCGTGACAACTAAAACATTGTTTAAGGGAAATTTGTCGTGCCCAACATCAATATTTGTTGTTCCAACATGAGTTGTATCAAGCGCAATACCATTACCAACAAAAACCTTTTCAGGAACATAATAAGTTGAAAATTCTTGCAACTTACCTAAGTCAGTAGTCAAGTGAGCTGACACACCAGTGTCAGGGTACCAAGCATCATCATCCAAAGGGGAATTCCAATTGGTGAGGAAACGAGCGAGGAAACGGGCGAGGGAGGGGGTGGAACCCTCCATCCCCCTCATAGATGCGCGAGTGTACACATCTCGAGGGGGATGGAGGGTTCCACCCCCTCCCTCGCCCGTTTCCTCGCCAATTAGACAAGCCCTCATCCAAATCAGTAAGTGCCATGGTTGCTAATGCTTGTGGTATTTCATCTGGTTGATAAGTTTGATTAAATCGATGCCAACAATGAATAACTGAATGGCTTTTTTTTTGGCATATTTGACAAGTAGAATCTTTATCTGTTGGAGTAAGCGAAAATTGGTTGCGTTGATTAATGATTACACTTGCTGGGTTTGAAACTTTATCTTTGTATCCACTTGTCTTCTTGATTGAATGAACCCCGGACGTAAGGATCCACTATATTTGCTTGATTTCCTTGGTTGGGTTTCCCTTGATCATAGGTTGTCCTCTTTGAGAACTTAGGGTGTGTTTGGTTGCATGAAATATTATTCTATGGGAATTCTTGAGGGGACCACCTACATCTAAGCTAATTTGATGTTAACACATCAATCCACCATTAAATTTTGTGATCAATGGTGAGAGTGGAAGTTCCATGAACATGAGACTTTCATTCACACTGATGATATATCGAATAAGACTGATGTCACAGTCGTACACGTGGCAAAAATTATCCATCGCGAGGATCAAGTATCCCAAAACTAGACCAATTCATATATCCGAAAAAGGGATAATCAAGTCATAAAAGCCCAAATACGGCCCGTCAGAATAAACAATAGCTATAGGCCCAAATCTAAGCCCGATAAAGTTCTCTTTAAAAGGAAGAACGTTATAGAAAAAAAGAGTCGTGGAAAGCGTTACGCCTCTGAGGACACATCTTCATAAATAAGAAAATTGTTACAAGGAATGTCTCATCTCGTTGCGCCTCACATGCTTAAGTAACGCAGGGAATTAACTACGACCACTATATAGGTAAATAAAACATTCGACAAAGGTATGCAACTTCAACTGAGTTCTGTCCAAATTAATCTCCATCTCCAACTGAGTTACTGACTTAAGCATCGGAGTGCCTTCGGCCACCAAAAAAATGTGGTATTTGGCAATCTAACATTTGTCTTGCAGGTCATACTTACAGAAGACCAATTTTTTTACGCATCAGTTTGGCGTCGTCTGTGGGAAAATGACATTTTCCATTCAATAAGAGAGTCTACAGTAGAAATCTTCCTCAGTTTTGATCAGCAATTAAAAAGCTTTTAGAATGAATGAGACACTCGACAGACCCTCAACCTAGCAACGATTAGAACAATCCTCCAATTGATGAAGTTGCATGGCCAATACTACACTTTGTAATCCAGCGACAACCATCGGGTCCATCGTGCCCGACAATAGGGAGCCATAGCAGGTGATAGCCCAAACATTTCAAACATCTAGCGACACTGCCATGGTCCCTCGAGTGGATTTACTCATGGCCCAAATGGACCGTATGATAAAAATGGTGGACAAACTCATTCAAAAGCGCGCTCAATCCGCTGACCTTTTTCAAGCGCCACTCCAACAAAACTCTGCCAACCGAATTCAAGAAAGTAATGAAGTTCCTACAGAACATTAGCAAGTGAATCGCAAAAGTATCGGACCACCTCAGGGTGGACCCCCACAGAGTGGCAGAACCCCTATTGTAATCCCATTCAAGATCAGGCTCATAGATCCTAACATGCTATACAAATTGACAAGACCACCATTCTCCGATGCACTCATGGTGACTCCTACGCCAAAGAAGTTCACCCCACCAAAGTTTGAAGCGTAGATTGCACCACCGATCCGACATACCATTTGCGACACTTTCACCACATGGTGACATTGAAAGAGAACACATAATCCATCCTATGCAGAACAATTTTGACCATTCTCACCTCCAAAGCAACGAGTTGGTTCAACAGTCTACCGCCAAGGTCAATAGACTCCTTCCAGGCGCTAGCTATCGCCTTCATCACAAGATTCATCGGCAGTCAACGGATGAAAAAGGGGCCACACTACTTGCTTCACGTCAAATAGAAGCCCGACGAGACAATAAGGGAGTATGTCACCCATTTTACTAATGAGTTGACAATGATCAACGGCTGCAGCGATGACACGGTCATTTCAACTTTTACTTCTGAATGAAAAGAGGGCCATTTTTTATTCTCTAAACCTAGACCCTCCAATAAACATGACGACTCTATTAAAGACCGCCCAAAAACACATCACCCTTTAGGAGATGGTAGCCGCCAGGAAGAAGAACGAATTCGAGAAGAAAGGTCGTCAAAAAGGTGAAAATGATGGAAGAAAAGAGATACCACAGATCTCGTGAAGCGAACGTCCAGTCAAATAGGCATTCGACCAATGGGAAGCTCGAATTCAACCAGCAAGAGCTCGAGAAGCCACAATCAACAAGACCCAAGCATGAACGAGTAACAAGTGAGGTGAAGAAGACATACAAACGATACACGACCTTCAAAATGAGTCGAGCGAGCATATTGAAATCCATGGCGAAATGGAAAGATATCAATTGGCAGCTCAAAATGAGAGGAGGCCCGAAGGGGCAAGACAAGAGCAAGTACTGCTCTTTCCACAAAGATCGCATGCACGAAATTGAAGACTACTACAATCTAAAAAACAAAATCGAGTACTAGGTTTAAATAGAATGACTCGACGAATTCATCGGGCTACCAGATAAGCAACCCAAAGGGAAAAAGAAAGTGGACACAACTGTGGGATCAAAAGAGCAATCCAGAAAGCTGATACACGCCCTACACTGCATAGCTGGAATAAGTAAACAATCAAGCCAACCAAAGTGACGACCAATAACACCTCCCATTCAAGCTGATCTATATCGAAGTAGGAGCACCAGTGCCATCAAACAAGATCAGAAAAACCACTACGACAACTCACAATGAGAAACACGAAGAAATTTGCACCACAAGCAGGGATCAACCAACTGACATAATCTGAAGTCCTTGCCAACAAATGCAAGCTTGATCCACATTATCCATGACAAGGCCAACAACGTCTCCTCCATTGCCGACAACGAAACTGACGCAAACAAATTTGATTCGACGAACAAAGATTGATACAAAAACACATGAAAAGCCTTGGAAATTGGTGCTGATGTGAACATGATTGGACAATTTGAGGCTGGATTCTATTCTTCCCATCAAAACCACTTGTCATGAGCACACACCCAAGGATTTGATCAAGAAACATCTCGAGTTTATTAGCTACCTCACGACAACAATATCGTAATGAACGATTGTCAAAACTACAAGAGAATCATGAAGGAAAAAGTTGCAACGAACGAGTTAAGCCCACTCAAGGCAAAACAACACCAAAGCACATTCCAGAGCAACACGAAACCAAACCCGACAATCAGAAACAAATACCCTTCGAACATCAAGGGCGCGCAGGAACCAACCCCTTATCGTCATAAGAAATGACATCATTCGAGCAACAATCAGAAAGAAGCAATGCATATTCACAAACGGACTCTACAACATAGAGTAACTTTATGGGAAGAAAACGACTACTACTATAGATTCTTGTGCACACGAAATGGGATTATCAATAAAACTTTGAGTTCAAACTCTCCATTTTACGCCCTAGCAGTAAAATTAAGGCATTAAAGCCAAACAATGTGAAGCAATCGGCATGTCGAGCCACAAGCAAAATGTCAGGACGCATAAGTCAAATACAAACAACAAACTTCTGGTCTAATAAACCACAAAGTAAAAATTGGGACGAATAAGTCAACTTACTCATAAGAAAAACTTTGAGGTAACTAGTATGTCAGACCAACGAAGTAAAAGTCGGGACAAACAAGTCAACTTGCTCATAAAAAACTTCGAGTCGACTAGTATGTCAGACCAACGAAGTAAAAGTTGAGACAAATAAATCAACTTCCTCATAAAAAACTTCGAGTCGACTAGTATGTCAAACCAACGAAGTAAAATTTGGGACAAATAAGTCAACTTGATCATAAAAAACTTCGAGTCGACTAGTATGTCAGACCAATGAAGTTAAAGTTGGGATGAATAAGTCAACTGACTCGTAAAAACCTTCGGGTTGACTAGTATGTTAGACCAACTAAGTAACAATTGGGACGAACAAGTCAACTTACACGTAAAACTTTCAGATTGACTGATGTGTCGAACAACAAAGAAAAAGTTCTGACATGTAAGTCAAAACGTACTAGTAAAAACTTCTTGGCTGACTAATGTGTCGGACCAAGAAGTAAAAGCCTGGACATATTCACGAAGCCTTCTAGCTTGATTAGCGTGTCAAATTATGAAATACATCCACAAAAGCTTTAACACGCAAGGTAAGAACTACTCAGAAAACCTTCTAGAATGGCCCGCACATCCGACAACGAAGTAGACATGCAAAATATCGAACGAGTAGATCAAAACCAGTACAGCTTCATGGCCTAATCGACAAGACCAAAGGAATAAAAGCTTCGATGGTCAACAAATAAGCACAAAAATAGAAATATGGACATGCCTGAATAATCAGGGTGCGAAAAGTACAAGTCACGAGGTTAAGACGCCCTTACCATTTACGGCGAGTTAACATGATTGATCCAAGACAAATTACAACTAACAAAGGAAAGTCATGCAAGTCGGAAAGCAATAAAAGACAATGCAAGGACATCAAAAAGGAAAAGTTGTCATTCATAAAACTATCCTGTTACATCCGGAAAAGAAGATAAAACAGTCGGAGAAGAAACAATAGAAACATCGACAACAAGAGCAGGGGCAACAACGTTAGTAGCATGAGGAGATGAGGTTCTCTCTTCGACAGCGAAAACAGATGACGAAGCAAGACCGGGAGGAGGATGAATGATGGTTTTTCATCCACCGTATCACTTGGGGAATCCGGAATACCTTCCTCGCCGTCTTCATCCTTGAAATCTTGATCGACCAAATCACAGTACTTTGACAAAGCAACGCCATCCCCCTTGATATAGTCGAGAAGCTGACTTCGATCATCAACAATTCTCCTCCAATTCTTCGCTTCTGCAATCATCAACTTGTTTTTTGTTGCAACAAGCTCATTCCTAGTCGAAATAAGTTGTCCTTCAATGGTAATCAACATTGTAGAAATATCGAACTTAACTTCATCAAGTGCAGTTGTTAACTGCTCCACCCGCTCCTCAACAACCTTGCGGCTGACGGATTGCTCAATAACAAAATGCATGGCTTCATCATGACCAACCTTCTCGACGGACAACTCCCTCTCCACCTCGTCCAACCGAGTATGGACCTCGTTCAACTCAGCTATCGAAGACACAAACTCAGCTGTAGACTTATCTCGCACAGCCTCCACCTCCTTCAGAGAAGCCAGAGCAGCTCTAGCTGCCTTCTCCTGCTCAGCGCACTGCGCCTTCAACACATCCAATTGACAAAGAACATGAGAAAACACCAATAATTGCGCCGCCAGCTTCCTCTCAATAGCAGCTACCTCACTACGACTAGTCTTATAGTTCGACGCCATCACCTCGGCATAAGTGAGGTGATTCATCCCATCCATTATCTGCTTAAGGCCATAATCAAGATGACTACTAGGTTCCCGTACATGCATCAAAGCACTCACCGCAATCTACTTATGCCATTCTCTGATTAAATTGCACGCACTATCATGCACGTCAATCATAGAAAACCAACAAAACTTCCCATCCGACTTAATAAAGATGTTTTTCGGGCTGCACTCATTCTAACCAATCCGTGGACGAAGAACTAAAGGATCAGGAAGAACAGTAGACCCACCTCCAACGGCCGGAAAAACGGTTGTAATAACAGTAACAATAGAAAAGCCACTATTGCCTTTTCGTTGCGTAACGGTCATGGCAGGAGTAGAACAAGTGGTGGTAGCAGCAACAACAGGAGTCAGACGGACAGGAGAAGAAATGGGGAACTCTGCCGCGTCACCAATACGAGAAGGAAAAGAAGGAAGAGGGAAAACCTTGGAACTCCGACCACGGTCAGTAACCTTCTGTTCACATCAAGGATTGAATTGGAAGTCGACCATGGTCTTTATTGTATTTGGATCCTTAGACTGTTCCACGACAAGCTGAAGCATCTTGTTGTCAATGATTCGAGGGTCATCATTAGACTACTCAATGAAGTCGGGCATAAGCCGAAAGAAGCCTTTTCACATTATCATCCAACGGACAAGTTATTTCTTTCTTGCTTCTCTCCATCACCAGATTCATTTCCTCAACCTTCACGAGAGAGAGACCATCCTCCTTCCCAACCCCCTTATCAGAAGAACTCAGACAAGAAGTAGTTCGAGTAGCACCACGGGTGGAATCAGAAAGCCACTTCCTCTTAGGAACACAGCCAGAACTTACCATCAAACGCTTTGATGGACTGGAAGGCCTCAGTAGCTTCCTCTTTCTAGTGGTCTGGCCAGCAACACCAATGCTAGCAAGAGCATCGAGATCTGTAACATCCTTATCAGAGCTCGTTGTGTCATCAATGTTAGCATCACTAACACCAACAGGGCCAACATGAACGACAATCTCAGCAGCTCGAGACTCAGTATGCAAGACCCATTCCGCCTTGTTCATAGTGTAAAAGACCGATCACGTTACAACATCCTTAGCAAGGAATGACTCCACAACCACTACAGAAAGCCTCAAGAAGCGGTCACTGATCATCTACTATTCCACAGACATTTGCAGGTCCCTCCATTTATTAGGGACTCAGAATGATCGCACAATCTGATGACCTCACAAGTTAAAATGGTCAGATTTGATAGAAGCATAAAACCAAAACATCGCCCAGTACTTGATATCATCATTAAGCTTCCCAAAACAGGCACGAGAGTAAAGGAAGCAAATATTATTGGTCGCCAACAGACCAATCACAGAGTGCAGAACCCTAACGGTCAAGGGAATGCTTGTAAGAATGACTCTTGCGTAAGTAGAAACCATAACCCTCCAACCATTAGGACCCATTTGAGTAGGAGGAATGCCCCAAAAGTCTAAATATTTCCAAAATATCTCTGGGACTGGGAATCGAAGGACTGACTGAAACATGCACAGGTAAAGTTCAATATAACTGGTCCTTGGACGACAAAGTATATCGTTCTGCCTAGACAGAATGATCTCGAGGTCGGATGGCAAAGAATACTTAGAACGAACACTATTAAACATTTCCTGAGAAGCCCTATTGGGTGAGAAGTAAGATTCGCAAGTAGCAAGCGCCTTGCCATCTAGTATATCACCTGCAGACATTGTAAAATGATGAAGGAGCGAGGAAAAAAGAAGAAGATAGAAGAATAAGCCCTAATTTCAAAAACAGTGTAAAGAGATAAACAAATAAATCACGCCTCCTTTTATAGAGTCGAGCAACAAATAGACTGCTCATGGGACGATGTACGAGATATGATGATTGTACGAAATCCCAAAATACGTGCGAAAATGAACGGATGAACGAGAGATCGAAATACCAACCCACCAAAAGCTGCTGACAGCATTAAATGCGAGGCAATGATGAAATCAAAAGTCCAACCGTCGTCAAGTTAGTGGCCACATCAGGATACCCACTAAGTAAAGGGGGAGTATTGATACATCAAATGAGACTGATGTCACAGTCGTACACGTGGCAAAAATGATCAATTACTAGGATCTAGTATCCAAAACCAGGCCAATTCATAATGCCCAAAAAGGGTGAATCAAGTCATGAAGCCCAAATAGGGCTAGTCAGAATAAACCACAGTTAAAGGCCCAAATATAGGCCCGATAAAGTTCCCCCTTAAAGGGGAAGAACGTTATAGAGAAAAATAGTCGTGGAGAGGGTTATGCCTCTGAAGACCATAATCATAAAAAAGGAGACCGTTACAAGGAACATCTTGTCTCGTAGCGCCTCACATGCTTAAGTCACGCAGGGAATCAACGACGATAACTATATAAGGTAAAGGGAACATTCGACAAAGGTATGCAACTTTAACTGAGTTCTATCCAGATTTATCTCCATCTCCAACAGAGTTACCGACTTAGCATTGGAGTGCCTTCGACCACCAAAAGGGTGGTCTATGGCAATCTAACATTTTTTTTGCAGGTCATACTTACAGGTCACCGAATTTTGGACACATAACACACCATTAATCATAAAATCTAATGGTGGATTGGTGAGTGGACCTCAAATAAGCTTATTTGTAGGTAGTCTCCTCATAGATTCCCATGGAATAAGATTCCATGCAACCAAACACTCCCTTAGTGTATCTCTAAAGAAACCAATATGTTGATCAGTTGGTTGAGGGTTGTGAAGAAATTTCATTGTTTCATGTAGGGGTGGGCACGATCCGGGTTGGTTCGGGTTGAGGCCTATCTTGGTCCCAGTCCCGGTTCAGTTAGCTGGGAACAGTTCGGGTCGAGAAAGCCACTTTTTTGGGGATGACCTGGTTGGACCCGAACCGTTTGGAACTGGGACAGTCCGGGTCGGGACCGTGACTTCCCGATTCAAATTTGTTTTTTTTTTCTTACCAATTGTTACCCCATTGTTGCAAACTTCAAGTTGAAACAAAAGCGGCATTTTATTGAAAAATATACATTCCAAATTAATGAAACCCTTTCTACAAAACATTCTAAGGTGAAGAAAGAAACCTGCAAGTTTGGGGAGAGTGCGCCAGCTTCCATAACCATTTGTGTTGATATACTGGACGAGGACCTCGTCTTCTTCAGGTATCCATGGTCCCTTCTTCAAACCTTGCTTATCGCAACAAGGTGCTCTACCCATTTCTCTTAAACAAATAAACAAACAAACAAGCAACACAGTCACAGACCCAGACCCAACCCTTTCTTTGAAAACCAGTCCGGGGTCACTGTGAAACCAAACCACTCGCTTTCTCCATTAGTCTCAACTCTACATTTCAAATGGAAAGAAGAGAACTGCATTGCAAGAGAGAAATGATGGTGTCAATCTCTGGTCTGATTTGGTTGATAAAAGTTTGGAAAACACGTAGAGAAACAGAGACTGAACAACACAGTACAACACAAGAGAGAAGAAAGAAAGAAAGCGGGAAGGGAAAGAAGATAGGGAAAGAATCCAATCCAAGTGATGATAAATAAATGTGGGATTTAAAGTCAGAGACTAGCTATAATTTAATGAAAATTCTAGTCAGCCCGGTCTCTCGGCCTGGTTTGCCAACCTGGTGGGCAAATTTTACATTTTTGTCCCTCCTCCAAAAAGTGTTTATGGTTGTGTTTTAAAGAGGAGGGACAAAAAGTGTAAAATTGCCCACCAGGCAGGCAAACCAGGCCGGTCTGGCTAGAATTAGACACTACTGAACAACACTATGCCATTCATTTAATAACTTACAAAAGGACACCACTCAGCAGAGCAGAGCAGAGCTTATTCTTGCCACCATCTCGTATCTCTTGATGATGATGATAATTATGATTAGATTAGAGAGATTAGATTCAGTTGGGTTAGATGTGGGCTTGGGCTTAGAATTGATAAAAATCAATTGGGCTTGGGCTAACTGTAGTAACCGGGACAGATCGGAACATTTCGGGACAAAATTAGTGAAACCTGGTCCCAAACCGATTGGAACTGGTCCGGGATTGAAATAAAAACTATATAAACCGGTTGGTCCCGATTTAAATATGTTCGGAACCATACAGGTCCGGGTCGGGCGAGTCAGGACTGGGATTCTTGCCCACCCCTAGTTTCATGATTCATTAGAAGAGGAACCAATTCATTGTAAGGGGGAATTGGTGGTTTGAGCATCACGGTGATGAATGCCTCATAACTTGGACTAAAGCCCTTAAGCAAATAAAAACCTTTCGACAATCATCATCGGGCTTGCCAATGGCTGATATATCATGAAAAATATTTTTAGAATCGTGCAAATACTCAGGCATGTCATGGTACCTTTGAAAGTGTTAATCGATCACTAAGACAGACCGATTAGGGTTTTGATCGACGATGGGTTTTCTTCTTCTTTTTGTCTCCTTTAAACAAATAAACGGATTCTCATCTCTTTGAAAGAACTTTGATTTGGCTGAACTCTTTCTCCCTTTGGTGGCATGCGTGAAGAACATGGTGAAGAAATCTCTCTTTGGCTGGTCTGGTTGTACGTGATCTCTTGTTGGTGTTCGGTCAGATTGATGCACAACGATTGTTCTGATTCATCTGTTAAATGATCACTGTTGATGATGATTGCAGTGATGTTGATGGTGTTTTGATGAGGGTTGTTCTCAATGATGATGTTTTGATGATGATGATCTATGTTGGTGATTGCAGTGTTTTGAGATTGTAAAGAAGCAGATATTGATGTTTTGTTGATGGTGATGTTGATGATCAGAAATGATATGAGTTTGTTGGCAATGTTGATGATCATAAACTATCTGAGTTCGTTGATCTGTGTTTATGGAGTCTCCACTGTCCAGCTTGCGTGCGTCGATCTGCGAGCTCGAAGAAGGTGTTGATAAGTGAAGGTGAGAGTTTTGTGAGTTTTGATTGAGATCTCTCTTGCTCTGTGGTTGTGCCATCTTTTGATGTTATTTTGCTCTTGCAAGTTGTGAGTATGAAGAGAAGCTCCTTCTTGGGTTTGTGAAATTAAAAAAATGTGGGTTGCGAATGAATAGAGTTTTGCTGGAAATGATGAACTGATCGTGATGATGATTGGTGATGATGATGTTGTTTGTAGAAGCGGTGGCGAACGAGGTTGTGGCCTGCAATGTTGGATTGAGGTAGGCTATTTGATTGTTGAATTGATTGAAGTGGGCTATTACTACTATCTTCCCTTCCCCGCCTCTTGTGTTTAGGTAATCGTCAAAGGCGAGGAAGAACTTGATTTCCCGGATTTTTAGATCTCCTAAGAAGAACTTTACTCTGATACCATATAAAGAATTGTATTATTGTAATTGTGTCTTGTGTAAAAATATTGAATAAAATACAAACTTATATAGAGCTAACTTTGACATAATCTAATAGAAATAGGAAACCTAAGACTTCTATTCTATTCTGACTTTCCTAACCTATTCTGTAACACTTTCCTATTTTATAATATAGATAGACTTCTATTCTGTAACACTTTCCTATTTTGTAACATAAATAGACTTTTATTATTTAACAGAAAGTAACTTGAGTTGTTGGAGGAATAGAAATTTTATCTCTTGTGATCCTTGAGAAAAGTAATCAAAAAGAGTTTTCCATAAATAAGAAGAGGTATCAAGTCCGACTACCAATGGGAGAACTTCAGATAAAGTCCTTGTGATCCATCCACGCAAAGAAGTCGATCTGATCATCTCCATGCAAGGAAATTCGAGTTGTCAATCCTTGTAGATCCAGCCGCACCTTCAGGGGTTTTGACAGTGATTTGACTTCCTAGCTAGTATCTAAATTTCATCATTAATGAACCCAAACCATGTCTGGGCTCTTAATCAGCCCCATCATTTTGCGTGTGCCACATGTGAAAGTTTTTGTCTTTAAATTCAGAAATTCTAAATATATTTTGGCAATAGTTAAGCTTCTCCTCTTTGCCCCATGGATGTATGCAATTTTTGGAATCACGTTATGTTGGTATGTGTTTGTTATTTATTTTGCATGAATTTGTTTGGATTGTACAATTAATTACTTTTTATAGTAGCTATCAACTATTAGTTGTGTTCCACTTGCTTAAGCTTCTGCAAGGCCCAACATTTATAAAGACGAAAATCAATTACCATTGATCCCGTTTTATAACTACATGACCTGTACAAAAAATAAAGTGTAACTAATGAAATGTTAGAGAGTTGGTTTTTGTTTCGATTATTTTCCATTTAGCTCTCATTAGTTTATGGCTATTTCTATTTGGCTTCCATTAATTTTTGTATCCTAATCTAATGGATGTTAGACTAAGATAAAAAAAAATAAAAATTTAATGATAACTAAATCGGAATAGTCATAAACTAATGAGAGTCAGATGAGAAATAATCCTATTTGTTTTCATCATCTCCATCTACCCAGCATGTGTATTTCAATATTCAATATTCAACACCCACAACCTTGTAGCAATCCACATTTGTTCTTTTCAGCTTGCCTGGAGCTGAGTCTTGCAGGTGTCCAAGTGCTGCTCCAACCCATCAAGCTCTGTGGCGTAGGGCATGCAACGCACTGATTATCCTCGCACACACCCAATGATCCACATTTTGCTAATGGTAGATTGCATTCATTCACTCATTCATCTTTGCTGTCTGATCATCTCTGTCAAATAAAGTGTATGTCTCCTCCCATGCAGCCCAATCGACCTTGCGCAGTAAATATAAACTGTCAGATTACCGTCCCAACGCCAATGGAAACATGGACAGAGTGCTATTGTACTTGGGTCGAGATAATATAGACTAACCAGCACGAACAATTAATGGAACTATTCACAAAAAGATCATAGGTTAATTCGTGTGCATAGGCTTCATCGGTAGTGAGGAACTGTTGAATACAATATGATTAACTGCCTCCTCTTTAATATGCATCACCAGTTGTGTAATGGGGAGTTCTAGCTCTTGAGAAACAGAGATAATTTGTTTGGTTCAAAGAACCATGCTGCATGGACCTAGTGACCAATCGATATAAGAGACACGACTAATGAGCTTATTAGGACCATTAAGAGTGACTGACCTACCAAAAGAGTGTCAGTTGGATAATCGAAGCTTTGCCACACAAATCGACCATAGTTGTCCTGAAGAACCAAATTTCCATTAGGCAATAAACTGAGGCTAACAACACCCTTGTTGGCAGTACCCGTTTGCCATGCTATTCTGCCATCAACATCTGCAAGGACTAAATTGCCATCAGCGCCGAATGTAAGAGTAGCATTTTCCCGGACAGGGTTGCCACGATTAGCTTCCCAGACCCAATGCAGGACTGACTCAGAATCAGGGTGACCCATACGTATCCCAAGTGAATACGCATTCGGGGTGGTGTTATAGAAACAAAGATCAAAAGGGAAAGACGTAAAGCTCCCTGTGTTCAATAGACGGTAGGTTGCATCGTGCTCATTGTAATATTCACCAAACTCGCCTTCATTGATATATTTGAATGTATTTGAAGGTGGAACAATAGCTTGAATTACAGAAGATAAGTAAAATAGAACGCAGATGGAGGAAATTCCAAGTGAAACTGAAGGAATAGAAGACATGTCGTTGTTGGTGTTTGTTATTCTGAGAATGAAGAAGCTCATGTGCTGTATTTATAACTTTGAATCGAAATTATGAACAATTGAGTCAATTGATTATGTCATTCAAAATATTCAATACAAAGGCAGAAGCTAACGTTTTATTATTATTAACAAATAGTTTGTACAAGGAGTCAAACCTTGCCCACTTCATGAATGGTATTAGAATTTGAAATCATGGATCAGAGTAAGTTTTGTTGGTTTTTTTATTGCAATGTTCTTGATTTTTTCCTTGATTTCTTACACTGCTTGTTTATAGTTCATACACATTGGTTAGGGATTAGGGGAGATTCAAACAATCAATAAACTAATCTCAGGGTAATGATGCAACCCAACTGTTAACAAAATAGGCACGAAATAGAGTTTAACTTGCCGAACCAATAGGTGAAGAATACAACTCAGCTCAGACAATTAAAACTTTGCCAATTTGCTTTGATTATTAATTTTAACAAAGTGATAAAAGATAATTACATATTAATTCATTCTTGATGAAGGACAATTACCTGATTACACAGATGCCCAGTCCACAAATTGCTTTTATTCTTTTAGTTTGGTTAGGTTGTTTTTCTTAGTTTGCTTTCGATTATACAATCCACAAGTTAATTTTGTAAAATTTTCAAGGGTATTAACATTGGCTCCAGCATCTTTGTTACAACCCTTGTTTTTCTTTTTTTTACTATTTTTTATTTTAATCTTTTAACTATGTGCATAAATGACTTTTGATTTTTTGGTGATTTATATTTCTTGCACTCTTGATTGTCTATGGTCGAGCAATGTAAAGCAATAAAAAACCAACAAACTCACACTTAATGGAATGTTTTTTTTTTCTTGGCTTAGTGCATGTTATAGTAACTTACGCCTAAAAGAAACAATTTGATATGATCCGGATTCTTTGACAAAGTGATCAGAGTTTGAAAATAAATGTGAATTTTGTTAATTTGACTTTTGTTCTCAAAATGCAGTACAATTCATGGAATGGGAAACTTTGAATATTTTCCCTATTTATTGCCCAAGTTGGCCTTCTTATAAATTGTTAATCGAATCAGAGCGATAGAGAACTCTGTTTTTAATATAATAAGAACAAGTCAAATGTGGCGACAGAGCACTCTGTTTTGATATTCATTCAAAACCTCACCTGTTAAATAACATTGGCACTTATACTGATAAACACCACAAGCCACCAAATTTTTTTTTTCTTCTTTTTGAATATACTAAAGGACCACGCCACTATATGAAGAAAAAAAAATAAAAAAAATAAACCTTAACCCTAACCCTCATCTTCCCTCTCTCCCTTTCTTCTCCACAACAACCGCCTCCTCTTCCTCCTCCTCTCCTCCCCTTCACTCCACCATCTCTCATCCTCCACCCTTTCACCCCACCACCTATTCTCCTCCTCCCATTCACCCCACCACTTTTCATCCTTCTTTCCTGCACCCCACCACCTCGCCACCGCCACCTATCCTCTTCCTCCCCTTCACCACCACCACCACCTTGCAACCACGACCTCTCGTCCCCTTCACCACCACAACCTTGCCACATTTCTTCCTCCGCTTCACCACCACCACCTCACAACCGCCACCGCTCATCCCGCTTCCTCACCTCCTCCCATCTTCTTCTTCTTTTATGGTTTTTTTTTTGCCCTGTTTTTTTCTCCTTCGTTCTCATGGCGGTTTCTACGAGTGGGAAACCCGCACTCGCCGAAACCTTCGAAAGCAAAAAAATTTGTTGATGCTGCAGCAAGAACAAAGTTACCGCCTCAATTTGTAAAAAGTATGCGAGGTGCACTCAGATTTCTCATACAAAATGCCCATATGTTGATCTTGTTAGTCAATGTTAAATGTTGATCTTGTTGATCTGACATGCCCGTATGTTTAGTTTGTATATATAATAATTTTGGGATGCTAGTTATATAATGCAGTTAGGAATTTTGTGATTATTTGCAATTGCATTTTCATTGCTTATAATATTTGTATGCATAGTTGATGATACATCAAACCGTCCTCTGATCAGCACTGTACATGATAATCTCGCCAACAGAACGAAGCAGATCCGATTGCATGCACAATTCAGTGAGGCCCAAACAACAGTAAACCCATCATTGGCAGAATCCAGACAGTCCGGTTCGAGTTACAATGAGCTAGTAAGCCCACATGTCACGCGGTCAGGCCCAATACTCGTAAGACCTCTAAGGCAAATATCTGAGAGACTACCCAAGACAAGCAAGCCAAAAACACATTGGATTTGACTATGAAACATATATTAAAGTATAAGTTGGGCAAGGAAACTTCCTTGCATGGACAACGCTTAGAAAGGGAAATATTTTCCACAGATCTAGGAGCACAAGTCGTGTAGGAAAACTATCCCACATGGACAACTCCCAATCAGGAAATCTCCACAGCAATATCACTTTCCCTAAAATATCGTTTATAACCTAGATCGTTTCAGGGGTCACGAGTATTTTCTTCTGTCTGACTGGTTCCTTGCAGGGTCCACAGTCGGTCGATGGGTGATTATGGAGGGGTCTATTCCCACCATATCCTTCATCGTCCAGGCAAAAACGTTTTGGTTTTGCCGCAGCAGCGTTATCAGTTATTCTGTGAATTCATTGCTTAGTCAGGAACCTATTTGAATGGTTTTGTTGTTACTAGGGTTGTCTAGATACACGGTCACACGCTCCTCTTCGAGTTGACCAACATTGGGTCTTCCTCTCAGGCTGACAGGGGCCTTTCCCGTTCGGGTTGGAAGAGTCCTCGCTCAACTCCGGATTTGAGCTTTGTGACGTTCCAGGCATGGTCTCGATCTGCAATTGACGGCTGTCGATCCATTCCAGTGTTGAGTAATAGCAGTCTCTGGCGGCTATCTGATTTCTTCTAATTACGCCCATTGTCTGATCAGTAGGGTACTTAACGCACTGGTGTAAAGTAGACACTGCCGCCTCCATATGGTGAAGCCAGTGCCTCCCGAGGATGATATTGTAGGTGAACGGTGCATCGACCACCACAAACTCTTGAAGGATTACATTTTGGAGTTGTGGCTCTCCTGCCACTTTTGTTAATTTGATAATTCTCACCGGGAAGTATTGTTCCTCACTGAGTACGACCAGGGGGATGTGTCGAGGGCCTTAAGCTTTCTTCCTTTAACTGCATGTTGCGAAACGTGTTCAGGAACAACATGTTCGCACTGCTTCCGGTATCCACTAAAGACCTTCTCACCTCCCAATTTGTTATGGACACCGATATCACCAGGGCGTCATTGTGTGAAGTTCGGACACCTTGGAGGTCCCGGTCCGTGAAGGTAAGGGGTAGAGTCGGTTCCTGGTAGTGAACGTGTTGCATATGTCGGTCCTCAAAGGCTGATCTGGTCCGTAATTTGTGGAGCAACCCCTTTCGGGACCAGTTGGATCGCTCAATATCCGAGTTTACTCTATGCAAGACACATACCTCATCGCAGTGTTCATTGGTTTTTTCCTCTTCATCGTCCCAAAGGACAGAGGGTTTTTCCCAGATTCCGCCTTCTTCTTGGCGGTTAGTTTCTCGTCTAGGACGATGTACTTCTATGTTTCCTTTACCAGGTCCACCATATCTGCTGGGGGTCCAAAGTTAGGAAGTTATAACACTTGTTGTTCCTTAGGCCGTCGGTGAAGGATGCAATGGTTGTTGCATCATTATTGATGATACATAAAAATGGTCACATTCCTGAGCGAAACACGTGTCATGATGATCTCGAGGAACTACGGGTTCAAGCATCGGCTCAACACAGATCCAGCCCAAGCGAATCTAAGCCCGCTCAACTTCAGTTCGCCAAGCGGACCCGGATTCTCATAGCATGCTAGGCCCCACACGACTCACAGCCATCCACGATACACATAAGTCATCTTTAGGCAAGTATCTCGAAGATCAGCTTCAGACGGGCAACTACAGCTGCTATTTGCTTCCAACTACGCTACAAAATCCTTGTTACAATATTACGCCTTCCTCAGATCCTTGTCCGACTTTAGCATTGGAGTGTCATTGGCCACTCCATGGTGGTCTGTGGTTCACGTGCGTTACTTGTGCAGGTCAGCAGGTTAGCAGGAACATGTTCAAAGCAGGGAGCAAAAATCGACTACATCAATTTGGCGTCGTCCTTGGGGACGACATAGTTCTTAACTTTACACTAAGCGTCGTCTCCTACCAAGTCCCAGAGAGATGGTGACCACTAGTCACTAAACAACAAACAAGTTCTGACTGTCCCTATACCAACTCCTGCCATGCATGGACAACCTACTCATGCCCCTGCACCAACAGCAGTAACAGCGGACACCAAAATCGAGGTGCTGACATCTCAAATACAACAGGTCATCAAGGTAGTGGAGATGCTCACACGACAGAATCGACCCATTGCTAATGGAGACTAGGAACAACACAGGAGACCCAACAAAATACCAAAGAAGCCGGGACAGAAAAGCTAAATCCGAATTGGGAAGGACCTTACAGAGTTTCTAAGGTTAATAGGCCGGGAACATATAGATGTAAGACGTCGACGGCGACGGGTTAAAACGACCATGAAATGTAGAGCATCTCAAAAAGTATTATCAATAAAATATTTTGCTTATACCAAAACTTTCACTACTGTCCGTTACAACCCTCGCTAACCCCGGTTACGGTCAGACTCGAACATTTACCCAAAGCCTAATTCGCTCCGTGCGGGTCACGACGACTGAGGAAGTGGGAGTCTAGTCATCGCATGTCCACTGATGACGACGGCTTATGGTACCCAAAAGTCGGAGCGGGTCACGATGGCTGACAAAGTGGGAGTCTAGTCAGCGCTTATTCGCTGATGACGACAACTCGCCAAGGGATCATTACTCTCAATGATCGCCGAATCAGCCAGGTAAGCTTAGTCAAATCCCGACTAGTAACAACTTCTGATGCCCAAAGCCTAATCCGCTTCGCGCGGGTCACGACGGCTGAGGAAGTGGGAGTCTACTCAGAGCTTGTTCGCTGATGACAACGACTCGCCAATTGATCATTACTCTCAATGTTCGCCAAATCAGCCAGGTAAGCTTAGTCAGTTCGCGACAGATGACGACGGCTTTTGGTGCCCAAAGCCTAATCGGCTCCGCGCAGGTCACGACGGCTGAGAAAGTGAGAGTCTAGTCAGCGCTTGTCCGTTGTTGACAATGACTCGCCAAGGGATCATTATTTTCAATGATTGTCGAATCATCCAGGTAAGCTTAGCCAGTTCGCGAATGACGACGACGATTTCTGGTACCTAAAGCCTAATCCGCTCCGTGCGAGTCACGACGGCTGAGGAAGTGGGAGTCTAGTCAGCGCTTGTCTGCTGACGACGACGACTCGCCAAGGGATCATTACTCTCAATGATTGCCGAATCAGTCAGGTAATCTTAGTCAGTTCGCGACTGATGACGACGGCTTCTGGTACCTAAAGCCTAATATGCTCCACACGGGTCACGACGGCTGAAGAAGTGGGAGTCTAGTCAGCACTTGTATGCTGATGACGACGACTCATAAAGGGATCATTGCTCTCAATGCATACGATGATCGTTGAATTAGCTAGGTAAGCTTAGTCAGTTCATGACTAAAACGATGGCTTCTGGTTCCAAAGCCTAATCCTCTCCGCGCGGGTCGCGACGGCTGAGGAAGTGGGTTTCTAGTCAGTGCTTGTCCACTGGTGACGATGAATCACCAAAGGATCATTGCTCTTAATATAGACAAAGGTCGCCGAACTTACCAAGCAAAGATTAATCTATTCGAAACTGATGACAGCAGCTCCCGATACGCAAAGCCTAACCCGCTCTGTGCAGGTCGTAACGGCAGAAAGAATGGAGGCAAAATTCAGCGCTAATCCGCCAACACTGAGGGAGTCATTGCAGACAACAACTGAAAAAATTTGGTCAACTCTTGACCAACGACGACTCCCGCTGATCAACCTCTAATCTGTCGCGACAACAACACAACACAACAATATATAACTCTATAGAAAAATCGTTATATATTATATATAATAATAAATATAATAATAATTTCCAAGTCAATTCAACATAATAATAATAAAAATTTCCAATTTCCAAGTCAAGTATCAAGCCTAACTCTATAGAAAAATCGTTATATATTCTATATAATAATAAATATAATAATAATTTCCAAGTCAATTCTACATAATAATAATAACAAATTTCCAATATTAATTAAATAAATATGTAAATATAAAGTCAAATTTTAAAGAAATCCTAAGGAGGAATCAATGAGGCAAGATAGGGCAAAACGTCGTCTATATAAATCCTGGATTTTTGAGTTTAGGGAGGTATTGAGAGAGATCAAGAATTCTCACTATATGGAATGACAACAAAATTTCGTCTGATAGTACAGACCCTATAGTCTACAAAGCAACAAAAGCAAATACGACGATGCAAGGCAGAATAGTACTTTCATTCAAAAGAGAAAACATGTCTACATGATATTCGCCAAAGAAGGGACAATACGTGGAGACCAACCTGCAACACGAGGCTGCCACTATGCCGTACTGAATTAGATAGAGTGCTCCCAGATTAAGCTACATCATGCTGAGCAGCCTCACCAAGTGCAAAGCCAAAAGACGGAAGAGACACCATTTTCGAGTGGTACGGGAGCAGTCAACTCTCCCGCCCAGCGAGTCATAATGGCAATGGCAAGCAGGAACACATCCCCCGACATTCCGTCGGCGCAGAGATCTGC
The DNA here is from genome assembly GCA_963556465.1 of Berberis vulgaris. Taxonomy (NCBI): domain Eukaryota; kingdom Viridiplantae; phylum Streptophyta; class Magnoliopsida; order Ranunculales; family Berberidaceae; genus Berberis; species Berberis vulgaris. The sequence continues at coordinate 59,916,698 of OY747135.1, forward strand.
CCCTCTGCAAGGTTTACTCTTCAGTGACCTATGTAATGTCTTGACAGTTCGCTAAACGATCCGCGAAATATGTAATTCACAATCATTTTATCTCGCTAAACGAGGCCAGAATCAGTTTATCTCCATCAAAAATTAGTTTGCTTTAAGTTGTTTGTTTCCCTTTCCATAGTCAATATTGAGTTTAGAGTTCTTAAGAGACTTATGTGATTCACAATCATTTAAGAAATAAAACAAGAATTTCATAAACAAACTCAATTGATTATTGGAAATATGTAACAACAAGCACCTTGAGGCGGATACGAAAGGCTGTATACTATGAACGCCCCGAGGCAGACACAAAAGGCTACATATTGTGAACGTCCTGAGGCGGATACAAAGACTGAACACTATAAGCGTCGTAATGCAGTGCGAACTAAAGTAAAAATACTCGCTTAGGGAATTTTGCTATGAATAGCGTTCGCCGAAGACTTACAAACCCTCCGATGCGAGCAATCTGCAAGTGACAGTAAAGGTAAGAGAATGGGAGAGCTCAATACCTTCCCAAGATAAAGATGAAATTGGCAGAACGGATTGAAAAACTGAGCAGTCAGGTTGCTCCGTCAAATCACTCCAGGAAAGTGATCGTAAAATAACATTGTAGACTGCACGACTAGCCTACTGATTTCTTCAAGAGACATCCCACCGTCTATCCAACCTCCTCAAAGGGCTTAGAAGACGAAAGATGAGGATGGCCATAAGCAACGACGTAGTTACGATCTCACAACGTTGTATAGAAAGACCACTTTTCACATATGCGATGGCAGGTGTGACTGAGAACTACCATACCCGGAGACACCACACATCAACCAACACTTCGATCAGCCATAAGTCAGCAACGAGATCCGAGCACATGAAGACACAAGTGGTACACCAAGGCATCTTCCTCGGTAGGAAATCTGTACTACTCCGCAATATCAGAAGAAATTACGAGACCTCTGTGGATCAACTACGTGCCCACCCATATCAGGTGACCACGCATAACAACAGCTATCTCTATGCCTAATTGGCACAAATGTTAGAACATTCGGAGACTCTAGAGACGGAGAATCAACTTCAGCCTTTGGAAAACCCAAAGCATTTTCCTCAGCCTTTGGAAAACCCAAAGCATCTTCTTCAAGCAAGAACATTATGGAATATAAGCGCTATGAAAGATAGTGCCTACAACGATTGGGAAACACCATTATATAGACATAATGGTTCAACAAATAGGCACTCGAGCATTAAATGCCAAACATTGAATAGCGTCTGGAAAACAGAAAGACGACGGTTCCCAAGAAAACTACGCAGAACACGTCAATCAATTAATGCACTGCACACAACCCCATCAATTGAGGGGGAGTAATCGATACTCAACCGTCACGCAACCTGCGTCATACACATGTCACTGCGTGACCTATGTTATACACACATCGCACCATGCAGGAAACCCTAGCCCTTCCTCTACAAGCGCATGAGACCAGGTTCGTAACTTCAACCCTGGCATACGGATCGTACCTGCAGATCACAAGTCGGTTTAAGGTAACTTCTTCCACACCATGTGCCACGTGGATGGATCAGGTTCACACGCCCCTTAGTAGGTGTAACCTCCTTTCAATCCAGGCAAGCTTAGTCAACCATGACTGATGATGATAGCTTCTAGCCATGACTGATGACGATAGCTTCTGGTTCATTCCGACACCTAGTCTGCCTAGCGAGGGCATTGATCGTTTAGGAAATGGGAGTCGAATCAGTGCTATCGCACCTAGTGATGACAACTTACAAGGGATCATTACCCCCTTTGCGGACAGTGATCACCGAACCTAATCAGGTAAGCCTAGCTGATGACAACTAGAGACAAAAGCTTCTGATCAAACCCTGGACTTGTAGCCCCCAATGCGAGGGTGTAGATAGTCCAGAAGTTGGGAGTCCAGTCAGTCCTGAACTGATTTCGACGACTCGCCACGGGACCACCGCTCTTCAGCCTTGCCATCGAATCACCAACCCTGGACTTGTAGCCTCTAATGCGAGGGTGTAGATAGCCCAGATGGTGGGAGCTCAGTCAATCTCGAACTGATTCCAACGTCTCGCCACGGGATCATCGTTCTTCAGCGTGGCCGCCAATTCACCAACCCTAGACTTGTAGCCTTCGCGCGAGGGTGTAAATGGTCTTGATGGTGGGAGCCCAGTCAGTCCCGAACTGATCTAGACGGTTTGCCACCGGACCGCTGTTTTTCAGCGCGGCCGCTGGAACACTCCCAAATTGGTAGCATGGTGCACTCAGTTGTAGATAATTTGGATGGTGGGAGCCTAGTCAGTCCTGAACTGATTTTGACGGCTTGCTATGAGACCACTGCTTTTCAGCGTGATCGCCAAACCCTCTCGAATTTGTAGCCCTCACTGCGCGAGGAGGGCGTCGACGGTTCGAAAGGTGGGAGCCTAGTCAGTCCCGAACTGATTCCGACGACTTGCCATGGGACCACTGCTCTTCAGCCTGGTCGCCAAACCTCACTCCCCGAATCTATCATCCACCTAGATCGGTCATAAATGATTCCGATGGTAAAAGCCTAGTTAGTCCTGAACTGATTTCAATGGCTTGCCAAGGGACCACTACTCTTTAGCCTGGTCGAAGAACCTTTACTCCCAGAATTTGTCGTCCGCCTTGTTCTTTCATAAATGATTCGGATGGTGGGAGTCTCAAGCAGCTCACCACATGACCTCCGTTGTCACTCTCAACCAGCGGACACAAATATGAATCTAGCCAAGTCAGCATCTTCACGCTCAAATGGATTGGCATCCTAACATTAGAAGAGGACGCTCGTGCCAATACAAAGATAATATAGTCAGTGCCCGCATAAAAGCTGATTAGGATGCCGACCCGAGCTTACGGCGCCTGACTCAACACGAACGGTCTGACACGTACACTCGCCCAAGGCAACAGGTGCAGCCGACTAGTCAGACAAACAAACAATGACCCAGGTCATTCACAATACAAATCGGTCAAGCCCTCTACCACAAATAGACTAGTCAACGTCCTATTGATTCAACTAGCCTATGCCAAAGCAAGACGATAAGGCAAAATGGAAAAGCATGCTATAGAGACAAAAGGCGTAAAACGGATAACACTGTTTTCATTAATGGTCAAGACAAAAATAGTACAAGCACACAAAATCGCTCCTAATCACGGAAATGGAAGAGTTAAGCCTAGTAGAAACAAGGGCGGGAGTTGCATCCATATGCGCTTCAACCTGGACGTCATGGACTGAATCATCCTCCTCGTCCTGCAACGCAGAAGAGACAGACAAGTCTATATATGAATCTTCTTATAACGATCAAGGTCCCACTCTAGATGCTCCTCCTTCATCAACGACAACACCTCCAGCCGGCCATGTACGACCCAACGGAATTCACATTTGCCTTGTTCCTAGAGAAACTCTTCTTCTTGCACCTACGCATCAATAAGTTCGTGCTCCAGCAGCTCCAACTTACCAATTAGCACCTCAACCTGAGACTGATCTGTGGCCAGACTACTCTTCACAACACTAATTTCATGCTACTCCAGCTCCAGCTAGTCTTCGTCCTTCCTCGCTTCTCGAGCATAGAAATCCACATCGGATTACAACTGTTGCTTCTCAGCGGCCCAGCCAGCTTCATTTGAAGCACTATCTTCAGTAAAGGATTGCAACTCAAAACACACTTTATCTGCAACCTCTTGCGCAACCTCGACGTCTCGACGTATCCGGCTCAGCTCCTGTCTGAGTTTGTCCTTCTTGGACACTGCCTTTGCTAGTTTGTGCTCAAGGTCCTTCAGACGAGCCCGCTGAGCCTCAGCAGCCACACTTGATTGATCCAACTGCATTTGAAGGACCTCAGTTGATTGATCCAACCGCAAATAATATTCCTTCAAGCCAGAAACGTTAGAAGTAGTGGGGAACCTCCCTCCTAGTTTACATAATCATCTCAATTTGAAGCAAGTCACACAATTTTTCCATGGTGGTTCACCTCTTTAAAGTAAGAGAAGTAGTGGGGAACCTCCCTGCAGAAGAACATGAGCAATGGTTAGTCAATCTATCGTCAAGCACATCAAAGTTGCAAGAAAAGAGTCAAACTTACGAAGCAGACTAAACTGTCGTTCGAGCGGACAACCCTTGCATCGGAAATACTTCGAACCTGCAGGGGCCAAAAAATAAAACTTCTGATATGAACTTGGAGTCATTAGGAAGTCTACCAAAGCACTTCGGTGTCCTCAACTTATAGACAACATTGCTCTACAGCCGATGAGCGGTAAGCAACTGGATCACCCACGGTGTCACGCTAACACTGACCTCCTTAGCACGGAGCAGAATCATGAGGATAACCCTATATCCATTGGGTCCCAATTGAGCCAGGGGAATCCCTAGCAGATTCAAGAACTCCCAGATCACGTCCAGAACCGGGAAATGCACTACAGTTTGTAGCATCCCCCGGTGTAAACAGATAAGACCATCTGGAAACGACATTGGCGTCTGGTCGCCCGTTGGAAGGTACAACTGCAGATCCTTCGGGACTCCAACATAGTACGATTTTCAGCGGGAACCGGCTCGGATAACAGCTTGTTTTCAAAGAACTCTAGGCCCTTGGCCAGAATAGCGTCATCAAAAAGGTTTTCTCGAGCCATGAAAAAGATAAACAAACCTTTCAAAGCAATATCTTCAAAAGCAAGTGAAGCAGAAAGTTCATCCTCTATACTGCGGATGACTTATATAGAGAACATGTTCCCACCTCTTTTTTGCCGAATCGACGCATGCCCAATTAATGTAGAATGTGGCTCAAGCAACGATTCAGACTCAATCATCATGAGCGTCGCATCCCTTCAAGAGATGACATAGCGAACCGATGTGATGACCTACTAACTTGGGGGGAGTAGCCAATGATACATAAAAAGGTTACACTCCTAAGTTGAACATGTGTCATGATGATCTCGAGGAATTACAGGCTCAAGCATCAGCCTAACACAGATCCAACCCAAGCGGATCTAAGCCCGCTCAACTTCAGTCCGCCAAGCGAACCCGAACTCTCACAGCATGCTAGGCCCACACGTCTCACAACTATTCAGGATACTCGTAAGTCCTCTTCAAGCAAGTATCTCGAGGATCAATTTCGGACGGGAAACTAAAGGTGCTCTTTGCTTCCAACTAGGAAGCAAACACCAGAGTATTTTCCACACAGTGAAACTCCATTCTACGGATTGCTATTGGATTGGGAACTATCTCCCGCGCTTCTAGGAGTGCAGAACTAACAGGGAACTTCCCTCCTACAGCACGACTCTTAATTAGAAAGGGATCTCCATAAAAATCTCCTCCCTAAACTACGCTTAGGATGGCTTGGTTGAACCAGAAATCCTTGCACTATAAATAAGACATGAGGTTGGTAAGCTAAGGTACACTACAAAATCCATATTACAGCATTACGCCTTCCTCAGATCCCTGTCTGACTTTAGCATCCGAGTGCTATTGACCACCCCACGGTGGTCTGTGGCTCACGTGCGTTACTTGTGCAGGTCAGCAGGTTAGCAAGAACATGTTTAAAGCGAGAGCGAAAATTGATTGCATCATTTACAAACGCTGATGAGAGCCAACTCGTCATTGAAGCGCGTGACATACGCTTTTAACGTTTCATCCGACTTCTACTTCATGGGTTTGAGTATCTTTACTATTCGTAAGATCGGCTGTATATGAGTTGGCCCTTGGTTCCTCAACGACTACCACCAGTAAGGAAATCTGTAAAGGTTCCTCCCATGGTGTTGGCGGTGCTGGAGCTGACGGTGCTCTGCCATTTTGAGCTATTGAGGTTTCTGCCGCGTCTCCATTATCGAGGGACCTTATTGTCACCATTTCGTTGATTCTCTGGAAAAGGTGGAGTTACTGTTCTTTTTTAGGAAACTTTATCGTTCCGCACGATACTGCACAAACCAAAATTATCCAGTAGAATGGTTAAATGGTCGGTGGAATTGGGACAGTTTGACATCAATTACACACCCAGAACGGCCATAAAAGCCAAGAATTAGCATACTTCATCGCCGAGTTTACAAGTAGTGAAGAGAAGGAGCCGAACAGTTCAGAGCCGAAACCAAACGAGCCAGACTGGATCCTACGTTGCGATGGGTGAGCCACGCAGAAAGGAAGCGGTGTCGGTATCACACTCCACTCTCCAAGCAACTTTATCTTGGAAAAAGTGGTCAGATTTGGTTTCCCAGCCTAAAAAAATGAGGCGAAATATGAAGTCCTCTTGTTCGGTATGAAGTTAGCAAAAAGAATCGAGGTAATTGTGTTAACCGCTTACAGCGACTCACGTCTACTAGTCAACCAGGTTATAGGGGACTTTAAAAGTAAATATCTGAGGATGATATCCTACCGATAAAAGGTCATTAATGCAGCATACCAATTCAGAAGATTCGAACTTCTGCAATGTTCGCGATACGATAACTAGAGAGCCGATGCAATGGCTAGGAAGGCTCAACCACTGCAGAAACGGCTAATGGATTTATCGAATTTCAAGAACAATCAAGTCTGGAAAAGAGGAGGTCAACGAGCTTTATGCAGTCGAAGAAAATTCAAGCTGCATGAATCCCATCATTGAATACATAAAAAAATGGGGCCCTCCCGACAAAAAAAGAAAGGCCAAAAGCTGAAAAATAAGGCAGCTAGGTACACCCTCTTGAACAACAAACTCTATAGAAGATCGGCCATGGGCCCCCTGCTCAGATGCTTAGCCTTTTTAAAAGCAAACAAAGTCCTTTGAGAGATCCATGACGACATCTGCGGGAATCACTCAGGCGGTAAAAACTTGGCCCATAAGGCCTTGACTCTGGGATACTACTGGCCGCAAATGCAGCACGATGCGAAAGACATCATCTGCAAGTGCGATAAGTGCCAAAGGTTCGCACCGTACACTCACATGTCCACTCATCCCTTGGCTCTAATGAACAGCACATGGAAATTTGCACAATGGGGAATGGACATCATTGGACCACTCCCAGCCTCAACCAATAAAATGTTTCTCCTAGTAGCAGTTGATTACTTCACTAAATAGGTTGAAGTTGAGCCTCTGTCCAAGATAGGACATAGCCAAATTGAAAATTTCATGTGGATGTCCATCGTCTGCAGATTTGATATTCCAAGGAAATTGGTCACTTATAATGGAAACCAATTTGAAGGCAGCAAGGTCGAGAAACTATGCAAAGACCTTGACATCAGACATCATTTCTCTTTGCCAGGGCATCCGTAAGCCAACGGCCAGGCGGAAATCACCAATAACCATCTTGGAGGCACTCAAAAGGAAGCTCGAGGTGACAAAATGGAAATGGATCTTAGCCATGCTAGGAATACTCTGGGCGTACCGGACCACAAAAAGAACACCCATCGGAGAAACACCCTTTGCCCTAGCATACGGGTTAGAAGCGATGGTACCGATGGAACTCAAAATACCAACTTTTCATGCAGGGGAATTTAGACCAAAAAACAACGATGAAGCTCTACTTGTCAGTTTAGATATCCTCGAGAAAATGAGAAATCTGGCCGCTACTAGAATAGCCACCTACCAACAAAAGATAGCTCAGTACTGCAACAAGAAAGTCAAGCCACGAGAATTCAAAGTCGGAGACTTGGTACTTAAAAAGATTCAGAAAAAAACTAAGGAACCGAGGGTAGGAAAGCTGAACCCGAATTGGGAAGGGCCATATAAAGTGACCGAGGTCAAAATGCCATGGACATATTGGTTAGAGGATGTGGATGGTAGAAGCCTTATGCGGCCGTGGAATATAGAACACCTTAAAAAATATTATCAATAAAGGATATTTGCTTTTGCCAAATTTTCACTATCGACCCTCCTCTACCTAACCCCCCTACACAAGTCAGGACGACCACAGTTAGACTTGCACCCTTCAAATACAAGTCAGGATGGCCATAGTCAGACTTGATAACAAGTCAGGACGACCACAGTCAGACTTGATACACAAGTCAGGATGGCCACAGTCAAACTTTCACCCTTCAGATACAAGTCAGGACGACCACGGTTAGACTTGATAGATAAGTCGACGACCATGGTTAGACTTGATAGATAAGTCAGGACGGCCACATGACTTGCACCTTTCAGACACACGTCACGACCTCCAAGCTAGACTTGTTGAGTGAGCCACGATGGCCATAGTCTGACTTGTACCTATTGCTGGAAGCCTAGTCCGAATAGAATAGGCAACGACGACATATGAATCAGGAGCTTAGTCAGAATTCAAATAGCCTAGTGAAGACAGGTCGCCATAGATCTTGGTCCATATGCAAACCACGATCACTGGACATTATCGCTCAAACACCCCGCCTGCAAATTCTAGACGACAATAAATACCATAATACAATTAACAATTGAATTACCTGACGTACGCTCAATGGGTCATCGTATTTTCAAGAGCAGCATCCAAAAAAAATATTTGGGCAACTGATGAAAGATCAAGACCGAGGACACGACCTAGCACTTAATAAAGTAAAATGAGGTCAACAAAACAGAAGTGCAAAGTGTCAAGGTCAAGCATGCAAGCAACAGACTGGCGCATATCACATAATACAAACTAGCTACAAAGAACACAGTACAAAAGATACTTGTTTAATACTCTTTAAATTTATTAAAAAACTACAACTGTTTTGGAGAGCTTGCTCTGAAGGCCAAAAAGCCACTTACATCAGAAGGGACTACGGGAAGTAAAAGAGCGCATTATCATGGAACTAAATCGATTGTCTCTCTATCTCAAAAGTAAGTACTCCCAAAAGTCATTACTATATTACACAAATGCTGAGTACCTTTCAGGTCGACAAATCAAACTTATAATGTTCAATGCTTTCCACACATTCAAAGGATCCAATCAATATGATTTAACCTTTTGATCTTTATGAAGAGGAATATTACAATGACCATGGTCCTGGAAATCTTGTATCCTCTAGAGACCCAAGTACAATGCTACTATTTTAATGCGTCCAATATGAATAGATGGTAATCTAAGGATTTACACACACTACCTGAGGCTGCTTGGAGTAAATGGGAGGTGACATATACTTTATTCACTAGAGATACTATGAACGATTATAGTGTGAGTGATACCTACCTAAGAAGCGTGGATCATTGGGTGTTTGTGAGGATGATCAGTGTGTTGCTTTCCCTATACCAGAAGGGTCGATCGGGTGGAGGAAGACTTTGCACCTCCAAAACTCCCTCCTTGCATAGGAGGGAACAGTGTGAAATACTTCAATTCTACAACATAATTTATTTAAAGCTCCTTAATTATCTATAAAATATAAATATAAATATGCATTTACATCTAAATTTTGGATTCCCATTTTGCCTCCACAATCTATTTTTTTTACAATAAAAACCAACCCCTCTCAAACATTGATTAATTATTCCTAACCCCAAACATAATTTATTTTATCTATAAATTATAAATATGCCCTTATATCTAACTTTTGGATTTTTAATACCATTCATATTTCATACTTTTTACAATCAAAATTGACTTCTCTCAAACATTGATTAATCATACTTAAACCCCTAATACAATTTATTTGATGAAGTCCCCCCAATTATATATAAACTATAAAAAAAGCCCTTATGATAGTGAGAGTATAACCTTTGGTGACCATATTTTACTCCATAATATTCTTTAACCTTTTAATTTATTATATTAATTACATTAAAGTATAAATAATTTTATGAATTATTTTGCTCAGAAATCTTTAGTCAAGTCTCCTAAAATTTTAACTTTTTACTTATTATTGAATTTTTACAATAAATAAAAAGACAATATATGTGCATGTAAAGCGCACCCACAATCTAGTGTTAATAATATATCCAATAAATTACAACATGTAGCATCTTCCATGACCTGGGGACTGTTGGAAGACAATGGAGAGTGGAAACATTAAAAATTGATTATCTTGACCATTATAACGACAGAAGGGTGGTGGGATGAACAGTGATTGTGTTTTCAACCACTACACCACAAATACTTATCTACAACATTGGATAATAGCATTTTTTATGTTTGTACTATGAAAAACCTAGTTTTAATAATATTATAATCTTAAAACGCTGTTAAAAACGAAACGGGAGATTAAAAACGCAAAAGTTAATTATTTCGCCCAAAATTTTGATATCGCGCTCATTCTAAGCTAATACCTAAGAAGAGAGAAACATGCAGCCCTAGCGCCTATCTTTCCTTCGCTTTGTGATTCTCCACTCTCCCTCGCTTTCTCTATCACTCTCGCCTCTCTCTCGCTTTATCGCTCTCCCTCTCTATGTCGCTCTTGCCTCTCTCTCGCTTTCGAGCTGTTGCTGTCGTTGTTGATGTCTCTTTTCATCTATATTTTTAGGTTGTTTGAGTGGAGATTGAAGAAAGGGAGGTTCTTGATTGGAAGGAACTTGGAGGATAGTGCTAAGCATGGAGACCTAAATTGTATCTCCACTTATGTGTTTTGGAAAATTCCAGGTGACTAGCTCAACATACTCAATAGTGATTATTGCGAGAAACAAAGGGTTTATAAGTTACTCATCTCCATCAATTTACAATAAATTTTTAAGGAAATGTCGATTTGGTGAAATTCTTGAAGCTAATCCATAAGAAAGGGTTGTGTATTAGCTTACAACTCACATTGTCAGTTTTGACATGTTTCCATCAGGTTTTCAAAAGGATCCAAAATGGAGGATTTGCATCAACACTTCTACTGCTTTCAATTCCTCCAAGAACCAGGTAAGCTAGATCTTCCATTTTATCAACATTTCTCGATCCGGGGTTGAGCATTTATGTTGTTTGGTTAATAATTTAGATCTGTGTATCTTCAGTTTCATTTATTTTGTTGAGTTTTAGATCTGGGTGTATTTAATTTTCTCGTAATTTGATCATTTAAGCTTGTTTTCATATTGGGGTTTGGTCATTATTGGCTAATATGTGTTTAAGGTGTCAGATCTATAATGGGTGTTCAATGTTTTGATAATTAATTGATCGATTTTAGGTTAATTGGTAGGAAATGATCATGCTTTTTAGTGCTTTGTAGTTTGTAAAGTGTTTGATCTATTGTTTATGAAATTTTGTGTATCAACAAGTTTTTAACTTTGTAGAATAATGGTTTAGTGGAATGGAATTAGAGATCTTATTTTCTCTCGTGTGGCGGGAATCAACATTTTGTTGTTATTGTTTGTAAATCGATTGAAGTAGCTGAATTGGATTGTATTTCCTTATATGTTTGTTTGTACGAAAATAGCCAGGGATTGGTTGTAGGGACCTTATGTGCATGTATTACCTATGGGGCGCATATGGTTTCAGTAAAGGGGTTGGGAGGTTTTTCATTACTGGGTTTTGATCTTCAATGTTGTTTGGGACAATCGTTGGTTCTTTGGCAGACAAACAGTAGGATCGATCTCTACTGAAAGTTGAAATATTTTGAGTCATTACTTAAGCTAACAGTACATTACAGTGCCAGTTGATGATCCCACACTAGTCATATACAATTTCAATCATAATTTTATGCTAACGGTACATTACAATGCCTAGAATGTTTATGACATGACGAGTGTAAAACCATCATATAATATGTTCTTGCAGTGTGGTAAATGCCTAAATGGGGCACTTGAGTACCTTGTTAATGATCTTGGAATTTTTTGGAATACTGTGTTACAAGGTAAACTTTTACTAACAACTTATTTGGTTATCTAGATGATTGTCATTCATATTTATAGTATTTAGCCATGTAATACCAAAATGTCTCAAGCTTTCAATTGTTGTGCTCTTTGCTAGGATGGGTGGTTAGTATAAACCTAGCTGGTGCCACCATTGGTTCATGCAGTGGAGGAACTCTGGTTGACAAATTGGGTAGAGTAAGGACTTTTCAATTAGACGTTGTTCCTCTAGTGGTTGGTGCATTATCTGGTTTGTCTTTTTACTTACGAATGAATTTATGTAAAATTTGCACCTATTAGTTCCTAAGGAGAATATGACTAACCTACTAAAGATGTTGTACCAGTGCTACTGCCCAGACTGTAGAGACTATGATAATCAGTAGATTTCTTGCAGGAATTGAAATTGGTGTCTCGTTTGCAATTTTTACACTTTACATATCCGAGGTAGTAAAAAGAGCATGTTAATATGTCCTTCCAATTTCTAGTGACTAACTAAAATTCCTATTTGTGCAGATATCGCCAATAGAAATTCGTGGCACACTTGGATCTGTTAACCAGTTTTCAATTTGTCTTGGAATTCGTGTAGCATTGCTAGCTGGATTACCTTTCATGTTTCTGTGCTTTTGATTTCTATGATCAATCTGCAATTATGCATGGCGATCATGTTTCATAGATGGAGCATGGAACTGAAGACCTAAATTTCCTTCTCAAACAATTTCCATGGTGAGCTCTACCCTATGCTATTTATGAGTTAGCTAGCTTGGTTATTGAGGTCTCTTTTCATCAATCAAATTCTTGTAACGAATGCTTTAGTGGTCTTATTTGTAATTACTTTCCCTTGTATGCATGGTGGATAAGCTTTTTGTTATTTTGGTGGTGGCTGCTGCCTAGCATCTACTAATGTTGCACTAAAGTTACTCTCCCCAGATGATAGCCAGTCTAAATATGGTTGTTTGTATTCTCTTGTCTTTAGTTTTATTTTTATTTGTTCTGCATAACTTTGTCTTTTACCATCTCACTACACTTGATGTTAAGGTTTTATTGCATTGTCTTCCAATCATAATTGTTGATCATGGCCTCCCTTGAGTATTTGACAGTTTAAACACTAAATTTCACAAAGGGTATGGGTTCATCCATTTTTGTCTGTATGTGTGTGTTTCTTGTATTTGCAATGCTCTTCTCAAATTCAAAATTTCAGGTTCTATTTCAACTAGAGTTGTTGTAGAATCTCACATTCATGGTTTTGAAAATTACAACATATGTTACAATACTGATAATTGGGTTGAATCTCTTTGTTACAAATGGATTTCTAGAGTTTTGGAGGCATTTAAGGTCATAAATGTGGTAATTTCAAATTTTGTGTTCTAATCAAGTTATGAAATTGTTGTAGGATTTCAAGTTGCATGTTTTGTTCAATCGATAGTGTTATCCTTTTTCTTGCTCATAAGGTGATTTGTAGATAAGAAATTGGATCATTTGAACATTTGGGGAAAGCCAAATCAGAAGAGAAGAGATAGGTGTTTGTTTTAAAATTTTGGGTTGTTTCATATACGGCTTGGTGGATATGCTTGTAGATGACCAATAAAGGAGCAAAAAAAAATCATTCGTGGATCTGAGGCTGATGTGCCTATTGCATGGTTCAGAATCAAGTTAGCCATCTCATTCACTTTATTGGTTCTAGTTATTTTAATATATTTGAGCAATTTTGGAGAAGATTGCAGCCAGAGTCTCCAATTGTTTACCTACTGCATGTCATTAATTCTTGTTAAGTTGCAAGTCTATTTCATTAGGTGGTTTGCACTCAGCAAGCATTTTGGATGATATTTTCAATTGATAAGAGTTTGCTTTGCACTTGCTGAAGAAGTCCTTCCTCACTTTCCTATCACAACATGGCTGAAATCACTGGAAAATTGAAGGAGTTTGCACATAGCTATGTATTGTTTTGCTGGACATGAATTGTTTTGCTGTCATTTAGGGGATATATAAAGTTTTAGTCAATGACTAAATATGCATATTCTAACTGAAAGTGGATGATATGAATTGTTTTGCCTATATAAAACATCCATATAAATACAGTTTTGTTGTCATTGAGGGGATATGAGTTGTTTTGTTGTCACTGCAGATGACAATTTTTCTTCAAGTTATAGAGTAATTATTATCAGGGCATATTTGTCGGATTTGGTTTTTTTCTTATCACAGTGATTCTTTCAGTACATACTATTTGATGTTCTTTCCAAATAAATTATGCATATAATAAAAGTTTTTCCTTGAGTCATAGATAAGAAATTAATTACATTACAAAATTCATTCATTCATATGCATGGTTATGTTATTTGAAGCTGTAATGTGTACACCAGTAAGGAAATCAGTTAAGGGGCTTTTCTTGACTATTGTTTTAGAGTATATTGGTTATGCTTTTCCTACAACATACATAGGGTACAAAACAAAGAAAATATACTTTGTTTTGGGTGTTGTATTGATGCCTTTTGGGTGTCTTACTTGGGACATTTGGTGGTTATTTGGTCGTGTTTTTTCCTGACAGAATTAGGAAGCAATATGGGCATGACTTGGGGTCGGTTCAGCTGGAAGGTGCTTGCCTGGTTACTTGCTATGATGGTAGGAGAATGGGTGGTATTGGAACATCATTTGGGAAGGGACGTGCAGGGGTTTTGAAGGGTCGATTATGGTTTGTGGATTGGGTATGGGTTGTTGTGCATTGGGTGATATTTATTTATTTTTTGTAGGTTCAGATCGATAATCTAATGATGGTGCAAAATGATTATCATTCAAGTTTTAAATTTTTCTAAATTTGGTTGTAGGTGCCGAAAATTTGCTTTATAAGTACTTTTATTGACCTCAATAAGGGATTATTGTTTCTACAATCACCACGGTGTGAAGTATGAGACTGCCTAGCAACTTTATGTCAAATTCAAGTAATGGTGGGAGTGAAGAGATCAATTTTAATTGAGATATAGTGTAGTACTTTTGAGACAAATGTTGTCATTGAGATAATATTTTTATTGTATTGTATTCAAATCGTGATGGTAGTTCGTATGTTTATGAGATGATTAATATCTATTTTTGGATCATTTGGATGCTTTACATATAATATATGCAATATTATCTTCTATGGTTAAAGAAATCAGTGTTATAAAAAGTCATTTGATAGTACTTGATGAGTGCTATAAAAAAATAGACTTGAGAAACGCTATAGAAAGTAATACAATAGCATTTGTTAAATGCTACGTAAGGGAAGACAATAGTGTTTCAGAAACGCTATTGGTAACTAGACAATAGCATTTCTTAGGCGCTGTCACAAGCTAAACAATTACATTTTTTACACACTATTACAGGTTTAACCATAGCATTTTTAAAACGTTATTACAAGTTAAACAATAGCACTTGAAAAAAGCTATAAATGGTCTACTTACAATAGCCTTTCTAAAACGCTATAAATAACCTAGTACCTATTATAACTCTGGCAAACACAACGTTTACTAAAATGCTATGATATCCTACAATAGAGTTTTTGAAACACTATGAATAAGCATTTGTCGTGTAGTGAACTCTAATTCATAAATTTTTCATTTTGTCCTCCAAATTTTTTGGTATTTACAAATAAAAGTAGCCTCTCTCAAACATTAATTAATTATATTTAAGCTTATAGCATAATTTATTTGAAACCCCCAATATCTATAAACTCTAAATAGACCCTTACAATAGTGAGAATGTAATATTTAGTTACAATATTTTACTCCATAATATTTTTTAACTTTTTCACCTAATTGAATTAAAAGTATAAAAAATTTATATAATTATTTAGCATAGAAATATTATGTCAAAACTCTTAAAATGTTTATTTTTACTTATTATTGAATTTTGAGAATAAAATAAAAATATTGAATATACAATCTACACTCTATATATATATATATATATATATTATCATCTAGCTCTTTGTTCCTCTTGGTCATTTGCTCAGTAATGTCATTCCTTGATAAGAAAAAAAAATCCACACTATTAAATGGGACAACTTAGGTGGGCCAGTGCCTTTCGAGGACACAATTTGACTCCAGCTGCCTCCCTCCCCCTCAACTTTCAAAATAGCTTGAGTATATATTAGCTTTTCCAAAAAAAAAAAAAATTAATATATAACACAAAATTATGTCATCAAAACCATTTACAAAAGTTTTACTATAGATGCTTCTTTTGCCTAGTGGTTGGTTATTTTACCTTTCTATGAATTGTTCTAAGTTCGATCCTTTTGGAGCGATTGATTTTTGGGTATATTTCACTGTCTCTTAGTAACACCATTAATATTAATATTATATCTTATTGTTACCCATCCCTGATGTTTTATGCATTTATGTATCTAATTAATTGAAAAGAGTAAAAATAATTGTTAGTTCACAGGTGATATAAAACCCCACAAAACAAATTTATAAACCCACATAATTTAAGGGTTAGATTGGCTCGTAAAATCCAATTTTCTATAAAATTGTATTAGGATCTTAGTACGTTTGCATATTTCATAATTTTTTTACTTTAAACTTACCTTCTTATCTTAATTATATTATATTTTAACTATGTATTCTAGTTATGATACTCGCTTGTATGTGCTATGATTGTCGATGAAGTAACCTTATGGCTTAAAATATATAGGACTATAAGGTTCAATTGGATATATGCAATGCACTTGTACATTTTTTATAATTATATTTATTAGATAAATGTTACCATTAATATTTTCTAATTTTTATGTCTACTTGTAGATGTTATTTGGAGATTGTTATTAAATTATCAACTTATGATTTGAAAATTTTCTGACTCCACCTTGGATAATATCACTATTACCGAGGATGTTTGAAACCACATTTAAGGAAATGGGATGTACAAAAATGAGTCATAAAATATGATATTCAAAACAGAGGCCGAAAAAACTAAGTATATTCGTATCATCAGCAAAAAGTTTTTAAAAAGGTCCACAACCCACTTGATGAATTGCATTACAGTTTGAAAACATGGAACAGAGTAACTTTCATTTTTTTTTATTTTTTTATTTTTAATTTTATTTCCTTCTAACATAGAACACTAAACTTTCTTTGGCAATGTTCTTCATTTCTCCATTGATTTCTTTTGCTGCTTGTTCAAATTGGTTAGAGATTTAGGAATCCAGCACGTTGAAATAATGAAAACTTGTTTGACAAGTTAGATGGGCTCTCACAAATCATAAAGTCAAAACTTAATGGTAATTAAGAATTTGTAAGTCAAAGCTAAACACATCTACCAAGCTTTTTTTTTTTTTTTTTTTTTTTTATCACTTTTAGGGGTTTTGTTGACGTGAGGATGTAAATTACAGTTTAGAAAATAAAAAAATTTAACTAAACTCAAACTAAAATAAAGATGATTGAAATATAATATAATTAAATTCAAACAGAGACGCTCTGGGGTGAATTGAATATAATAAAAACATCCGAAAATAAATTTTAAGGCCTACTTTTTCACTAGACAATTTAGATATTGTATTAGATGTAATGGCTAATTTGTACCTACTTTTATATTTTTATGACCAACAATGACTATTTCATTAACCCATGTTAACTCATAAACTTATAAGACATATTTACCCTTCCTAAACAATAGAAAACATAATACTTTTGTGACCAAGAAGGACTCTTTTATTAATGATTCTAAATTTCATTTTTTTTTGTTATTTTTATTTTTTTTAATCCTTAACCCCTCCCACCCCATTAATCATTATTGTTTTTTGGTTAATTTTTAATTTTTTATGCTATCATGTTCTTTAATTGCAGTTTAAGCAATTATTTTATGACATTTGTTACCTATAAATTACTACATTAATATTTTCATGTTAGTATTTTTCTATTCTTGAATGTTTTGTCATTTTGAATGTGTTTGATTTGATTGGTTGTGAGATATATCTGAGGTTAAAGAGCAATTTTTTTCAATTAATGGTTGCTTCAATTCTCTGTCACTATTTAGTTTACATGAAATTATCTTATTCAATATTGGTTCCCGTTTTACCTCTGAGGCTATGATCATGCTTTGTGAGAGATAACTTGTGACTTAATAGCGACAAAGAATAAAATATATTACTTTACAGGTACCCATGCATTGAAGAATAGAAAATCAAATTTTGATAGTGGGAAAATTGATTGTATTATCTACATTATAGAATAAGAAGCAATGATAGTTAAAACAAAATTTCTAATCATCATTAAGAAAGGTAATGCACGGGTACCTATACACTTTTATAATCAAATTTATGACAACTTAATCAAATTGATTTTATTAAATAATTAAAACCAAATTTCTAATCATTATAAATTACAGATGATACAAAAAAATGTCACACCCGGAGCCGTACGTGTGTCATGATAATCTCCAAGAACTACGACTTTTAAGTGTTAGCCCAACATTGCTCCGCCCTAAGCGGTTCTAAACCTGCCCAACTGCGGTCCACCAGGCGGACCTGAACTCTCACAGCATGTTATGCTTACACGTCTCACAACTATCCTCAATACCCGTAAGCCCTCTTCAGGCAAATATCTCAAGGATTAGCTTCGGACGGACAACTACAGCTTCTCTCTGCTTCCAACAAGGAAACAAACACAAAAGTATCTTCCACACAGGGAAGCCTTCTACGAATTTCTCTAGGATTGGGAACTATCTCCCGCGTATCTAAAAGCACGGAGCTAACATGGAACTTCCCTCCTACAACACGAATCCTAATTAGGGCAGGATCTCCACGAAAATATCCTTCCTAGACTATGCCTACAATGGCCTGGTACAACCAGGACTCCTTGCACTATAAATAAGACATGAGATTGGTAAGCTAAGGTATGCTACAAATTTCCTGTTACGGCATTACACATTCTTCAGAGCCCTGTCTGGCTTTAGCATCAGAGTGTCATCGGCCATCCCACGGTGGTTCGTGGCTCATGTGCGTTACTTGTGCAGATCAGCAGGTCAGCGGGACCAGATCAAAACAAGGAGCGGAAAAAGACTACATCAGTTTGTCGACATCCGTAGGGACGACATAGTTCATAACTTTACACTAATCGTCGTCTCCTATCAAAACCAGAGAGATGGTGACCACCAAGTCGCGCAACAACAGAGAATAGGGGACACGTCCAACATTTAGGTTGTCCCTATACCGCCTCATTCAGCAGTTCTTGTCAAGCACGAGTAGCAAACTCATGCTCCCACGCCAACGGCAGTAACCATGGACCCCATAATCGACGTGCAGGCATCTTAGATACAGCAGATCGCCAAGGCGGTGGAGACTCTTAAGCGACAGAATCCACCACCCGCTAACGTAGACCAAAAACAACTTAGACCTCCGCTTCCATAAGATGATAAGGAGCAAACGCAAGAGAGTTAGGCCCCCGCTAGCTCTCATTGGGCTAAGAGAGGCTATGCAGCTAACGTTGTGCTCACTGCCAGGACAGAGAGGGTCGACCCTGGGAACCCCCTCCGCAAATAGGCACATGACCCAAACATACTATATCGCCTCTCCATCCCACCATTTGTGGACCAGATAATGAATGAGGCCCATCCGAGGGAGTTCACTCGCCCGAAGCTTGACTTCTACGATGGGACCACCAATCCTTTCAATCATCTGTGTCATTACTAGCACATAATGGCCCTCAAAGAAAGATCTGAGTCCGTCATGTGCAGAACCTTTCCCACCAGTCTAAAATCCTCTGCACTGACATGGTTCCACAGCCTTCCACCGAAGTCAATCGACTCCTTCAAAACATTGACTTAGGAATTTATGACACATTTCGTCGAAAGCCAACGTTTCAGAAAAAGCCCACACTACATACTTTCTCTAAGGCAGAGGTCCGGTGAAACGCTCGGAGAGTATGTCACGCGCTTCAACAATGAGCTAACCCTCATCAACGGGTGCAGCAACAATATAGCTGTGACAGCTTTTACTGCGGGTCTCAGAAAGGGAAAACTTTTCGAGGACCTCACCTTGGAGACCCTTCTAGACATGGCGGAGCTCCTCAAGAGCGTCTAGAGACACATCACCCTGGAGGAGTCAAGGATTGCTAAAAGAATAACCAAGGGTGACAGGAAGCCCTCATTTCTTAGGGACAAGAAGGGGGGTAAAAGTCGCGAGGACGAGGAACTGAGCCAAAGGAAGCGCAGCGACAACATGCAGGACCCTTGTTGGCCCAGGCTGGAGAAATCATCCAACTACATTGGATCCTGAGCAGTGACACCCTAAGTGCTAGCCTGTTAGACGTACTTAACTCCATGAAAAACTGGGAGGAACTGAAGTGGCCCCTAAAGACACACGGATACCCCACCAAGCGCAACAACGGCAAATACTGCGCGTACCATAAGGAAGTCGACCACAACACCAACGACAGCAAGAGTCTGAGGTATGAAGTTGAGTACTGGATCTGTAAAGGCAAACTGAAAGAGTTCCTGAAGTATGAGAAACCAACGAAACAAACAAAGGACTAGGGGAGTTAGTTAAAGAAATAGGGAAGGCGACTCCAAAGAAAATCTATTTTCTTCATGGAGTCGGACTGAATGAAAACCACTCACGAGTTTAGAACCTCATTCCCACTTTGACTTTCACTGAGAGGGACCTCGATGGAGTCCGAACGCCGCACAATGACCCCTTGGTCATCTTTGTTTCCATCGCAAAGTGGGAAGTGAAGAGGGCTCTAGTTGACACAGGAAGTGAAGAGGGCTCTGGTCAGCGGGGAGAAGTGTTTCCTCATCGGAAAGATAAGGTTGGTTTCGGTAGCAGGAGAGCCGCAGCTCAAGAAAGTCCTATTTCTGGACTTCATGGTGGTAGACGCACGGTCATCCTACAATCAAGTAGTGGTCTCCACCTTTCACCAGTGTGTTAAGTATATTGCTAACCACTCCGAAGGAACAATACGTAGAAACCAACCTATGGCACGAGGCTGCCATTACGCCGCACTGAAATAAATAGAATGCTCCTAGGTTTAGCTACATCATGCAAAGTAGCCTGACCCAGTGCAAGGCCAAAATACGGTAGAGACTACACTTTGAAGCAATACAGGAGCAACAAGCTCTTCTGCCCAACGAGTCAAAAATGCCATGGCAAGCGGGAACACATCCCGACAACATTCCATCGGCGCGAGATTTGCCCCTTTGCAAAGTTTACTCTTCAGTAACCTATGTAACGCCTCGACAGTCCGCCGAATGATCCGTGAGAGCAACCCAAATCCACTTCAAGCCCATGATCCACTACACCAAAAACCCCCATTAGCAACGGTTCTATACCGTGGGCGTAAGCCATTGCCACGGCTAAGAGCCGTGGACTACAGGGGCGTCGCGAAATCCTTTGTAACGGCTATAAACCGTTGCTAAAATTGTAGCAACGGTTTTATGCTTGAATGGGGGCGTGATTTTCAGCAATTAGCAACGGTTATAAACCGTTGCAATAATAATAGCAACGGTTTTTATCCGTGGCAAAAATAGCCACGGTTTTAAGCCGTGACAAGGTGTAGATACTAGCAACGGTTTTAAACCATGTCTAATTAAGTAGCAACGGTTTTAAGCCGTGGCTAACCCTAGCCACGGTTTTTAGCCGTTGCAATAGTTAGCCACGGTTTAAAACCGTGGCAAAATTTTTTTTTTTTTTTTTTTTTTTTTTTGTTTGTTGCTATCAAATGACTTTCACCATCAAAGTATAAGTAAACAAAGCACCCGTTTCAATATATCCTAGAAACGTTTTTTCTTCTTTTCTACACTAGCTTTAATGTCAAACAATTATCGACTGAAAATATTGGATGACT
This sequence comes from Berberis vulgaris, assembly GCA_963556465.1. Lineage (NCBI taxonomy): Eukaryota > Viridiplantae > Streptophyta > Magnoliopsida > Ranunculales > Berberidaceae > Berberis > Berberis vulgaris. Next base: position 59,938,222 of record OY747135.1, read on the forward strand.
AAAAAAAATTCATTATACATAGAAGTCATGTTTTGAAAAACAGTATATGGAAATCTATCCATGAAATAACTGCTCAAGACTTGCAGTAGTTGAATTTGTTACTACCACAAGGGTGGTCACCGGAGAAAAGAAAAAAAAAATTCCCACATGAGAAAAAAAAAAAAAGCCTTTTGGTTTTATTATCGATTTTTCTTCACTCTGTACTGTCGATCCTCATTACATAGATGTTAGCCAGAAGCATCCACTGGTGCTGCACCGTCTTCACTGGATGACACAGTACCCCATTGCCCATGAGTTGAGAGAGGTTCGAGAACATAAACCCCACCATTGCTTAGACCCAATGCAAACTGGTGGGGTTTAGATGGATGGGCTGCAACCACCAGAGGATGCACACTCGGTTCGATCTCCCTGTTGAAAATGCACATGTTTAATAACAAAAGAAAGAAGAAGAGGAAGACTATATTTCAATTATTTGTAACATAATATACCTCATATACGCCATAGGGTGGATCCAACACTTCAGTGTAAGTGTTGAAGCAGCTAGAACACCCACATTTCCATCTGCAAAGCTTGCATAAATGGATTCTCCATCACATGAATACCTAGCACATGTGATCCGGATCATTGGATCTTCAGACACCCACTGTCCAAGGTAAGAACAAAGTAGAATTCAACAACGAATGCAAGCAATTTAAAAACGGAATGACCATTTGTATATGTTAGATTACAAGTGGCATACCTGTCTAAGAAGTTTAATTTGAAATTGTTTCGCATCAGGTGCTTCATCAGATGCATGAGACACTTCATGAATCACTAGTCTTGTCTCATGGACAACCAGCAACTGTGTCTCATTGCAGTGAAACTGCAGATAAATCCCCGCAGGTGGAGCTGAGTCTCGCCTAGTGGCTAGTGGGAGTAGGCAATGAGGCACTGCACTCTTTCCACCACTGTTGCTGATCTATGGTGTTCCAAACACATACCTAAGGAAAAAGAAAAGTCGGTTCATGTTACTGTATCATCCCAAAATCAGATAAACGTAGATAAATTTCGGAAATGGAATTGGTTCATACCTGTGTATCAGATAAAAGTAGATAAATTTTACTTTGTAACAATTTCCAAAGTAGAACAAGAAGCAGCAAGGAAAGAATATGAATAATCACCTTGAAAACCTCGGTATCGTCAACATATGAGATACCAATCAAATATTCAAGTCCCAAGAGAAGTAAAGACTTATTTTCTGGAGTTGATTCAAGTACGCGAATATGGGACTGCATAAGAAATAAAATATACAAATCAAGACAGGGAAAATTAGAAAAGAAGAAAAGGACAACATCGCACTCTGTCTGGATCAACATCGCACTCTGTCTGCAATGCAGAGCACGCTGAAACTGCAGCGCACCCTGCCTGGGACGCGCTCTGTGCTGCAGTGTTCGGATCATCCCTTCCCTTTCAGTTACCGCCGGATTATCTCCAGTGTTTACTGATAAAGGAGGGAGTAGCAAAATGAGGAGCCTCAAAACTCCATCTATCTGCAGAAAAAAAGTTTTAATCTCCATGTTACTATCTGATAAAATTTAAAGTGACCTTTTGTTGAAACTTTGAAAAAACTGAAACAAAATCACATTTAACGATTTGCAAATGAAAAATTTTAAATACAAATGTTAGTTTGGACCTAACAGGAGAAGGCGAAGTAGTTATTGTTTCTGGATATTTGTAAAAAGGAAAGAGGCACAAGATTAAAATAAATAAATATAACAATCTTATTCAATGAAGACAATGAGAAAATTGAAGAGTAATACAAACTGAAGTCTTTAAGGGAAAATTACTTGGATATGCTCGTCAGGACTTGAACCTAAAAGAACAAACTGCCCTCCTAGCTCCATTGTTCGAAATATTGCATGCATAATGAGATGGACACCCTTCTGTGGAACCAACCTTGTTATGCACCCAACCTAGTTCAGCATACATCAAAGAATTCAAGTAAGAAGTATGAACATAGTGAAAATTTAAGAATGATCAATTGCTTATCCACTATTAAGAAGCAGCAAAAAAGTTGCATTAAGAATACATTCATGAACAAGATTCAATCCATGAAAAACCCACACTGGTAGAAAAGTGCTCAAGAAATTTTCAACCGAAGAAGATTATGGATGCCTATATGAAATGCTCTAACTAATTAAAGGAAAAAGTCGCATGAAGAGCAGATAGATTTTCACCATTTCAGAGTGTGGTTCCTCTTAAATCTCTTTCCTCTAAAATGTCGTCAAATATGTTGCTCAACCTTTCTTGATGAAAACACAACTCTCTATGTATGCATACCGTGTTTGAGCGCCAATAACAAGCTATAAAACTTTAGCTGTGTACAAATAAGCGATAAAGTTCTTCTGATGAGTATGTTTGGAACAAAACTACAAAAGATAGCCATGAAAAATCATGTAATTAAAAAAATGACCACATACGCACCTATAAGGAATCCAACAAGAGGGATTGGTTCTAACAGTTACTCAATTTTCTCAAGTCTTTGCCTGCAATTTTTATTTATTTTCTTATGTAAGCCAAGATCAGGATAAATGCAATGCATAACTTTGAAATTGACTTAAAAACACATATCATTACCGGATACACTTGCTAAAGAATGGATCTCTCATGAGATAAAATGCCAAGAGCATCTCTTTACCTATCAACAAGAGATGAGAGCATATGACCATGTGAAGCCAAAGAAGACTAACCTCATTTTTCTCTGAGGTTGAAAGAGGGAAATGTCCATCAGATCTACCATGACCTAACAATTAACAAAGGAAGCAGGCCCATTCAACCACTGAAGCTGCAAGAACAACAGCACCATGAGCATAGAGAATCTTAAAGTTCTGATAAGAAAGGATCATTACATGACCAAATCCATAATAAATAAACACCTTTTATATTACTTGGAGGTTCCACTCTCATAGCTTGATGGAGTTGTAGCCTGCTCAACCATGTTGGATCAGATACCAGCCTACGGTTCTCTCCAAATCTGTTCAATGAAGACAATGCCCTTCCTTCCAGATTCTGTGGGTTACGTCCATAATGATTATGCAAGTAACCAAGCACATGGTGCACACCAGGTTTAGGAAAACCGCCTATTCTATGCTGGGAATCTGAGGCTTTAGAATCCTCTGGTACATTCAATTTCTCCCCTCCCTGCAAAAGCATCTTGTATCCACTATCTCGCAACAGAGCTAGCCTAACTTAGTACCTGAATCAAACCAAAATACCAAGTACTTAAAATTTAAACCAAAAGCACTTCCATTTTCAGTGTGAATCTCATCCATCAACCTTGCATGGAAGTAAACCTAAGAAAATGTACCTATATGGCGGCGGTCTAAAACCCTCATATTCATGCTAAAGGGCTTGTTTCTTAATATCCTCCTCGGCTACTGTCTGCAGAAATTGGGGTAGTCAAAACATTTCAGACTAGCTTGTGGGACATTCATACAATGCACATCTGTCAAAATGAAAGAACAATTTTCAATCAATACATACCAACAAGTTTTAAATGCTATTCAAACTTACAATACATGGTCCTCCATAATGCCTTCCATTCCCTTATGGAGAGCAAAATTGGCTAATCCTGAATCCTCACAACAGACAGATATAAAACCATTCATCCCTCCACTGCAAGCTGGTATTCATCTTCAACTCCATCATCTTCAAGCTGGTATTCATCTTCAACTCCATCATCCTCTACCTCACCACTTGAATCAACCTTGAAGGACACAAATTGATTCAGCATCAAAATGATAATACACCAAAATTGATTCAGATATACTACAATCCAGTCAATGAAGTTCTTTATTTCTCAGATTGACAGATATCTTAAAAGATACATAAAACTTTGCTGTTAATTTCTATGAAATATGACTACCGATTTCCATAGCACATAAATATGTAACATGAGACATGACTGACAAGCATGAAGAATATTCTATCTGACAAACCTTTATCCTACTACTTCCCCATGAATTAAGGTTCTTCTCCTCCCATGTTCCAGCCTACAACAAAACAAAAGCAGTTGTAAGCATAAATCACTGGCAAATGACCAGTCCCATTCTCAATAAAAATATAACAGCCATAGATAGAAAGCATAATTGCCAGCTGTGACCAGTGACGGCAAATGACCAGTCCCATCCTCGGCATTTAGATGGCTTCTAAAAACTTAGTCTGGAACTGTACAAAATTATCTCCATTTCTCTAAATAGCTAAGTCACTAAAAAAAACAGTTGAGGCGTGCTTAATTTAAATTTAGCGAAATATAGCATTTTTTCAACAAATTCAAACATCTAGCAGAGGCGAAAGCAAACAATTCCAAGTCGAAATACTAACACAACAACACACCATAGATGATTTAGCTTCAAGCTTGAGATAATCTAAGACAATTCATACCTCAGCTGCCAGGTTCTTTTGGCCTCTCAAGTCATTCATGTACTCCCTTATTGACTCCTTTGCCGCATCAGTGGTTCTTCTAAATTTGGCATTATCCTTAGGATCTTCCTTTAGTGAATCACGAAGCATTTTCACAACCTCTCTAGAAGACTTCAAATAGGCCTTTGGTAACACCTTTCCTGATTTTGTTTTCTCGTCAGGATCAAACAAGGATGTGATAGCACCAACTAGACCTTTCTCCCCTTCATCATCTTGGTCTTTAGAGTCATTCTCTTCAACCTTCGCCAATGATGGTGTTGACCCACAATTAAAGGGGGGTAATGGCAACCAACAAGGCTCCACCACTGAAAACAATTCGTCTTCTTCTAGATGAAATTTCCTGAGTAGGTAAGACCAAAACATGCCTTGATTGCAGTTTGTCTGCTCTGTAGCAATAAAAGAAATCAGTCCAGTAGGGCGTTGTCTATTGTTTATCTATTAGTAAACAATTCCCACTACAAAATGTCAGTTATGAATGCTAATAGGCAATGGGCCACTTACCCCGGGAGTTTGAGGCATTTTCAGATGGATCGGAAAAGGAGCAGAGATTAGAGGCCCAATTCAAACTACAAAAAATGCGTCGAAGATGCACAGGTATAAACTGTATATGGTACCTGGCAGATGTCACTGCGAATGGATTTTTCCCACGAAGGCTGCAGGAGCGGAGATAATGGTTTCTGCATCTTGGCAAACACACTTCCATGCTGAGCACAACCATCATGATCATAAACTGCAGCCTCGAGCACATCCTCATTACGCATGTTTGATTGTGTATTCATCTGTTGACAACATATGTTCATATGCTATTTAGTACAATACACAAGAATAGAAATGGACAACAAACAAATGGATAAATTTTTCAAGTTCATGAGAATCAGGCTGTTAGACGAACCTGCTGAATTGGGCAATCATTCACTTCTTCATCTATATACAAAGATCACAACTTCGGTTAAAATGACATTTACAACAAATAGTTGAAGCAAGTTTGGCAAGTGAAGTGAACTGACCTGAAATTTCAGCTTTCAGAGTCACTGTATACAGCTTCTCTGCACCATTAATCCTTCAAAATTTTCGGACTCCATGAAGCTATTTTGATGAGTCTGCAGTCATGTCTGATAGTAATGTTATCAAACCTGCATGAAAACACAAGTTCACTTAAGTTCACTTCACTAGAGCATACAGAAGTTCTGCTGTGACGTAAAAACACAACTTCTGTTGTGACATTTACATAAAAACATAACTTCACTATCACATAAGTTCACCTGCATAAAAACACAGAAGTTCACTTTTCACTTCACGTCTATAAAAACACCGACATAAAAACACAGAAATTCACTTCACTTCCATAAAAACACCTGCATAAAAACACACTAGGGCATACAGAGGTTCACTTAAGTTCACCATAACAATATGTTTTTTTTTCTTTCATTAACAAGAGTTACTAAAAACCATAATAATTTTATATTTTAAATTGATTGCATAGTTGCAAAAAAAAAAAATTAAAGAAAAGAAGTAAAATAAAATTTAATTTACAAGAAAATTTGCTTTCGAATCCGAAATATGGTGTATAGGTCAAATGGTGGAAAGATATGATCATTTATATTGGTAAACATTGAGGTGGAAAGATTTCTATTACAATGCAAATATGTAAACTCTCAAAAACATGTCAAATGGCATAAATGTTTAAATAGATAGATGGGAAGTTGCTTAACTGTGTGCAAAGACAAGGGAGGAAAATGAGAACCAGAACAACATGCATGTAGCAATTACATATCTATAGTTAGTGCTAAACTTGAATCAAATATGACATACATATACCAATATGAATCAAATTTGACCACCAGCCTATCATACCAATTATGGGTGTCAGTGACTGTGTGTATGATATGATATGATTCCTGGTCTCACACTGCAAATGAATGTTTTGATTCTAGGAACAAAATTCAAGAGTTGCTGAAAAAAGGAAAAACTCAAGTTTTCAGACTCAACAATGGGAATTGTCAAGGATACATTCCAAACGGCCAATGAAATGAGTGTGAATCTTGGTAATGTAAATCACGAGTCCAACAAGGGAGTATTTAAAGGAACCAACATTTGTGTTCAACACTAATGTGTAGCTTGTGGCAGTGAATTCCCAGGTGAAGAAAGTCACAAGAAAATGAAAGTTAATGAACCACAATTAGTCCTGCCTAGGGAAACTAAGTTCAACAAACCTATTTCTGAAAGACTGAGCATGGGCTTCATTGCTGGCCTAGATTGCATGAAGTCAAATTAGAGCAAAATCAAAGGCAAAAAACCTTAATAAACAGGCCTGGAACTACAAAACATCCACCCAAAGGATTAATACTGGGTGTACCTGACTGATTTATTTTGCAGGATCCAATGATAGTCCAAAGCAAGCAAGCATTATCTATTAAGGATAAACACAAGTTTGTGAAGCCTAAACCAAATGGAGTGTCACTGAGTTGAAATCTCCTACTCCCAGTTCAGCACTGATATGGACTTCCAGGAGGAATATAAAAAAAAAAAAAATACTTTATGTGCAGACTGTTTCTAATAAACCAAATCCGAGGTTTATTAGAGATGACATGGAGGAGTACATGGAACTTGGAAAAATAAAGGAAGATGTCAACACAGGTTTACAAAATGATTTGTTGCTAGATATGCTCATTGACTTGGAAAAACATGGCTACCACATTAGCTAGACATTTGCTGCCAAGGAGAATTAAGGAAATGGAGAACATTCCTGCTGGTTCAGATGATTTAGAGATTTGATTGAATGAAAGTGAAGAGGTGACTACTCCACAGTTTTATTTCACTTCTGCCAGCTTGCCTTATACTTATGAAGAACCAACTCAAGAAATGGTTAAATGTAAAACCACTATTTATCAAAGGGTTTAATGGAAAACTTTTAAAACATGGCATTAGTAGACAATGATGCATCAGTCATTATTACTAATACTTCGAAGAAATTAAATAAACAAGATGTTGAGTTAGTGACAACCAGGATTACTATCTCTGGATTATTGGAAAGATAAAACGATGGCCAAAAAAATTGTGCCATTAGAAATAATAGTTAGGAGTAAACCATTCAGAGAAAACATTCTTTGTCATAGATGGTGCACTTAATTTTTTAACTTTATTAGGCAGAGATTGGATTCATGCTAATAGATGTATTTTGTACTCTATGCATTGAAAATTTTTAGTTCTGATAAGAAAGGAGAAAAAATATTGAGGAAGTACATGCGGATCCTCAACCATTTCATATATTCCAATTGTATCGATGCTACTCTATCATGCTAACATGTGTCCTATTGATATAAGTAACAAATAAAAATGAAAGGGCTTTATGTGAGTGGGATGAAGATCCATTTCTACTTTATCATGCTAACATGATTCGACCATTTGAAGATGATGAAGAATTATGGGAATGAACCTTGACCCTAATAAAATCAATGAAACCATGCATTTGGTTTTAGACAAATTTATAAAATTTGAATTAAATGCAAAAATATTACAAAATGATAATATTACCTGGGATACAAAGGGGAATTAAATCCCTTCAAATTTGTTGTTTAGAGCACCCACCACCACCAACAACAAAAGCTGTGAACCCCACATCCCTCTGTGCTGTGATATGCTCTCATGCACCACTTTTGTGTATGACTTGGTTGTGGATCTGAAAATTGCAACCAGAACATATCAATATTCTCAGTGATGGAGTCACAGTTTTTATAATGGGGTGCAGAGTAATGAGTCATAGAGGCCTATGAGCCCATAATTACACCTATTCCTGAAAAAATACCACCAACACCTATTACACCTCTGGTTTGAGCTTCTTCATTTCCTTCAAGAGCTATAATGTTTGTGTACTTACAGAGAAATGGAACCCAAACCAAACCAAGCAATAGAGAGACAGAGAAAGGGGTAATAGAGAAGGAGAAGAAGAAGACCTGGGGTGCCTTTTCAATTAACTCCTGCACATAGTTTTCGCCAAAACATCGATGCCCAGCAATATCATCATAGACTTGGCGAATGAGGGAGACTGGCTTGGTCTTCTAATCACAAAAACAAACAACCCAAACAAGATCAAATCACTTTCATACAAAAAAAAAAAAAAAAAACCCATTAAGCTTTAACAACTAAACAAGAACCCCAAAAAACCAAGGGTACAGATTGATCAATTTTACAAATTGAAATATACCCAAATTCTAATTTTAAACAAAAAGCAATGCACAAAGCATGAAAACAAACATTCAGTGGAGAAAGAACAAGAGAGAGAGAGAGACAAGGACAAAACCTTTAAGCTTTCCACCCCTCTTCAACAACTTCTCCAAAATCTGAAACAAAGAACAACAATTAGAACAAAAATATTATACCCAAATAGTCCTAAAAAAATTAAAACTTGAAAATAAATAAAGAGAGAAGATCTAACCTTCTTTCTAGCACTGGGTTTGCATCTCTTCCAACATTCCAATTAACCCATTCGATCAAATCACCCAATTTGCGACTTACAGAGAAATGGAGACCCAAACCAAACCAAGCAATAGAGAGACAGAGAAAGGGGTAATAGAGAAGGAGAAGAAGAAGACCTGGGGTGCATTTTCAATTCCTCTGAAATTGGATGAGGATGCGAGAACCCTAGAGGAGAACCGATTGAAGGCTGCGAAGGAGGAGGAGGATCTCGAAGCTCGAATGGCTAGATGGCCAAACCCCATCGCGTTTTGTTGCTTGTACAAACACAGACACTGCTTGGGTTGCTCGACTTCTCCCTCTCTCTTTCCTTCTCCTTCTCTCTTTCCCTCTCCTTGAAATTTTAGGGTTTTTTTCACAAAGGGTTGAAAAGGGGGAGATGGAGCGGGAGATGGAGAAGCAAAGGGTTGAGAAAAGGGGGAGATGGAGCGGGAACGCGGGAAGCAAATTTTTTTCCCAAAATTTCGCCCGCGAGAATTCGACCTACTTCTCCACAGGTCCACGTGCAACACACGTGCACCTTTGCAACGGTTTTAAGCCGTGGGTCACTATAGCCACGGTTTTTAGCCGTGGCAAACACACCAACGGTTTAGAACCGTGGCCAAGCCTTTTTTTAGCCACGGTTTTAAGCCGTTGGGCACTATAGCCACGGTTTTTAGCCGTGGCAAACACACCAACGGCTTAGAACCGTGGCCACCCCTGTGTAGCTAATCAGCCCTTTTGGTGTAGTGATCAATTTATCTCCATCAACAGTTAGTTTGCTTTAAATTGTTTGTTTCCTTTCCATAGTCAATATTGAGTTTTAGTTCTTAGAGGACTTATGTTATTTTCAATCATTTAAGAAATAAAGGAAGAATTACAAAAAAAAACTCTATTGATTTTTGAAAGATGTAATAACAAGCACCTTGAGGTAGATACAAAAGGCTACATATTGCGAACGCCTTGAGGCATATACAAAAAGGCTACATATTACAAACGCTCTAAGGCAGATACAAAGACTGCGCACTATAAGCATTTGAATACAGTGCGAACTAAAGTAAAATACTCGCTTAGACAATTCTGCTATGGACAATGTCCGCCGACGACATGCAAACCCTTCGATTCGAGCAATCTGCAAGTGACAACAAAGGTAAGAGAATGAGAGATCTCGATACCTTCCCAAGATAAAGACAAAGTGGCAGAAGGGATTGAAATCTCGTAATACAACAATGTAGACCTCACAGCGGGTTTTTGATTTCCTCAAGCGACATCCCACCCCCTTCTAACTTCTTCAAATAGATTAGAAGAAGGCAGATGAGGATGGCCACAAGCAGCGACGCAGTTACGGTCTCATAATGCTATCAAGAGATACCACTTTTCCCATATGCGATGGTAAGTGTAACTAAGAGATACCACACCCAGAGACATCGCACACCGACTAACACTTCGATCATCCATTGGTTAGCAGAAGGATGCAAGCACACAAAGACAAATGCGGTACGGTGTAAGACCAAGGCATCTCCCTTGGGCGAAATCCGTACTACTTCTCCGCAACATGAGAAGAAATTATGAGACCTCACCGAATCAACTACGTGCTCACCCATAGCAGGTGACCACGCATAACAACTATTTCTATGCCTGATCAGCGCAAATGTCAGAACATTCTGAGACTCAGAGACGGAGATTCAACTTTAGCCTTTGAAAATCCAAAACATTTTTATCAGCCTTTGAAAAATCCAAAGCATCTTCTTCAAACAAAGACATTACAGAAGACAAGCTCTGCAAAACATAATGCCTACAACGATTGGAAAACACCATTATATAGACATGATGGTTCACCAAGCGGGCACTCAAGCATTAACTACCAAGCATCGAATACCGTATGGTAAACTAGAAGACGACGATTCCCAAGGAAACTGCGTTGGCCACGTTAATCAATTAATGGCACGACACGCAACCCCATCAAATGATAGGGGAGTAACCAATACTCAACCGTCATGCAGCCTACGCCGTACACGTGTCACCACCCAATCTATGCCATACACGCAACACACCATGCAGGAAACCCTAGCCCTTTTTTTGTGGGTCATTGGGCTCAGCCTATTATTCAAACAACACTCTGTCACATCCTTATCACGAGCACCAGAGATCCTAGTCAACCTGGGCATACAGATTATACCTACAGATCACCAGCTGATTTAAGGTAATTTCATCCACTCCATGCAACATGCAGAGGGATTAGGTTCGCACGCCCTTTATCAGGTGAAACCTCTATTCAAACCAGGCAAGTGTAGTCAGCCAAGACTGATGACGATGGCTTCTGGTTCATCCCGAAACCTAGTCGACTTAGCGTGGGCATTGACGGTTTAGGAAGTGGGAGTCTAATCAACGTTATCACGCCTGGTGACGATGACTCACCAGGGATCATTGCCCCATTCGCGGTCAATGATCATCAAACCTAATCAGGTAAGCCTAATTAGTGACGACTAGCAATGAAAGCTTCTGATCAAAACCTGGACTTGTAGCCCCCACTGTGAAAGTGTAGATTGTCTAGAAGGTGGGAGCCTGATCAGTCCCGAACTGATTTCGATGGCTCGCCACAGGACCACTGATTTTCAGTGTGGCCGCAAAATCACCGAACCTAGACTTGTAGCCCGTGCTGCAAGGGTGGAGATAGTCTAGAAGGTGGGAACCCAGTCAACCACGACCTGATTCTGACAGTTTGCCACGGGACCACTGCTTTTTAGCGTGGCCGCCGAACACTCTCAAATTTGTAGCTTGGTGCACTCTAGTGTAGATAATTTGAATGGTGGGAGCCTAGTCAGTCCCGAACTAATTTCGATGGCTTGTCACGGGACCACTGCTTTTCAACTTGGTCACCAAACCTCTCTCGAATTTGTAGCCTCTATTGCGCGGGGAGAGTATAGATGGTTCAAAAGGTGGGAGCCAAGTCAATCCTGAACTGATTCTGATGGCTTGCCACTGGACCATTGCTTTTCAGCTTGGTCGCCAAACCTTTACTCCTCGAATCTGTAGTACGCTCTACTCGGACATAAATGATTTGGAAGGTGGGAGCCTAGTCAGTCCTTAACTAATTTCGTCGGTTTGCCATGAGACCACCGCTTTTTAGCCTGGTCGCCAAACGGGAATCTAGCTGCGTCGGCGTCTTCATGCTCAAACAGACTGACATTCTAATATTAAGCGAAGGCCACTTGCGCTGATACAAAGATCGTATGGCCAATGCCCAGATAAAAGCTACTTAAGATGCCAATCCGAGCTTATGATGTCTGACTCGGCACGAACGCTCTGACACGCACACTCGACCATCACGACTCGCTCACGGCAACTATAGCCGATTGGTTAGACAAACAATGTAACTCTCAAGCAGCTTACCTTGGGGACAGGGCACAGTTCGGATGACTCAACCCCCAGCTAAATTGTTCACAACATGCCCACTACCGGAGTCATTCACAGCACAAAATGATCAAAGCTTTCTACTGTAGACAGACCAGTCAACGTCCTATTGATTCAACAAGCCTATGCCAAAGCAAGACGGCAAGGCAAAATGAAAAACATTCAATAAAGACAACAAGTATGGAACAAACTGTTTTCATTATTCATCAAAGACAAAAGGAGTACATTCACACAAAGTTCACTCCTTATCAGGAGAGGGCACAAAAGAGGAAGAGTTAAGCCTACTGGAATAGGAAACAGAAGTTGTGTCCACACACGCCACAGCCTTGACGTCAGGGCTTAAATTGTCTTCCTCGCTCAATGATGTCATGGTAACAGACCAGTCCATGTACGACATCTTCTTATAATGGCTAAGCTCCCACTCTGGATGCTCCTCCTTCATCAGTGCCAGCAGCTCTAGCCGTCCATGTACAATCCAGTGGAACTCACATTTGCCTTGTTTCTGGATAAGCTCTTCCTCCCGCACCTTTGCATCAAAAAGTTCACGTTCTAGTAGCTCCAACTTGCCAACCAGTGCGTCGACCTAAGACTGCTCTGTGTACACACCGCTCTTCACGACACTAAGTTCATGTTGCCACAATTCGAGCTGGTCCTCGGCCTTCCTCGCTTCAAGAGCATAAAACTCCATATCTAATTCCAACTATTGCTTCTTAGCAGCTCAGTTGGCCTTCTTCAAAGCACTATTTTCAACGAAAGACAACAGTTTAGAACTCGCTTTAGCTGCAGCTTCCTCCGCAACCTCGACTTCTCGGCGGATATGGCTCAACTCCTGCCTAAGCTCGTCCCTTTCAGACACTGCCTCCGTCAGATCACGTTTAAGGTCCTCCAGATGAGCCCTTTGAGCCTCAACGGCCACGATTGACTGATCTAATTGCTTCTCTTTGACTTGCTTCTTAAGCCACTCAATTTCATGGAGCGCATCAGAATACAGAAGACACACTCCATGGTGTATACTCTCTCACGAGCGAGACGGTGAGCAATGCAGACTGCAAGAGACTGTGAGGTGAGCAATGGCCGGTACCACGACCACTATCAGGCGAAGAAACTATGAGGCGATTAGATTCTACCGCTTCAAGCAAATCCTCACAAGAGCCTTCTACGGGAGCAGCCTCACGCAAATCAGCACCAATGGAAGCAGCCATTGCAATTTGCACAAGACGGTCATTCAGAGCCTCGATCTACAGGTCACTAAGGTTCGATCTGTCTACAACTTCTACCAATCACAGGTAATCCTTCTCCAAGCCGGAAACATCAGTCTCCACCTCAACATGTCTAGCATACTCGTGTTCCCCCTTCATCGGAGCAGGTCGTGCCGAAGACGAACCAGTTCTAACACAAGACCACTTCCTCACGAAGGAGGCAAGAGTCTCAGGCAGCTCCTCCACATCAAACAAAACATAAACTTTGGACCCATTAGCCTTCCTCTTCTTGAAAGGGGCCCCGTCTTCCAACTTAATGCGCAACTCTTGATACAAGGTGGGAGCGATGCGCCAGTTGTCCCACAACCCACTACGAATGAAGTTGGAAACCCTTATGACATCAACCACCTTTCTTTCGGAAGGGCGAAAAACTTATCCATGGTGTTTTGCTCCTCTAAGGTAAGAGGAGTAGAGGGAAGCCTTCCTGCAGAAAAACGTAACCGATGGTAAATCGGCCCACTATCAAGCACATCAAAGTCACAAGAAAAGAGATGAACTTATGAAGTGGCCTGGACTGTCGCTCGAGCGGACGACACTTGCATTGAAAGTACATCGAATCCGCAGGTGCCAAGAAGCAGTACTTCTGCCAGAACTTGAAATCATCAAACAGCTTAACAAAACAATTCGGCGACTTCATCTTACAAACAACATTACTCTTTAGCAGATGAGAGATCAACAACTGAATCACCTGCGGAGTCACGCTAACGCCGGCCTCCTTAGCACTAAGTAGAATCATGAGGACGATCCTATATCTATTAGGCCCCAACTGAGCCGAATGAATTCCTAAGAAGTCCAAAAACTCCCAGATCACATCTAGAACTAGAAAACGCACTCCAGTTTGAAGCATCCTGAGGTGGAAGCATATAAAACCAGTCGGAGGTGATATCGGTGTCTGGTCGCCCATTAAGAGATACAACGGCAAATCCTCAGGGACCCCAAACTTTGTATGGATTTCGGCGAGACCAGGTTTGGACAACAACCTATCTTCAAAAAACTCCAGGCCCTCAGCCAAGACAGCGTCATCAAAAAGGTTTTTTTGAGCCATGAAGAAGATGAATAATCTTTTCTAATCAGAGCGGTAGCTTCGAAAGAAAGGAAAATAGAAAAATCAGACTCTACACAGCGGATGACCTAAATAAAAATTGGCTTCCCACCTCTTTTCCGCTGAACCAACGCATGTTCAATTAAAGCAGCGTGTGGCTCAAGCAACGATTCAGACTCAGCTAACCGATGTGACGATCCACTAACTCGGGGGGAGTAACTGATGATACATAAAAGCAGTCACACCCCGGAGTCGTACGCGTGTTATGATAATCTCGAGGAACTGCGGCCTCAAGCGTCAACACGAAACTAATCTGGCCCAAGCGGTTCTAAGCCCGCCCAACTGCGATCCGCCTGGCTGACACAAACTCTCACAGCATGCTAGGCCCACACATCTCATAGCTATCATCAATACCCGTAAGCCCTCTTCAGGCAAGTATCTCGAGGATCAGCTTCGAACGGGCAACTACACTTGCTTTCTACTTCTAACTAGGAAGCAAACACCAGAGTATCTTTCACACAGGAAAACTCTCTTCTACTGATTGCTCTTGAATTGGGAACTATCTCCTGCGTATCTAGGAGCACGAAGCTAACAAGCAACTTCCCTCCTACAACATAACTCCTAATTAGGGAGGGATTTACGAAGATCTCGTTCCTAAACTATGCCTACGATGTCCTAGTAGAATCAGGACTCCTTGCACTATAAATAAGACATGAGGTTGGCAAGCTAAGGTACGCTACAAAGTCCCTGTTACAACATTATACCTTCCTCGGAGCCCTGTCTAACTTTAGCATCGGAGTGTCATCGGCCACCCAACTAGGTTCGCACACCCCTCAGCAGGCGAAACCTCTAGTTCACACTTATACCTAATCCGCTTAGCGCAGGCATCGACGGTTTAGGAAGTGGGAGTCTAATCAGCGCTGCCACGCTTGGTGACGACGACTTGCCAGGGATCATTACCCCATCCACGGTCAGTGTTCGACGAAACTAATAAAGTAAGCCTAGCTGGTAACGATAAGTAACGAAAGCTTCTTATCAAAACTTGGATTTTTAGCCCCCACTGCGAGGGTGTAAAGAGTCAAGAAGGTGGGAGCCTAGTCAGTCCAGAACTGATTCCGATAGCTCGCCATGGGACCACTGCTTTTCAGCGTGGCGCTGCGAGGGTGTAGATAGTCTAGAATTGTCCTCCTCGCTCGACGACTCGGTGGTGCAAACTATGTGACATGTACTTTCACCACAGCTTTCCCGCGGCAACATCTACAACCGACAGGTCAGACAAGCAAGAAAAAACTCAGGCAAAGCTTACCTATGGGACAGGACACGACTCGAGTGACTCAACCCCCTGTTAAACTGTTCGCCACATGCCTATTATCGGATAGAACTACATAGTAATGACACCGAGTCATTCATAATATAAAGCGGTCAAGCTCTATGCTGCAGACTGACCAGACAACCTCCTATTGATTCAACCAGCCTATGCCAAAGTATGACGACAAGGCAAAACGAAAAACATGCAATAGAGATGCCAAGTATGAAACGAAGAAAACTACTTTCATTAATGGTCAAGACAAAAAGTGTACAAGCACACAAAGTTTGTTCCTAATCAGGAGAAGGTACAGAAATGAGAGATCTAAGCCTAGGGGGAACAGGGGCAGAAGTCACATCTATACGCGCTTTGACCTGGACGTTAGGGATCGAATTGTCCTCCTCGCTCGACGACTCAGAGGTAACAGACAAGTCCACATATGACATTTTCTTGTAACGGCTGAGATCCCATTCCGGATGCTCCTCCTTCATTAGCGCCAACAGCTCTAGCCGTCCATGAACAACCCAGCGGAACTCACATTTGCCTTGTTCCAGGAGAAGCTCTTCCTCTCGCACCTTTGCATTAATAAGTCACGCTCCAGTAGTTCCAACTTGCCAGTTAGCGCATCGACCTGAGACTGCTCTTCACAGCACTAAGTTCATGCCATCTGAGTTCGAGCTGGTCCTCGAGCTTCCCTGCCTCTCGAGCATAGAACTCCACATCAAATTCCAACTGTTGCTTCTCAGCAGCACAGTCAGCTTCCTTCGAAGCACTCTCTTCAGCAAAAGACTGCAGCTCGGAATGCGCATTAGTCGCAGCTTCCTGCGCAACCTCGACCTCTAGGCGGAGCCGGCTCAACTTCTGCTTAAGTCCGTCCCTCTCGAACACCACCTTTGTCAGATTACGCTCAAGGTATTCCAGATGAGCCCTCTGAGCCTCAACGGCCACGGTTGATTGATCCAACTGCATCTTTTCAACCTGCTTCTTAAGCTACTCAATTTCATGGAGCGCATAAGAATACAACGCCTGCACGTGCGAGAAGACGCACTCCAAAATATATAATCTCTCACAAGCTGCCTCTACTTCCATCCTAGCAACGGCCGCATGGCTCATATGAGACATACCAAACATAAGATACTTCAAACCCCTGTCCACACACTCTTCCAGCGTATCCTCCTTGGGTTTTGGAGTGTGTTCTATCAGCTAGCTGAGACGCCTACTTATATACTTCCTCGAAGCATACTCAACATCCACCTCTTGGTACCTGACATGTGAGCTCATCTTCACCAAGTCTTGTGCGAGCAGGCTTATCCGTGCATTAGGACGAAGCTTCCCCTGATCAGGAACTATTCCAGCGCCGCCCTTTACGATCGCCACCGTCCTCAGACTCTCTTCCGTGCCTTTTCCCTTGTCAAGAACGAACGACCTTTAATTGCAAGATGGGCCAACAGGATCCGGAAGCAAAGGAAGGACTGAAGTATTGAAAGGACCCTCCAACAGTTCTAGCTGTGGCCTAAAACGAGATGGTGAGCAATGCGAACTACAACAGACATGGCCAGTACCACAACCACTTTCAGGCAAGTCAACGGTGGGGTGATTAGATTCCACTTCAAGCAAATCTTCAACAGAGCCCTCTACTGTAGTGGCCCCATGTGAACCAGCACCAGCAGAAGCTGCCATTGCAACCCACACGAGACGGTCGTTTAGAGCCTCAACCTACGTGTCACTAAGGTTTGACCCGTCAGCAACTCCCGCCAACCGCAGATAATCTTTCTCCAAACCAGGAACATTAGTCTCCATCTCAATGGGCCTAGCGGACTCGCGCTCCTTTCTCACCAGAGCGAAATGTCTCCATGGTGGTTTGCTCCTCTATGGTAAGGGAAGCAGTGGAAAGCCTTCCTGCAAAAGAACACAAGCAATGATCACTCAAACCGCTATCAAGCACATCAAAGTCATAGGGAAGGAGTTGAACTTGCGAAGCGATCTGAACTGTCGCTCAAGCGAACGACCCTTGCACGAAAAATATTTTGAATCAGCAGGGGCCAAAAAGCAATATTTCTGTCAGAACATGAAATCATATGACATCCTTAGCACTAAGCATTAAGCAGAATCATGAGAATGATCCTGTACCCATTGGATCCCAACTGAGCTGGAGGAATCCCCAAGAAATCCAAGAACTCCAAAACCACGACCAGAACAAGGAAACATACACCAGTTTGAAGCATCCCTCGATGTAAACAGATGAAATCGGCCGGAGGCAACATTCGCGCCAGGTCGCTTGTCAGAAGGTACAACGGCAAGCCTTCAGGAACTCCAAGCTTTGTACGGATTTCAGCGAGACCAGGCTCGGAGAACAGCCTATCTTCAAAAAACTCTAGACCCTTAGCCAGAACAACATCATCAAAAAGGTTTTCTCGAGCCATGAAGAAGGCAAACGAACCTTTGAGAACAATGTCTTCAAAAGCAAGTAAAGCAGAAGGGCCCGTCTCAACATTGCGGATGACCTATATAGAAGATAGGTTCTCGCCTCTTTTCCGTCTAACCAATGCACACCCAAATGCATCGTGCAGCTCAAGCAACGATTCATACTCAATCATCATGAGCGACGCATCCCTTCAAGAGATGACTTAGCGAACTGATGTGACGACCCACTAACTTGGGGGGAGTAGCAGATGATACATAATAACGGTCACACTCCTTAGCCAAACATGTGTCATAATGATCTCGAGGAACTACGGACCCAAGCATCAGCCTAACATAGATCCAGCCCAAGCGAATCTAAGCCTGCTCAACTTCAGTCCGCCAAGCGGACCCGAACTCTCACAGCATGCTAGGCCCACACGTCTCGCAGCTATCCACGATACCCATAAGCCCACTTCTGGAAAGTATTTCGAGGATCGATGTCGGACGAGCAACTACAACTGCTCTCTGCTTCCAACTAGGAAGCAAACACCATAATATCTTCCACACAGGGAAACTCCCTTCTACATATTGCTCTTGGATTGGGAACTATCTCCCGCGTATCTAGGAGTGCAGAGCTAACATGGAACTTCCCTCCTACAGTACGACTCTTAATTATAGAGGGATCTTCATGAAAATCTCCTCCCTAAACTACGCCTACGATGGCCTGGTTGAACCAGAACTCCTTGCACTATAAATAAAAGATGAGGTTGATAAGCTAAGGTACGCTACAAATTCTCGTTACAGCATTACACATTCCTCAAATCCCTGTCTGATTTTTGTATCGAAGTGTCATCGGCCACCCCACTGTGGTTTGTGGCTCACGTACGTTACTTGTGCAGGTCAGCAGGAACAGGGTCAAAGCAGGGAGCGAAAATCAACTACATCAAACACGATACCAAAGACTATTACAACTTGAGATACGAGATTGAACGCCATATCGGAGAAGGACGACTTGCAGAATTCATTAAGCTGAGAAAGTCTGAAGGTGAAATAACCACGTCAGAAAGGCAATCAAGAAGCTAATATATGTCTTGCATGGTGCAACTAGAGAAAAGGAACAATCTGATACTAAGAGCCATCTGCACAACATGCAAGAACGATGCAATAAAGTCTAACCTTCTCCAACGAAGACGCAGACGGAGTTCACTTCTCACACAATTGTGTCTTTAGTAATTTCAGTACTGATAGCCAAGTGGGAAATTAAAAGAGTGTTGGTCGACATGGGTAGCTCAACCAACCTCTTGTACCTGACAACATTCTGAAAGATGTGGTTCATTGACGAGATGCTCTCACCTAATCAACCAATGGAGGGTTTCAGCGGAGAACAATGTCGCCCGCTAGGGATGATCCAACTGCCAGTTGAAGCAGGAGAACTAGGGAAGCAACAAGTATTATTGACAGACTTCATTGTTGTCAATGCTTCTTCTGCGTACAACATGCTACTCGAAAGGCCTTGGATACACAAAATGGGCAAGGTGTCTTCAACCATCCACCAGTGTTTGAAGTACCATACTGACAACGGCGTCGGGATAATCAAATAGGACCAACCAGCAGCTCATGATTGTCATTACGCCACGATAAAAGCTCCGCACAAATAGCAATTACTACAACGACCGAAGGAGCTTCCACAACAACCTGGTCAGATAAGCCTCGACCTCCCAGACAATAATACGTCCCCAACCAGTACAAGGGATCAATCGAACACCGGAGAGCCGGAAGAAGAAACGATCGTGGTCTACCTGGAAGATGAAGAAGAGAAAGCAGTCCAGATTGGTACAAATATTCACCCCGAGCTCGCTGGGAAACTAAATCATTTGCTAAAAGATAATCAAGACGTTTTTGCATGGACGATGAAGGACATGGTGGGAACAGACCCATCTGTCATTACCCACAAATTACAAGTGAACCCAGACAAGAAGTCGGTCCGACAAAAAAGAAAGCCAGTGGCTCCAGAACGTATGTGTGGACTACACTGATCTGAACAAAGCCTGTCCAAAAGACAATTTCCCACTTCTACGAATAGACCAGATAGTGGATGCAATTGTCGGACACAAACTGCTGAGATTTATGGATGTGTACTCTGGGTACAATCAGATATAGATGTACCCTCCCGACCAAGAAAATACATCTTTTATAACGAAAATAGGTACATACTACTATCGGGTAATGCCCTTTGGATTGAAGAACGCGGGAACCAAATACCAACGGCTGGTGAGTAGAATGTTCAAAGATTAAATCGGTAAGATGATGGAAGTTTACATCGATGATATGCTTGTCAAGAGCTCATGTCGATAATATCACATCACAAATCTCGAGTAAACCTTCTCCCAACTGCGAAAATACAAAATGAAACTGAATCCGGAGAAGTGCACATTTGGAATGGAATCAGGAAAATTCCTCGGGTACATGGTCAATCAAAAAGGAATCGAGGTCGACCCCAAGAAAATACAGACACTTCTCAACATGCAGTCACCAACAAACATAAAGGGCTTACAAAATCTTAATGGAAAAATAGTAGCTTTAAAAGATTCATCTCCAAATCCACATACAAATGTCTACCTTTCTTCAAAATGTTGACAAAACCAGAGTGCGAAAAGAACATTTGAGTGGAATACAGTGCGAAAAATATTTTCAAAGCCTAAAAGCATATATTTGGTGCAAAAAACTGCTGACAAAACCAAACACAGGGGAAACACTGTATTTATATTTATCTGTATCTTACCATGCGGTAAGCTCAATGGTAGTATGGGAGTAAAACATCACATAAAAACCAATATAGTACATCAGCAAAACACTTGCAGACGTAAAGATCAACTATCCAGCTAGAGAGAAATTGACACTCGTCCTGATCGTGTCTTCGAGAAAGTTACGACCATATTTCAAACTGCATTTAATCATAGTCATGACCGAGCAGCCACTTCGATCAGTGTTGCACAAACCGGAGCTATTGGAAATGGTGAAATTGGCAGTCGAGCTTAGATAGTTCGATATTAACTGTGCCCCTAGAACCGCGATCAAAGCACAAGCATTGGCAGATTTCATTGCCGAATTTACAGGCAACAATGATCAACAGTCAGAAAGAAAACATGAAGAAGGGAAAATCAAACAAACCACCCACTGATGGATCCTCCACTGGAACGTAGCATCCAACGAGGCGGGAATCGGAGTTGGATTGGTCTTGTACAACTCAGAGGGCGTCACGTTGGAGAAGGTGATAAAGTTTAAATTTAAAGCCTCAAACAATGAAGTCGAGTACGAAGCAGTGATAGTTGGGCTACAATTAGCAAAATACTTCGATATAAAAGATATCACTCTCTTTACAGATTCTAAATTGGTGGTCAATCAATTGAGCGACGAATTCCAAGTCAAAGTCGCTTGAATGAAAGCCTACCACCAAAAAACTACTGAACTGATAGAAGGCTTCCAGACTGGAATCATTCAACAGTGTGCAAGGGCAGAGAATGAAAGAGTCGACGAACTAGCAAATGAAGCATCACAGGTTAAATAAAGTGATAATTCACTCGTCATGATGCAAGGAAGTTCCATACTTGAAAATCAGATGGAAGAAGCATGCTCCATAAACTGAAAAACAACTGGATAACTCCAATATTGGCATATATATATTAAACGAATAACTCCCAACAGATAAGACGGAGGCTCGAAAACTGCAAAATCGGGCAGCACGATACATGATGACCAATAACAAACTCCACAGAAGATCCACCACCAGTCTACTACTAAGATGCTTTTAACCTGAAGATGATGACTATGTCTTACAAGAAATCCACCACGGCACATGCGAGAATCACCTAGGAGGAAGAACGCTAGCCCATAAAACACTCACACAAGGATACTACTGGTCAAGATGCAAGCGGATGCTCATAAACTCGTTAGCAAATGCGACAAATGCTAGAGATTTTCCTCTTAACTCACATGCCGGGACAAAACCTGATCCCGATGAGTAGCCCCTGGCTGTTTGTGCAATGGGGAATGGACATCGTAGGACCATCCCTATATCCGACAAAAATAAGTTTCCCTCGCGGCAGTAGATTACTTCATTAAATGGGTGGAAATAGAGCCTCTAGCAAAGATATGAGAGACCCAAGTCGAGAAGTTTTTTTGCAAATACATAATATGCATATTCGAGATCCCAAGGGTAATTGTCACGGACAACGGGAAACAAGGATCTGTGTGAAAGTCGTAACATCCAGCAGCACTTCTTGGCAGCCGCTCACCTACAGGCGAACAGGCAAGTCGAGGTCGCCAGAACAATCTTGGAGGCAATCAAAAGAAAGCTCGAGGCAGCGAAAGGATTGTGGACATCCGAATTACCTGGTGTCCTTTGGGCATATAAAAAAAGAAGAACTCCCTGAAGAATTATGTGCCGAAGATAACGTCGAGGCATTGAGAATCGGGCTGAACTTCCTCAAAGAAAAGCGAAAAGCAAAAAGCGACTTCTACCAAAATGACAGCCTACCAACAACGTATGGCCGAATATTACAATAAGAGGGTGAAAGCCCGCACTTTTGACATAGGTGATTGGGTGCTTTGGAAAGTCCAGCTCAATAGAAAGGAACCAGGCGCATGCAAGCTAAACCCGAATCAGGAAGGGTCATACTGAGTAATAAAGATCAATAGACTAGGGACATATTGGTTAGAAAACAAGGAGGGTGAGAAGCTACCACAACCATGGAATGTAGAACACCTAAAAAGATATCACTACACCAAAAACACCCATCAGCAACGATTTGGAACTGTGGGGGTAACCAATTGTCACGGCTTAGAACCGTGGGCAGTAGAGGCGTCGCCAAATCACTATTAACGGCTAAAAACCGTGGAAAAACATATTAACAACGGTTTTATGCTCGAGGACCGTTGATGATTTAGCCACGGTTATAAGCCGTTGCTATAATTTTAACCACGGTTTTAAGCCGTGGCAAGTACTGGCCACGGTTTTAAACCGTGGCAAGTTATGGCCACGATTTTAAACCGTGGCAAGTTATGGCCACGGTTCTAAGCCGTTGCAATAATTTTAGCAACGGTTTTAAGCCGTGGAAGGTACTGGCCACGGTTCTAAGCCGTTGCAATAATTTAAGCAACGATTTTAAGCCGTGGCAAGTACTGGCCACGGTTTTAAATCGTGGCAAGTTATGGCCACAGTTCTAAGCCGTGGCAAATGATGGCCACGGTTTTAAGCCGTGACAAGAATAAATTACCACGGTTTAAAGCCGTGGCAAGCATGAATTACCACGGTTTTAAGCCGTGGCCAGTCAAAAAAAAAAAATTTTAAATCTGGTTTGTTGCGAGGTTTTGAAACCGTTGCAAAATAATATAATACAAAAAAAATTAAATTTTTTTTGCTGCTGCAGCAAAATCACAGCCACACACCTTTTTTTTTTTTTTTTTAGTTAAACCTCCCGTGGGGAGGGGCAGCTATGGGATGCCAGACCTTTATTACTTATCAAAAAAATTGATTTACAATCAAAACGGGGGCACATTACGACTTTACCCGTATAAAAACCAAACAAAAATGGACAAAAAACCTTGCCCAATCTAAATTACCGCAACCCCAGCCACAAGCTGGCTAACAAGACTTGAAGACTAAAAGCCCACTAACAATCACTTAAAACAAGTACATAAGCATAAAGAAGTACCAAAAATAAAAACAGATCGAGTTAGCAACTCTGTTGTGGAGTTAGTGCACCTCCCTGCTCAATCCGCAGCCTCGCTCCTGCAGCACCAACCAGCACTCGCATTCCCACACCAAGAAGCACACCACACCCTGCAATACCCATTCGTCAAGTTCCAGCTCAGTTGGATAGACTTAGGTACAGTAGTTCTGTTAAAGAGTGAAACTGGGGTGAAAAGTCATTCAGAAATAATGATAATACTATATGCAGGGAGCATAACAGGGGTTGAAAACGAGCAAGAAATTGAATGACTTGTAGCTAATGAGTACCATGGATTGATTTCAGATATCATACACAAAGGAAACAAATTGCCATAAAAACATGATATCATTAGTCTTACTAACCAGTCAATGTGCCAGACATGTTACGACTTCTTGAAGAAATGGGGCATCAACATCTCAGATATCCCCAATACTGAAGTGCTCTCACATCTAAGAAGTTCTTGAAGCTTGGCATCACAGAAATGGGGCATCAACATCTCAGCCAATGTGCTCTCACAGTTGCTTCACAATCTGATACAAACATAACAATGCTTTTAGGATCCTCATTCTCCAATATAAAAAATCGCTGACTATAAAGAACGTCAAACATAAATATCTGGAAAGCAGATATTATTTGATTAAAACGAATAAATGACCTGGGTCCTGGGCAAAGCTGGTTCGCCAACGATGGCCTGAAGTTCAGGTGAAACAACAGATACTTTGTTAAGACTGCCTGGTCTTCCTCTTCTTTTTGTTCCAGTTGGGCACTGAAAAAATTGTCACGTATCAGGTCAAGGATCATGTCACACAGTATTCCGAGAATGCTGGGTTGCACCAAGAGAGTTTTAGGCGTAAGGATATAGGAGTTTATGCAATAAGTAGATTAAACTATGATTATAAGTGTCTAATGTGTATTTATCGTGTCTAATGTGTATCAACAATAAGTAGATTAAACTATGATTATAAGAAAAATTCATTATGAATATCAAATATAAGTAGACAGGACAGGGGACAACACGCAGAATAAGCCAATGATAAAGATGAGGTGAAACATTGAATAAAAGTATATTTTAAATAAACACTGGTCGAAAATAAGACGCAAACCTTGGTTGTTCTGTAGCTATCTGGGAGCCGCAATGTTCGACACTGAGCTGGTTCACTGATTTCAGTAAGTTTCCAAATCTTTGATTTATCATTAGCTTCTTCAGTTAGTCTAGGCTTCACATCCCCCAAATTTCTTGCATTCCCATTCTGAAAATAAAATGCAGAAACACTTTAAAGACAGTTTCTAGGTAATGTTCAAAATCATTCTCTAAAGAACAAATGATGCTGAAATTGAGAAAAACAGAACGCAATCAAAAGACATGTACATGCATAGAACCATGATTTCGAAGAGAAAACACTAACCATTGCGGAAATAGACGCCAAGACTTTCCAGGCATAATAGATCTCATGCAGTAAAAACATAAGAAATATACGTTCGAATATGTGAAAAGATATTAAGAACAGTGAATGTCTTCATTCATAAGAAATATCGAAACTTATTCATTCAGTTGTGACAATCCCAATAACTTGATATGTGAAAAGATAATGTAAAATTAGCTAGTACCTCCAGTAACTGATCAGGTTGGATCATTCCATGAGCGCATCTTCGTCCAGTGATGGGGTCAATGACAAGAACAACAGGTATGTTATGCAGACCTTTCTGCCTTCAATAGTATCGTCATAAACCTAAATTACAAGTATTGGAACACACATAGTATAAGAAAGCATCAACTAATTGGAAGTCCTATCAAATTTCCAAATTTCAGCATCCACTCACTCAGTTTGGACTACATGTCAAGGCAGTGATCTGCTATTTACCTTTCACAAGTACCAAAAGAAATCCACCAGTACCAGCACAATATGCAACTAGCTGCCAGAAAACAGAATCTTGTGGAACGGATGACAGATTAGCTGCCAGAAATCAGAATCTGGTCAACTGTAACATCTGTTAGTGGCAAGATCATTGCCCGATCATGGTGACGCTGCACTGGTAATTTGGCTAGTCACTATCACTACTGTTTCTTGCATCTGAAAAATATAAATAAGGAGAGATCAGATAAGATTATGAAGGATCTGAAGTTGTATCATCTCGAAGTCCCTTGAATCCCACAGCTTCAGGTTAAGCAAAAAAAAGGTGTGACTTTACAGAAGAATACTCAAAATGCTATAAGAAAATCAGAAGATACAGAAATTATACGAGGAGTTTGATGTACTTTAACAATTTGAACAGCGGTAGCATCTGGTGGCATCCCTCTGCAGCAGTTAAGAACTGCTTCTGAAGACAAAGCATCCCAAACACCATCACTTGAGATGACAAGCCTACCACCAGCGGTAGATAACTGCAACAATCATATTACAGTGCTTAATGCCAAGAATAAAGAAGAAACAAAAAAGGTGGAAAAGTAGAAGCACACCTTCACTTGCTAGTAAAAGGTTGAAACAAAGAAGAAACAAGAAATCACTCCCCCGAAATCATACTGTATGGTAAAAGGTATTGCAAATAAACATAAATAAAAGATAAATAAATAAATAATAAAATAACTAGATAAATAAAAATGACGGTGGACAAAGTAGGAGCACACCTTCACTTGCTTTACATGAGGGACAGGAACAATGAACTCGCCAACCACTCACAAATAGATTTCAGACAGAACTTAGCTGATTGAATGTGTACCACCACAACCACTCACAGAGAAATGCTACCTTCTTCATCTGCAAGACATAACTTTAGAATCATTTTAATCCCAGTTTGGACATCGATCCTTTCCTGAACAGAAAGATCTCCAGAACATTTTCCCTATGCTCGTAGCAGTATAATCCACCACAATCCTGAATTTTCAATAGAACAGTCATAAATTCATGTTAGTCACTACCAAATAAATTTTCCAATAGACATTTAGTTGACAATTTATTTACCAGAATCAACTGGTGCAACACGCCCAATTTATCAGACATTCTAAGATATTACTTCATACATGAAACTCATGCATTGCAATTAGATGCTTAGAAGCAAAAACCAAACAATAAAGTTTTGGTGTTCTTATTACTTGACTTATAATTTCTACCTTGAAGAAGTTTGCTCTGCAAACCAAATACCCATCTCTTAGATCCATAGCCTTTTGTTTTCTCTATTAGATCCATAGCTAAATACAAAGCACTAGGGATGTTTTCAGATTCTTTTTATGAGGAGAAGGATGAAGTTTGTGAGAAAAAGTGCAATACTGACTAAGATGCAATATTGATTAGATCATGAACAATCTCACGGCGAAAACAAAAACCAGTATGAAAAAAACAGAGATTATAAATAGGTAATAGAACATCACAAAAACAAACATACATATATTTGAGAGTAACAGAGATTATAAATAGGTAACAGAGATCATACAAAAACAAACATACATCATGAAAACAAAAAGAACATACCAAAAACAGAGAGTAATAGAGATTATAAATAGGTAATAGAGATTATAACGAAAACAAACATACAAAAACAGATATTATAAATAGGTAACAATGATCATGAAGAATCTCACGGCGAAAACATGCAATAATACTTTTTCTTGATTTTTCAACATACGCGCGTCCTGAAGAAGTTTGTTTTTTTGTTTTTTTATAAATTAAGATAGAAAAGAAGATGCTCATGTATTACCTGCTCTCACCTCCAAAATGCAGTCCCTTTCATCTACATCATCCTTAGGAAGCATGGACATGAGCAGCAGGTTCTGCAGTTGTGCTTCCTGACTTTGAGATAGTTCAGTGCAAGATTTTGTCCTTGTGATCCTGCATATACGATCAAATGAATTAATTCATAAGCTTTTTCCTGCTTTTTTTTTAATTCAGAGCGTAGACTCCATGAAAGAAGGGGGCAATTTACCTTAAAATGAACAATCACGTGCCCGTAGTGTATTTTACTCAGCTCCTCTTTTGCTGCCATCATTACATTGCTTCCAACATAGTTGTAACTATCAATCATCAAGTTCCACATGATTTTTACACCATATGAAGAAATCACCAATGTCCAAATCCCCCATCATGTCTCCTTTTGGATCACTCTTGTAAAGTTTCACCTCAGTCCTATATTTGAAGCATAAGGAAAGTCTGATCTCTGTTGCGGGGTTCAACGATCCATGGCAATCACAAGAGAATCGATGGATAGGATCTACAACCTCTATTGCTGTCGCAATGACATTCTTATGCCAATCACAAACTTTGTAAGTCCTTGACACTAAAGGAACAAGATTGCTTGGAGAAGGAAACCTCGCAACACCTTGAGAAGATGGTGGTAATGGAGATGGAGGTAATGGATTTTCTGGTTGCCTTGTCGATTGTGCACGGGATGAAGTTGTATCTTCAGTTCTTTGTGTCCCTCCTTGTGTTCCCTCACTTGTTGATGGTCTCACATAAGTTCCATTTTCAAGTCTCTCTCGTATCCATCTAACATTTTCTTCCAATCTATCATATTTTTCGCTAAATTTTTTTACTTCCAATGTTTTATCCAAAAGCAATGAACGAGCGGGAAGTGCAGCATCATACTTCCTTTTAGAGACGGTGGTTCCAACACAACGAACACGTCCCCTTTGTTCTTGGCCAAACACTTGGCTTAGAGGATCATTATCAATAGTGAGGTCAGTGGTACCCTGGGTTGAAGATTCTTGCAAGGAGGCCTTTTTTGCTTTAACTTGTTCCTTCAAAAGAATGAAAAAATAAAATAAATCAGGACACAAATAATATTCAAACAACTACAAAGTAAATTAAGAATTGTGTATAAAAGACATCATTGGGCACATACCATATATAGTTCAGCACCATGCGTGGGTTTTCAATCCTTTCCTGTGTGACAAGCAATCCATATATCAGTGCGTGTGACTGGTTCCCCATCAGGGTTCTTCTCAACCTATATACTTGAAAGATTAGTCTCAGCCTATATAGTTAAATGGTTATTATTGTACTAGTAGCTAGAAACTCAATTACCATTTCATACTCTACTTCTACAGCACTCTTTTGGCCACCCCCCCCCCCCCCCCCCCATACATACTTTGAAGCCTTTTTGTTTTTGGCATTTTGGGCTCTAATTGCCTTCGCTTCAGGGGTGCTCTCATAGCGAACAAACTCCTTCCAATCCTCCTCTTTTACACCATTTGGAACATGCTTCTCTTATTCCTCAATTGTAGGATACTTATCCAAATAATCCTTCCTAAGATCTGCCTTGAACCTTCTAAAATATTCAGGCATTTTTAAATGCACACTCCTTTTCACATAATTTGGGATGTCGTATTCACGCTGCAAATAAGCCATTGAGATATAAGTTGACAATAAAATAAGACATTATGAAAATCAATGATGTAAAATCTCACCTTGAGGCCATTCCATACATCCTCTTTGTAGTTGTCAGTAACATGGTGCCAACCCTTGAATTTGATGGGCACAAGGGTTTCAACAAGCTTTCCAATGTGTTTATTGAAATTTCTAGCACCAGGTCCAACTGCTAAACCATGGACATTGAACTGTATGGTCTTTTTAACTTCACTGTCATCATTTGTAGATGTAGTGACATCATTGGTTGAGAGATTTCTGCGAGTACTACCCATTTCTATCAATGACATTATAGATATTAACCATTATCAAACAAAAAGAAATAAGAAACAACTATATACACTACATTTATAGATAGTTTCCTTCCACAACATATCACCACAAATAGATTTTTATACAGCATTGGAAAAGCCAATCTGAATACATAGCTACAAAACTTTCCTTTCCCAACTCAAAAGTCAAAATAAAAAACAAAGACAAAATAATTGGTCTCAACCAAAGAGGATGACTAAAATAGCATTAGAAATGCATCAAAAAATATTGTAGCATAGTCAATTAAAATTCCAGTAAGCTCTTCAGGTTGGGGCTGTCTTTCAAGATGCTTTGATACACAGTGGGAGTTTCCTTTTTATCGACATTAGTGTTCAAGCCTTTTTGAGTATGTAGAACTACATGCCACCCGTCATTTTATTGATCTTTCGAATAAAATACCCCACTTGCTTCTTGAGCTAAAATGAATGGATCCTCTTCCACCTTTCTTTTGTCTTTTAGCTTCGACAAGTTTACCATCTCATGGTTCCAAATTGGGTCCACCTTATATGCATTTTTCTTATCTTCCACTTTGACCCAATCACAATAGAAGACAGTTTCTTTGAAATCTATGTAGTCTAGCACCAGTATGTCTCTAACAACTCCATACCATTTGACTAGTTGGTCCTTTAATTTGGCCTCTTATCTTTCTTACTAGCAACAAAATGAGCAATGGCATCCATGGAGACACCACTATCTTGTGTCACCAAACATTCATCCAAAGAACTTGTCGCAAATGTGAAACCATTTACACAATATTTTGGATATCGGGTTGCCAAAAATTGTGGACCATTGGCTAACCTCCAAAGTGTGGTATTTGTTTCCCCAGCCTTCTCCAACTACATTGTAAAACAAATCATCTTAGAACTGAAATCTGAAAATAAAAAAAATTTATATATATATATATATATATATATATATATATATATATATATATATATATATGAATAAATACACATTATAAAATACCTCAGTACACAACCAAGGAATAAAATCAGTGGCTTTCTCAACATTTTTCCTTGACCCTTTTTTTTTACTTTGTGTAGCCAACTCCATGCAATATTCATTGTATTTTCTGCACAAGTTACCATATTATCATAATTCTATATTTCTAGTTATAAAAAAACTAAAATATTATATATCTTACTCTTCCCAATCACTCGAATCAGCAAGTGCATTGAAAACCCATCTTCGAGCTTGTTTAAATTGTACATTATTTAGCATATAGTTTTTTCCTTTATCCAATGGCTTTTCATCGGCATACTCATCATCTACATCAAGCCACTCCTCTTGACTGTGTTTGTGAGTTCCGAACCGTGGCTTTGTCATATACTCCATGCAGTATGTAACAAATTCATCTACAAGGTATGATTTTGCTATTGATCCTTCTATGTATCTGAAATTTTTAGCATAGTCTTTGTATCGTTTCATTATTCTATCAATCATAAATAAAATGATAAATTAGTATATAATATAATAAGATAACGTGATGACGTGCACTAAAATTAGAAAAATTATTTACCGCTCAAAGGGATACATCCATCGATATCGAACTGGACCACCAAGCATCGCTTCCTCGGTTAGATGAGCCATGCAATAAACACTTATAACAAAGAATGAAGGCGGAAGCTCCTTTTCAAGGACACAAATTGCCTCAATCACACCTTTGTGTGCCAAGTGAAGATCTGTTTTGTTGATCACTTTAGCACATAAGATATTAAAGAATAAGCTAATTCTTTGAATAGCAATTCTTAAATCTTTATCCTTCTTGTCACGAAAAACATGTCTAAGCAAAACTGGAAGTAAATGTTGCATAATGACATGGTAGTCATGTGACTTCAGTCCTCTTAGCTCCAGGGGATTGCCAAGAACGCAATTACTCAACTTGGATGAAAATCCACTCGGTAATTTCAACTCTTTTAGTGTATTCATAAATACTTTTTTTTCTTTCTTGGTCAAGGCAAATGATGCTTTTGGCATTGAAGTTTTACCCGTTTCATTGTCATGGCTCAACCAATATCTCTTATGAGTTCCCATGTCTTCCATATCTTTTCGAGCATTCTCACCATCCTTTGTTTTCTTAGAGACATTCAACAATATGTTCAATAAGTGTTCAATGGCATTCTTTTCAGTATGCATCACATCAATATTATGCCGTAGCTCAACAAACTTCCAGTACGGCAAATCAAATAAAATGGACCTTCTAGACCACGGTGGCGCAATGTTATTGGTTGGTTCATCATTGACGTTATCATTATCAACCATATTCTTGCGCATTTGCCCACTAACCACTTCTGTCATAGGTACACCAATCACATGCTTGTTTATATTCTCTCCATGATGTATCCACGTGACATAATTGGTATCAATGCCATGGCTTAACAAATGAACACCTATGTCATCAACACTAATGTTTCCCCTCGAGTTCCTACATCAAACACATGGGCAAGGAAAAAGACTCTCTCCATTTGCATTATCCTCAACAAACTTTTGGAATTGTCTAACGCCGTTTATATACATTGCACTTCCCCGTTTGTTCATCCATGACTTATCTAAAGGAATTGTTGACATTCTACACACAAAAAATTAAAAGATTAACTTTAGTCAAACACTCATGAAAATTAAAAGATTGAGAGTGACACTTTTACTAGGATAACCTCCATAGGAACCATACCATGAGGAGGCTATCTTCCCCTTAATCATCTCCCTTTGAGGCCCATGAATTGGCATAAGAAGCAAATTAGTTTACTAGAATAATATCTAAGAGTGTCTGCTTAATCAACTAGTATTCAATAGACATGGAATACATGGGAGTACCCTACTACCTCCATCTTTCCAATCAGTTTCAGTTCATCTGATACCAATTTTTCACCCAGGACTACTAGGTTTCAAAAAGCAAACTAAACTTACAGTCTAGAACAGATAGTTGAACACAGGAGAAAGAACATACAGAAATAGTAAAACACACAGATAAAAATAGACAAGAATAACAATAATCATTTGAAGATAATTCTTTGAACAATTCAAGAGAACGGTGCCGATACTAGGTTACCGCTAGTATAACGAGGTGTTCATCCAAGAATTGTTCTTAGAATTGTTTTGAGAAAACAAATAGAAATAAAGAATTGTTTTTAGAATTGTGTTGAAGAATGTTCTAATATGATGTGTATTATTCTTCAATCATACCGCAATAAAAGATAAGTTGAGAATTCAACATATACCTTATCCTCTTCGAGTTTCTTACGGATCTTCTCCCTTGCTTTTCTCTCTTCCTCCTTTTCTGCTTTCTGCAAGGCAATTATCCTACAACAGGAAAATGAATCTATTTTAGTTTTAGGGGGCAAACAAATAAATTACACGAACGGAATTTCTCGAAAAAAAAGATACTAAGGATGTAATAAAATGAATCTATTTTAGTTTTAGGGAGCAAACAAATAAAATGATGAATGTAATATTGTACTATAGCTAGATCGAAAAACTGGATTCCTGCAGCTTCATTCCAAATATTATAAAGATACTAAGGAATGATGATTAACCATGGTATTGTTAATTACATCTACATAATGAAGTGTCTTTGGGAATACATGAATTGAATACCTTCCTTCCTCTAAGACCAAGGACCATGTATTTAAATAAGAAGACTCCAAAGTCGTCGTCTACACACACCTAATGACATCGTTATTTGGTGTTAATGATCATCTAGCTCACTCGTTCACATCCCAAATATGCTTTCCTAGAATCTCACCACCACCTTGTGCCTCTCAATTAAGCTTTCATAGGACCACAGTGACGCATGCTTCATCATGTTCACTTGAATCAGTGGTCAAGATCACGTGCTAATTCTTACTTGGACCATAAGTATCTATCCTCCCTCCCTCAAGTTTTTGTATATATAAGTGAGCTCTAGTTGGTACATCAATTGTCAAGTTTTGTTCATTTGAGTGATCGAACACCCAATGTCAAGCAACAGAGACTGGATGCAATTCTATCAGAACAATGGGGGGGGGGGGGGGGGGGGGGGGGGAAGGGATCCTTGTTGGTCATGGTAATGATCAGAGAGGATCATATTCCAATATGACTTCATCGGTGGCGGATGCTACTCATGTTGTCACAACCACTACCACCCCCGCGCTTGCTGGTGGGGGTGCTCATTTGAACCCTGCAGAAGGCCGAGTTACTAAGCCCACAAGAAGGCGCAGGGCATCAAGAGCTGCTCCAACAACCCTTCTCAATACCGATACCACTAACTTTCGTGGCAAGGTTCAACAATTCACTGGTGTTCCCAATAATGCACCTTTTGCATTCGATCAACGTTCAAATTCACCTAACATGAGTTTTGGATCGGCAGGTGGAGGACATCAGATGATGCCTCATACCTACTTCAATCATCCTCCGCAACAGCAACAACAACGACCACCACAACAACAGTACATATTCTCATTGAACAATAATAATGAAGGATATAATGGACCAGTTTACAACAATATTAATAGGCCTAATACTCATGAGGCCTCTGATGATGGGTTCTTCATTAATAATGTTTCTTCTTCTCATCAACTAGTGTTTCCAAGGTCATCAAACTCCAATAGTGATGCCTACACCATGTGATGTGAAATAAAGGGAGATTTGCAAAAACAAACAAGAGTAGCGCTAGATAGTTTTAAGTACTTGTAATGGAGAGTTTCACTAACTTGTGTAAATACCATACTATCATGTTAGCACAATTAGATGTTTTCTTATTTTATGATGTTATATTTATTTTTTATTAGTTGAGAAAAAAAAAGATCAAGTGAGTGGTTGGTTGGTTGGTTCTAATAATGTTACCTACACATTATTCATCCATTCTCAACAATGGGGATGAAGGTGAAGGTGATTGGCAATTGAGTGAAAAATATAAGGTGGTGGGAGGAAGAGGGGGATGAATGTAAGGTCTATGATGGGACCCATAAGCATGCATCAAATAAGTGTTCTTATCAGAAATGCCTTGAGATTACTTTACTGCAAGAGCGTAACTATGCAGAAACAAATAAATAATATATTTACAAATTTGAGAAACTAAAAACTGAGGAAATGTGATCTTATCAGAACACTTGTATGGACGTCTTGGCACAAGTCTCTTTCTTAAATAATGACATTACAAAAGTATGTAGGTCTAAAGTTGGTGCCTTGGTGGATATGTGTAATGAGTGTAACATCAGATGCTATCCCATCTAGAAATTTTGTAAACTTATTTTTTCTTGGTGAAATGCTTTATGGCTCCTTATTTTTGTTAAGGATTGATTCTGATAAGGATACTGATGTTAAGTTTTCAATAAATTTTGAACAAGATTGTTGATAGAGTCGAGATTTGGTTGTGAGAGAAGGTGAAAATTGGAATTCGGGCATACGGTTTTGAGCCCTAGAGATTCAAACCCTAATTTCAAAAAACCTATAAATAAAACCTACAGATTCAAAAAACAATTCGAACCCTAGATATTCAAAACCTCTAAATAAAAAAACTCTAGATTCAGAAACCCTAATTTCATCAAACAATTCAAGCTTCAGATACACTTCAATTCACTCTTCAAAAATTTACACTTCAAAAATTTTATCAAACACTTAGCACCCCATAAAAACTAAGATAGAAGACACAAAAAGAAAGCAGAGAGAGAGAGTACCTGTACGAGAGAATGGTTTGGAGGTTGTAGTCGCTGATAGATTTTGCAAAATGGTTTGGAGGTTGAAGACGCCGAGCAAGGAGGGAAGACCAGGGAAGGAGGGGAGCAGGGAAGTCGAGGGAGGAGGGAAGGAGGGGAGGAGGGAAGTCGAGGGAGGGAGCAGGGAAGTCGAGGGAGCAGGGAGGGTCGATTTCGAGTGGAGGAAGCAGGGAAGTCGAGTGGAGGGGAGCAGGGAAGGAGGAGCTTCGAGTGGAGAGGAGGGGAGCAGGGAGGGTCGATGTCGAGTGGAGGGAGCAGGGAAGGTGGAAGTCGAGTGGAGGGAGCAGGGAAGGAGGAGCTTCGAGCGTGTAAAATGAGAGAGGAAAGAATCGAGCGCCAAAAAAACCCGCCCAATATTTTTTCAGCGTTTTTAGTGTAGCCACGGTTTTGAGCCGTGGCCTTTTTTTTTTAGCCACGGTTTTAGGCCGTTGGTCATTATAGCCACGGTTTTTTGCCGTGGCAAATACACCAACGGTTTTGAGCCGTGGCCATTGTTTTAGCCACGGTTTTAGGCCGTTGGTAATTATAGCCACGGTTTTTGGCCGTGGCAAATAAACCAACGGTTTAGAACCGTGGCCATCTCGGCGTAGCTAAACTGGCCTTTTGGTGTAGTGTATCATCAATAAACATCTTCGTGCAACCATCCATCTCGAGTTCAAGCAACAAAAGCTTAGCCAGGGCGAAGAAGTCAGACTGAAAATCTCACTCATGAAAACACTTAGAACGGTTAGAGTATTGTGCAAAAAATAAATATATATACCGGGACGAACGAGTCAGGCATAAACATGAAACTTCTGGGTTGATCAACCACGAAGTAATAAAGTACTAGGACATACGAGCCAAAATTTTTCTCGTCGACTATAATGTATGACATCGTAATCCAAACAAAATTAGATTTCGTAAAAAACTTCTGAATGACTAGGAGGTCGAACACTAAAGCCATTCACAAAAATTCGTACAAACGAGTCAGAATTTTACCAGGAATGTCGAAGAAAAAAAGCTAATAAGGTAGACATACTGGACACAAATAAAATACAAATTTCCATTAATCTTCTATAAAGAAAAGATTACAAAGGAGCAAAAAGAGGCATTAAATAAGGGACATCAGCATCAGCAGTAGTGCTACTAGATGGTGTGAGCTCAGACATATGATGAGACTGTTATTCGATAACAAGGTCACTCAACGAATTCGGAACAATTTCCTCCTCATCTTTGAAAACTCACTCAATGTAGCAACGATATTCGGTTAAATCCAAGCCTTGCATCTCAAGGAAATCCAAAAGGTCGTGTCGGTCATCAACCATTCTCTTCCAATCCGCTGCTTCTATAGCCTTTAGCCTTTCGGTAATGGATGAAAGCTCGGCTTGAGTCGACACCAACTCATTCTCAACGACTGTAAGTGTAGCAAAAACCGCAGACTTGGCTGCAAAAAACTCAGAATTCTGCTAAGCAATTCGTGCCACAGAAGCCTTGAGACTAGTGGAATACTCTTCAGCAGAGTGATTGGCCTCGTCACGCTCCGTCACTTGGTCGGACGATTCCTTTTCAGCAATGCTCAGACGGGATCGCAACCTATTATGCTCAACTTTGGATGTTTAGAGATCAGAAGCAAACTTATCCCGAATAGCCTCGGCCTCCTTCAATGAAGTTCGTGCAGTATCAGCAGCCCTCACATGCTCTATGCAATGCGTCTTCAACAAATCAAGTTGGCAAAGAACGTGATAAAAAACCAAGGCAAGCCCCGCCAACTTCCGCTTGATGAGCGCCACCTGATCGCAGGCAACCTTACAATCCGACCCCATCACGGCCGCGTAAGTAAGATGGGTCATTCCTTCCATGAGGTGGTGGAGACCCTTATCAATATTGATGCAGTCGATTTTAGCTACCTGCTTTGACCTTGACCTGCTAACCAGCTGACCTGCACAAGGAACACACGTGAGCCACGAACCACCGTTGTGGTGGCCAATGACACTCCGATGCTAAAGTCAAACAGGGATCTCAGGAAGGCATAATGTTGTAAACAGGGAATTTGTAGCGTACCTTAGCTTACCAACCTCATGTCTTATTTATAGTGTTGGAGTCCTGGTTCGACCAGGCCATCGATGGCGTAGTTTAGGGAAGATCTTCGTGGAGATCCTTCTCTAATTAGGAGTTGTGCTATGAAGGGAAGTTTCTCTATTAGACTTGTGCTCCTAGATACGCGGGAGATAGTTCACAATCAGAGTGTTGTTCATAGATAGAAGTTTCCATGTGTGACGTATACTCTGGTATTTGTTTCCTAGTTGGAAGCAAAATGTTATTATCTTGCCAATGGTAGCCTGGTTGGATGGTTAAGGGTGTGGTGGTTAAACCCGCACGTCTTGGGTTCTATACCCACCGGCGACACGCTTGCCTTTCAAAAAAAAATGTTGTTGTCTTGGCTGTTTGAAGCTAATCCCAAAGATACTTGCCATAGTAGGGCTTACGGATATTGGGGATAGCTGTGAGACACGTGGGCTTAGCAGGCTGTAATGATTTGGGTTTGTTTGGCGGACTGCATTTTGCAGATTTGGAACCGCTTAAGCCGGATCAGTGTTGGGCAGACGCTTGGGCCTGTTATTTCTCAAGATCATCATGACATGTGTATGGTATAGAAGAGCGGTCATTTTGGTGCATCATCAAATACTCCCTCGAGTTAGTGGGCCATCTCATTAGTTCACTTTAGTCATTTCTTGAAAGGATACACCACTCATGATGATTGAGTCTGAGTCGTTGCTTGAGCCACGCACTTCATTAATTAAGTGTGCGTTGGTTCAGTGGATAAGAGGCGGGAAACCAATCCCTATTTAGATCTTCCTTTTTGCATAGATTACACTTCAATTTCTTTGTTTTAGACATTCTGCTTTAATCCTCTTTTGATTGAAAGTTTGTTCACCTTTTTTATGGCTCGCCAAAACCATCTTGACGATGAGCTTTTAGCCAAAGGCCTCCAGTTCTTTGAAGATAGGTCAATTTTTTAATTGGGCCTTGCTAAAATATGAAAGACGTTCGGGATCCCCGAGGATCTGCCATTCTATGCTCTAAATGATGATCAGACGTCGATGTTTCCTCCAGAAGGGTTCGTATGTTTGCACCGCTGGATACTTCAAACTGGATTTCATTTTCATGTTCTTGACGAGATCTGGGGCTTCTTAGATTTCGTTGGAATCCCTTCTACCTAGTTGGTACCCAAAAAGTACAGGATTATCCTTCTTATTTTGATCAGAACGAAGGATGTTGGTTTTCGTGTGACTATGCGGGTGATCCAGTTGTTGACTTCTCCTCGACTGAATGATCATGTCATTTGGAAGATGACGTCGCCAGCTTGCTTTGGGAAGTTGCCGAACAACTTCAAGTTCTGGAAGAAATATTGCTTCTTGGCTCATTCGAATTTGAAGTACTTCAAGTTCAACGATCGTCCGTTTGATCGGGAGTCCAAGCCATTTCATAAGTATAGCTTCACCCTTTGATTTCGTTGTGTCAATTATATGCTGATCATCGCATGTGTTTCTTTGTACGGAGGTTCCCTACTACTCCTATTTTTCCAGAGGAGCAAGACACTATGAAGGCATTTTGCGACATGCCGCGGATGAGGGTGGAGGATGTTATATGTCCTATTAACTTCAATCGAAGTTGGTTGTGGGCCAACTGACATGTGATTCCCACCCTTTACCGAACACCAAAGGTTAAGTCTGAAAGTGGAGCCCCTTCCAAAAAGACGAAGGCTTCCAAAGTGAAGGGATTTCTTAGACGCTCGCCTCCTTTGTAAGATCGAAGCGGTCTCTTGTTGGGACTGAGCCAACTCCCAAATGGTCTGCTCTAGTTAGGGAGGAGTGTGAACCTGACTAGCCTACCAGGTTGGAGGCCGAAGTATCTGGCTAGGAGAAGAACCACCTGCTAATCGCAGGGGTTGATGTTACGACGAAGCTGAGTATTGAGCAGGTTGAAGCTCTAAGCGAGAAGCTTGTGTTGGCTGCTATGGCAGCTTTTACTGGTGCTGACCAATCCAGAACCGTTTTACTTGAAAGTTCTGATGAGGATTCGTTTGAGGTCCCAGAGTTCAATCATTCCGCTGGTGGATCGTCTGACAGTGGTCGCGGTAGTGCAAGCCATCCCTTTGTAGTCTGTATTGTCCCCCATCCCATTCCAGGCCACATATCAAGGTGATGGATGGTCCGTTGGACAATTCGCTTCCTTTTTTTTCTTTGGATTCTGCTGAGCCATATCGCAATAAAAGGTCGGCTGCTGGTGACAAAGGAAAGGTTGTGGATGAGGGACTAGGTGCGGTGGCAACTACAAAACGCAGTGCTAGCTGATTCCGCATCCAGGATAACTCCATCCAGATGGGTGGATAAGTTTGTTTGCTCCGGACGTAGTAAACATGAGCAACCAGGCCTGACATCAGGATGTTGACATTTATTATGGCTCAAAAAGCACATAAGCAGGCGTTACAGCCGGCTGATGGACCACACTCTGAAACCCGAGGAGGATACGCTGGAAGGGCGTATGGATAAGGGTTTGAAGCACCATATGCTGGGGATGTCCCGTTTGAGCCAGGTGGTCGTCGCTAGGATGGAGGTTGAGGCGGCTCGTGAGAGGGTGTACACCATGGAGTGTGTCTACTCGACCGTGCAGAAGTTGTATTTTGATGCACTTTTCGAGATTGAGATGTTGAGAAAGTAGATTGAGAAAAGAAGGTTGGAATAGTAAGCCGTTGTTGCCGAGACTCGTAGGGTTCGTCTGGAAGCCTTTGAGTATGATTTAGTAGATGTGGTGTTCGCGAGGGATAGATTCAGGC
The DNA here is from genome assembly GCA_963556465.1 of Berberis vulgaris. Classification (NCBI taxonomy): domain Eukaryota; kingdom Viridiplantae; phylum Streptophyta; class Magnoliopsida; order Ranunculales; family Berberidaceae; genus Berberis; species Berberis vulgaris. Next base: position 59,978,469 of record OY747135.1, read on the forward strand.
AAGAGTTGGACGTGGTCCACCGTGATCTGGAAGTTGCACAGAAAGATGCAGCTAAGATGCACTCTGAGTTGCGATCTTTTGCTGAGGAGAACACCATGAAGAAGGCTGAATGGGTTGCCCAGAGATAGCAGTTAGAGGCCGACGTAGAATTCAATGCTTAGGAAGCCAGGAAAGCTAGAGACCAGCTTCGTGTGGAGCAACATGGGCTCAGCGCAGTTAAGAGTAACCTGGCTACGGAGCAGTCTCAAGTTGATATACTGACCAGCAAGCTGGAGCTGTTGTAGCGTGAACTTGCTAAAGCAAAGGTGCGTGAGGAAGAACTTCTCAAGGCACAAGGCAAGTGTGAATTCCATTGGGTCGTGTATGGGAGATTAGAGCTGCTGGCGCTAATGAAGGAAGAGCATCCAGAATGGGACCTTGCTTATTATAAGATGTCTTATGCAGATTTCAGAGTGGTCTCTGCGTCATCATAAGAATAGGGCAATCTGGATCATGGCACTCATATTGAGGCGCGTACGGACACAACTCCTACTTCTTCCCTTGTTAAGCTTAGTTCTCCCGTAACTATACCCCCTTCTGATGAGGAGCAGACTTTGTACACTTGCAATTATTTGTTTCAACTGTTATTGAAAACATGTTAATTTTGAGTATGCTTTGTACCCGCATTGTGTTCGGTCTCCTTGTCGCGCACTTTCCATTTTTCCTTGTCATTTTACATTGATACGAGTCTGGTTGGGTTAGCTTGAAGCCCAGTGGTCTGTTTGTTGTTGAGAGTTTGACCATTTATGTCGCGAATGATTCTGACCTATTTTTCTTTGAAGTCTCAAAATCACTATCGTTCGGTTACATCCAATAGTGGGTGTTCTGCGGATTTGGCAATGGGCTATGCGATTGCGGTTGCTGGCATGAGTGAACTGTGGTAGCCAAGCACATGCGTTGTATGTGAGCTAGAGCGCTAGTCCCGAGTCAGGTTTTCGGAGCTCAGGCTGACATTTCGTGTATCATTCATCTGTGTGTCAGCAGGTTGATTTTTTAGTTGGCTCGAGTGGCCACTGTTGATAATAGAATGTCAGCCTGGGTGAGCATGAAGATACTGCTTGAACTGTAATTTATTTCAGCGACCACTGTCTTGAGAGGGAACGGTGGTCGCGTGGCGAGTCATTGACATCAATCGTGAATGACTGGGCTTCCACCTATCGAACCATCTACACCCACGCATATTACTGGTTTGGGATGTGAAAATTCGGAGATCGTGGTCTGTTGAAGAGCAATGATCCCGTGGCGAGCTGTCGACATCAGTCCAGGACTGACTAAGCTCCCACTTTCCAAACCATCTACACCCGCGAGGAGTGAGTTTCAAGTATGGGATGAGGGATTTGGCGACCATGGTCTGTAGAAGAGCAGTGGTCCTAAGGCAAACCGTCGGCATAAGTTCGAGACTGACTAGGCTCCCACCTTCTAAATCATCTACACCCGTGTGCATCAAGCTACAAATTTGGGAGTTTTCGGGGACCATGGTCTGTAAAAGAGCAGTGGTCCCCTGGCAAGCCATTGGCATCAGTTCGGGACTGACTAGGCTCTCATCTTTCAAACCATCAACACCCGCATGGAACGAGCTACAAGTCTGAGAGTTTGTAATTCGGCGACCATGGTCTCTAGAAGAGAAGTGGTCATGTGGCGAACCGTCAAGATCAATCGGAACTGACTAGGCTCCCACTTTCCAAACCATCTACACCCGCACACAGTAGGCTACAAGTCTGGGCTTTGACCAAAAGTTGTCGTTGTTAGTCGTCACTAGCTAGGCTTACCTGATCGGGTTCGGCGATCGTTGTCCACGAAAGGGCAATGGTCACTGGCGAGTCGTCATCACAAGGCGTAAAAGCGCTTATTACACTTCCTAAGCCATCGACAGTCGTGCAAGGCGAGCTAGGTGTCGGGATTAACCAGAAGCCATCGTCATCAGTCAAAACTGACTAAGCTTGTCTAGTTAGATTGGGGCCCCACCTATTGCCGGCATGCGAGCCTACTTCCACAGGCGGAGTGCATCGTGCGGATTAGTTTCCTTTTGAAGAAAAAGAAGCACCTTAAATCAGCTGGTGATATGCAGGTGTGATCCATGTTTTAGAAGTGACTAGGGTTTCTACTGCTCGTGTCAGGCACATGGTAGAGTACAGCTTGAATAGTGGGCTGAGCCCATGGGCCCATAGAAGAAGAATTAGGGCTTGTCGTAGGATCAAAATGCGACGTGTACAACGTAGATTGCATGGTGACACGCGTACAACATAGATCGCGAGATGGTTGAGTATCAGTTACTCCCCCCAATTAATGGGATTGTGTGCAACATCATTATCTTCTACAGAGTGCACCTCTTCAGATGATCTTGCTCAAATAATATTCTTTAGGTTTTCTAAGGGCTGAAGGGAAATCTCTAATGTTGTAGTCTTCGAATGTTCTGACATTTGCGCAAATGAGTCATGATAAGACTTGTTGTTATGCGTGGTCACCTGCTTTGGGTGAGCACCCAATTAGCTCACTGAGACCTTGTAATTTCTTCTCTTATTGCGAAGAAGAGTTAAAGACTCCCTCCCAAGGGACGAGTTTGTCATTTATTCGCAACACTTCGGTGTTACCTTGTGCCACTTTGTACGTCAGGAGATACTCCATGCGGCTAGCTTATGGTTGATCGAAGTGTTTCCAGATGCGTCATTGCTTTCGTGGGTGGTATCTCTAAGTCACCCCGAGTATTGCGCATGGGAGAAGTGTCCTTGCTTGGCAGCACTGTGAGACCTTAATTGTCTCGTCGCTTGTGGCCATCTTTGTTTGTCCTCTTCAACCTCCTTCGGGAGGCCTGATGCTGGATTGAAGATGTATATAGCTTGTTGCAAGGTCCATATTGCAGTATGCGGGTAGTTGTTTTGGGGTGATTTGGCGGCCCAATTAGCTACGCTTGTCCTTTCAGACCCTTTTTGCACATTTGCCCTTATTCATGGGACATCTTCGGAGGAGGAGTCGCTGAACAGAATCTACTTTGGATACCTTTGTTGTCGCTTCTGAATCTTCTTCTGGAGTCGAAATGTTTAAGCGATTCTTTAATGTATGTCGCATTGGATTCAGATGCATGTAGTTTGTAGTTTTTTTGTACCCGCCTCTGGGCGATCGTTGTTACATCTTTCCAGTAATCAATAGAGTGTGTTAGTATAATTCTCTTTTATTTCTTAAATCAATAGAATTAAAACTCTACATTGATTATGGAAAGGAAACTAAACAACTTAATAGACTGACTGTTAGCGAAAAGAGGTCTACCTAGCCCTGAAGTGAATTCGCATGGCCCTTCATGGATCTTTAGTACCTTCAACGAACTGCCAAGTTTCGTTGTGGCAGTTGAGGTTACTAAAAATTAAACCTTGCATAGTAGGTTCCTTCTACGCCAACTGATAGTCGCGGAGTTGTGCTCTCGTCTGCAATGACCTCTCCGCTTTGTTGGGTTGACGAGCGGATTGCTCCTATGATGCTTGAATGTTTTTTGCTGCTAAGTTGAGCCACTGTTGTTGGGATTTTGTCTCCGTGTTGGTGGAGTGACTTTTCCACAGTTACTGGGTCTGGCTTTGTTCAACTTGTCCTGTGGGCTCCATTTGGATTTGGGAACATTCTATTTGCTTCAATGCAGCATAATGGAAGCCTTGTGTCATAGGTTGGTCCTAACAATTGTCCCTTCCGAGTGGTTAGCGGTATACTTGACGCACTGGTGAAGGGTGGAGACTACTGCTTCCATTTGGTGAAGCCACGGTTTTCCCAGGATAAGGTTAAAGGTTGACAATGCGTCTACCACCATGAAGTCCAAGAACAAGACCTTTCTTAGTCGTGACTCTCCTGCCACCACTGCTAATCTTATCTTCCCAATCGAAAAGCATTTCTCTCAACTGAATCCAATCAGCAGGTAGTTGAAGGATGTCAGGTTCTTTTCCTTGAAGTCCATGCTTTGGAACGCATTGTAAAACAAAACGTTGAGGGAGTTTCCCGTGTCCACCAAGGCCCTTTTCACTTCCCACCTTGCGATAGATACCGAAATGACAAAAGTACCATTGTGTGGTGCGCGGGCACCTTCGACGCCCTTGTCTGTGAAGGTCAAGGTGGCGATGGGGCTCTGCACCCTAGAGTAGTATACATGTTTGTCCTCTTCTGCAGTATGTGTCCGCATCTCCTCTAGGGTCCGTTTTGGGACCTATTCGATTGGTTTTCTTCGGCTCCGACTCCGTGAACGAAGTATATTATGCCCGGAGTCTCCTTCTCAATCTCCTTGACCGTCTCTCCCCATTCCCTTGGTTGGTTTTGCCGTTTCTCTGAACCCAGGAATTCCTTTAACTTGCCATGGAAAATCCAGTATTCGATCTCATACCTTAAACTCTTGCAGTCATTGGTGTCGTGGCCACCCTCCTTGTGGTATGAGCAATACTTGTTGTCACATTTGGAGGGGTCTCCGCACTGCTTTGGGGGCCACTTCAGATCTTCCCAGTTTTTCATGGAATTGAGGGGGGTCATGGATCTAGATCCAACGTAGTTGGAAACTTTCTCTGGCCGGGCCCGGCCAGAGTTTGACATGTTGTCGTTGCGCTTTCGCTTATTCCTTTCTTCATCTTCTAGCATTTTCACCTCTTTTCTATATCTAAAAATGGAGGATTTCTTCTCTACTTCAGTTTCCTTCTTCCTTGTTCTCATCTCTTCCAGAGTGATGTACCTCTAGGCGCCCTTCAAGAGTTCTGCCATATTCAAAGGGTTCCAAGGTGAGGAAGTCGTAAAACTTTCCCTCTCTTAGGCCCGTGGTAAAAGCCATCACGGCTGTGTTGTCGCTGTAGCCGTCAATGAGCATCAGCTCATCATTGAAGCATGTGACATACTCTCCTAGCGTTTAGTTGGACTTCTGCCTCAAAGAGAGTATGTAGTGTGGGCCTTTCCTGATCTGCTGGCTTTCAACAAAGCGCGTCAGGAATTCCTTGGCTAATTTCTTGAATGAGTCAATCAACTTTGGCGAGAGGTTGTGGAACCATGTCAGTGCTAACTTTTTTAGGCTAGTAGGGAACGTTATGCACATCACCGACTCGAAACCTTCTTTGAGACCCATTACATGCTGATAATGGCGCAAATGATCGAACGAGTCGGTGGTCCCGTCATAAAAATTGAGCTTTGGAGTTGTGAACTTCTTTGGAAGAGCCTCGTTCATGATGCGGTCCATGAATGGTGGAACAGAGAGGTGGTATATCACGTCTGGGTCGTGAGCCCCTCTGTGAAGTGGGGGTTCTGTAGGGCGAGCCTATCTACCCTGAAGGTCGGGTCCGTGTTAATTGCGTTGTGTTCTCTAGTCCAATAAGAACTAGCGAGGGCTTGACTCTCCTGTGCCTTCTTTCTGTTGTCTTCGGGAGATTGGGGCCTGTGTTGCTCCTGATCTCTATTGGCAGGTGGAGGGTTTTGTTGTATGAAAGCCTACACTGCTTTAGCGATCTGTTGTATTTGTGACGACAACAAATCTATCCTGGGGTATGTAGTTGTTGTTGCTGGTGCGAGGGTGTGAGCTTGTTGCCTGTGTGTCACCGGCACCGTTGGGAGCGGTGGTATAGCGCCAGTCTGAGTGTTTGACATGTCCCCTTGTTCTCCATTGTTGCGTGATCTGGTGGTCACCATCTTCTTGTATTCTGAAGGGAGATGATGCTAGTAATTAGTTAGAAACCTTGTCTTCCCCACGGACAGCGCCAAACTGATGCAGTCGATTTTCACTCTCTACTTTGACGTTGACCTACTAACCTACTGACCTAGACAAGGAACGCATGTGAGCCATGGACTACCGTTGTGGTGGTCGATGGCACTCCGATGCTAAAGTCAGAAAGGGATCTGAGAAAGGCGTAATGATGTAAACAAGGAATTTGTAGCGTACCTTAGCTTACCAACCTCGTGTCTTATTTATATTGTTGGAATTATGTTTCGACCAGGCCATCGATGGTGTAGTTTATGGAAGAAGATTTTTGTGGAGATCTTTTTGTAATTAAGATTTGTGCTGTGAAGGGAAGTTTTCCTGTTAGATTTGTGCTCCTAGATACGCAAGAAATAGTTCCCAATAAAAGTGTTGTCAATAAATAGAAGTTTCCATGTGCAACGTATACTCTGGTATTTGCTTCATAGTTGGAAGCAAAGTGTTGTTATCTTGTCTGTCCGAAGCTGATCCTCGAGATACTTGCCTTAGTAGGGCTTACGAGTGTTGGGGATAGCTGTGAGACGCGTGGGCTTAGTAGGCTGTAATGATTTGGGTCCATCTGGGAGACTGCATTGTGAGGGCTTAGAACCGCTTGAGCCGGATCAGTGTTGGCTGATGCTTGGGCCTGTTAATTCTCGAGATCATCAAGACACGTGTACAGTGTAGAAGAGAGGCCATTTTGGTATGTCATCAAATATGATGATGTGGCGACGCACGAGCACAAGAGTCTTATTAGCCAACCGTCCATGACAACCGCTAATAAGATTGCGAGCACTTTCCTGCAAATCAACCTCAGAATACCATCAAAACTTCTCGGGCGCAACCAAAACCAAATGAAAAGCGGAGGGAGTAGTATGCAATCCCAAGGCCCCAACAACAACAGGAGACACGGGGGTTTTTAAGTCCGGGCTGGAATAACAACTCGATCCTCCAATGACGAATCGTATTCAAAGTCATCAAAAGCCTTGGTGCTATTCGGATTCTTAGATTGCTCGAGTCTAAGTTGAAGCATTTTGTTTTTTATGACGCAAGAGTCATCAATTGTCAGGTTGGCAGAAATAGGCAAACCATACAAAGAGACAAGACTTTTCTCGCGATCGTCAAAAAAACGAGAAACCACTTTTTGCTCCTCTAAAGAGCTTGATTTATTTCCTCATCCTCTTGGCCAACTAAGTCGCCCGCACCACGACCTCCCTTTCCAGGAAGTATTGGAGGAGAGGGAGCCCTTATGGTATTGTGAGCTGAGCTTCTTTTTCAAGACACGACTATGGCTAATTGCCAACATCTTAGACGGTCTGGGAACTTTTTTTATTTCTAACAACCGAGCCAACACTCCCGGAGTCCCTAACAGCAACAGAGTCAATTCAGCCCACAGGTTCCTTAATGGAGCTCACTCCCCGGTCAACATTCGCATCACCGGCACATGCAACAGTTACCTCTGATGCGCGAACTACTGTAAGCTCAACGCGACCCTCCTCACCCGATGAATACAAGCCACTATGGATAATAGCATCTGGAGTAAGGAAATCTTCCACCGAAACTCAAGGAAGCTTGCCAAACAGATTACAGAACTCCCACTCCTCTAACAGCATAGATAATTTGACCTCTTAAGCTCTCGGAATGACCGCAAAATCTGATTTTTGCGCAACTTAAAATAGTTGGAGGCAATGGACGCATAAAACCAGAGCCTCAACCAACCCCCATACTCCTCTCGCAGACTCTTGAAACAAGATGGGGAACGAAGATAGCAAGTGCGGTTAGCGTTTACGCCAAACCCCCGCCAAGGAATGCAAAACCTTGACATTCACATGGATATCGGATGCAACGATCCTCGCTAAGGTTGCAATCATCACCTTCCAACCATTAGGAACTAGTTGGGCAGGAGCAATGCCCATGAAATCTAATAATCCTAGACGATCTCAGGAACCGAAAGCTTAAAGCCAGAATGAAACATACGGGGTACAAAGCGATGTATCCATGCTTGGGACGACAGGGATTGCTGCCCTCTTTAAGAGAATGATTTCGAGATCGGCCAGTAATGAATAATCGTGATGAATGCTATCCAAAGTCTCATGTGTCACCCGCTTAAGCGAAAAGAAAGCCTCACAAGCATCAAGAACATCGCCACTCAAAATCCTGAAGCTAGACATGGTCACAAAGTAAAGGCAAAAGAAAAAGAATCAACAACTGGAAATAAAGGGGTGTAAATAAGAGAACCCTGAACTCAACTCCTTCTTCTATAAAGGCGAGCAGCGAAAGGTCCGCTTTTGGGAGAATGTGCAAATTGTGACAATCGCATGAAATCCTAAAAATCACGTTGAAACGAGCAGATGGACGGAACATCGGAGAGACAGAAGCAGCAACAACTAGTAACAACATTAAATGCGCCGTAAAATTGAAATCGAAAATCCAACCGCTTCACAGTTAGTGGATACATGATAGCTAGGGGTGGGCACGGGACGGGATGGGACGAGATATACCCATCCCTATCCCATCCCGTTCATACGGGATCGGGAAGGGACGGGATGGGAAAAACCTCATCCCGACCTCGTCCCATCCCAAACGGGTTCGGGACGGGACGAGACGGGATCAACGTGCTAATCTGGAGAATGTAAGCTATCATTATAAAGTGCGTATGTGCTTTCAGTTGAGCTACTTATAAGTTATAACCTACTTTTCTATATCCCAACACAGCTTATAAATTCAAATGGAAAAATCCAAAGCTACGGGAAATCAATAAATCTGACTTAAACTAGCAAGTCCAACAATTTTGGTTCAGTTTTTTCTTTCAAAGATTCAATGGGGTTATAAAAACCAATAGGATCAGAGGCTTGAATCCTTTCAATATCATCTAATCCCATATTAAGGGATTTACAAGTTGAAGCATAAACAAAAATAAATAAATAAAAATAAAAAAGTTAGGCAAAAAAAAAAACAATAAACCTACTGTAACATGTTACTAGTTGAAGAACATATACACCGATATGTAGCAGCACATGTAAATACATACACGCTCTTCACCCTGTTACAAGTAACCTGTCAGGGTATTGGAAGACTTCTAACCATACAAAGACACAACATGATAAGTAAAAGCCACTAATACTAGTGTACTAAACAATATGTCAATGGAAAATGAGATCATAATTTCAGCATATCAGAACATGCAAAAAGCCAGTTAATCAAAGTGCTTAACACTAGGGTCCAAATTTTCTGACTTGCTCAAAAGATAACGGTGGAATAATTTAAAGTGTGGGGTACCATATGGTCCTTATAATGTCTAATGTCTATAAATAAAGACCTTGATCTCTCTCACAGTCATCAAGGCTTCTAAGCTAAAGATGGCAAATAGAGTGTTTGATCTTCTATCTATTTTTTGAGAGACAGTATATTTGTGTGAGAGATTCATTGAGATGCTAAAAAAGTAAAAATGTAAAAAGTATATTTGTATACTAATATTAAATAAATATTAATAATTAATATTAATAAATTAGTTCGGGACGGGACGGGATTGGCGGGATTGAAAATCTTCATCCCATCCCATCCCATTCTAGATCGGGACGGGACGGGATCGGGATGAAATTATTCAATCCCATTAAGACCCGGAAAAATCGGGACGGGAACGGGATCGCGGGATGGGATGCCCACCCCTACATGATACCCACTAACTAAACGGGCGAGTAGCTGATGATACATCAAAATAAACCGTCATCACAGCCATACACATGGCAGAAATCATCCATCACAAAGATCAGGTATCCCTCCTACTGGACCAACTCATAAAGCCCAAAGAGGGCAAAGCCAATCATAAAAGCCCAAACAAAGCCCATTAGAAGAAGTCATAAATAAGTCCCAAATCTAGGGCGAAATGAGTTCTCTCATAGAGAAAAGAAACGTTGCACAAAAAAGAGTTGAGGAGGGAGTTATGCCTCCACGGACGCGTCTTCATAAAGAATGTGACTATTACGAAGAATGTCTCCTTCCATTGCACCTCACATGCTTAAGTCACGTAGAGAATTAACCGTGACCATTATATAAAGTAAAGGGAATAATTGACCAAGGTATGACACTTTAACTGAGTTTTATCCAGATTACTTCCTTCTTCAACAGAGTAGCTGACTTAAGCATCAGAGTGCCTTCAGGCACAAAAAAGGTGGTATTTGGCAGTCTAACATTTGTTTTGCAGGTCAAACTTACAGGAGGACGAGATTTGGACGCATCAGAAGGTGTGTAATTAAGCTTTTTAATGGTACTATTGGTTCAACATGACACCCTGGTCCTTGGGTTGTGCCTTCGACACCCACCATCACGTTTGTTTCCAACTTCACCAAGGACAACTAAGTGCAAGGACCTCATTGATTAAATACCTCTTGAACTGGCTTGCTATGATGTGGAAAATAGTTTTTCTATGAATTTGATATGAAAATAACTGATACCGTGATATATTGATCATTGATTAAATACCTCTTGAACTGGCTTGCTATGATTCTAGGGATTCACAAATTCAGTCACGCCAAATTTCTTCGTTGTAAAAGGTATAAAAATCAATAGAACGTAAATACACCAATAAACAAAATTTTGTTTAATGCAAGGAACTTGAGTCGGAATATGCAATATTATAGCCAAGAGAAGGCGGGAACATATAATATAACCTTTCAAATACTTTCGGGTTCAAATCAATGCCAATAATCCTCGAGGCCCCATCAAGTCTTGCCCCTTTAGCAACCTAAAATGTAGGCAAAAAAGACATTAAAAGAAACTTCTTTGAAAGAAACAACGGGGAGTAAAATCTCTAGACGAAGGAGATGGAGAGCATACAACTAGGCCAACTGCTCTTTGTCCCAATATAATTACTAAAAAACCTTTCTTAAGTTTGGCACCATTCAAGGTAGCACCAAGACCTGCATTTGTAAGCCATGTCGAGCATTGCATTTGAGAAATAGTCTTGGGATACTTTTTTGGTTGAATCTGATCTAGAAAAAACAACATACATAACAATACTCAAGAAGACAAAATAGTATTTCTTTACTTTCTTGTCGGTTAAGGACTAAAGAAACTCCTCTCCTTTGTAATAATAATAGCTTGGAAATGCACCAAATTAAAAGTCCTCTACGCCATTGACTTTATAGCTATGGGAAGAAGAGTTTATGGTTTAGCAGTGAGCAACTTTCGTTACAAAATAGATTGTTTCGATTCCGATATTGGGAACGAGGGTTTATGCTTCAGCAGCAAGCAACTTATGTTATAAAAGATATGGTTTCAATTTTCGATTTCGGTATTGGGAAATAGGGTTTATCTTTCTCTGTTTGGATTTGATATTAAATAAACAGATTTGGGATGAAAGAATAGAAGAAAACAGAATGGAAGAAGAAAAGAATTGGTGGCAGAAGAAGGATAAAACTAAAGAAGAAGATGAGAACACTATCATCTGCGCTACTTCGTTTTTCTTTGGTCTCCGTTCATTGGCGCTGAGATTTATTCAATTTGTACAGGGGCATTTTTGAAAAAAAATCAACATGATGGATAAAGGCAGTTGTTTCGCTGTAGTTGAACCCAACTTTCATTACAAAAGATATGTGTACGTTGTGGAAGATTAGGGAGGGCAAGTCACGTGAAGGCAATGTCGATGCGCCAGAAAAGAAAAAAGGTGAGGTGGTGGTAGGAAATGGTTCTCTCGGGTATGAGAAAAAATTGAAATTGAACCAATTTGCATTAGATTTCGGTTTTAATTGGTTCGGTTTGATTCAGTTTAGCGAGTTCGATCGATTTTCAGAACTTAACACTCCTACTTGTGATACCATCTGCCACAAGTCTATCAAAAACCCAAATATAAAGTTGTAAAACCTAAGGTTGTGTTTAGTTGTATTTGAATAAACTCACTAGAAAACTAAGAGAAAATAGTAGAAGGGCAATAGGAAAAAAGAATCTTTAGGTGCTTGCTACCCACCTTCTATTTTTTCATTCTATTTCTATGTTTTCTTTTTAAAATAAAATGAAAATTCGCTATGGATATAATTTTGGTTTTCTTCGAAAAATATAATGTGAGAAGATGTTGTCTTAAGTGTTCTTCAAAGTTTTTCTCTTTTGGAATCACTTCTTGTTCCTGGTATTAGACCCCTAATCTTCCATTACCGAGTAAAAAATTATTTTTCTCATCTAGAATTAATAATTTTTGGCTTTCTTTAAGGGTTTTTTTAGTTTTCGATATTGATTCTGTTCGTTATCTTTAACACTACTTTGTAACTTCTTTGGAAAATAACCTACTTAAGTTGAAACAAAACAATTTATTTCGGCATTGTTCTTGCATGTTGTCTCTAATTATATTCCTCCTATTCTTCATCTCTACGATTCTTCCTCATCCTCCACTTTGTTATTGTCACTTCTCTTTTCTTTTCCAACTATTTATTCCTCACTTCTTTCATCTCTTTCCAATACTTCTACCATCCAATACTCCATTCCTCATCCTTCATACTCAGTAGTACTCCTTACCCTTCAGTACTTTGTTCCATTCTAGTCGGTCTTTTTTTAATGAAAAAACACTCCAATGTGTGTCAGTGTGGGTTTATTAACTTAAAAGAATGCAATAGGAAGGGACATAATGAACTTGGCTCGTGTACAATAACCAAACATCCTAAGTACGAAAAGCTAATGCACTCATGACCAAGGATGCTCTTACACTTGAGCTCCCCAAAACAAACACAACACTGAAATCTTTTGATTCTAACATTTGGATACCTAACTGATGCCGGGCAGAATAGTGATTATCCTGCGGGCTAGTTCAACAGACAATTCACAAGGAAGGATACAAGAGATTTGCCCAAAAACACAGAGGAAATAACTCTAATTTTTAATCAAATTACTCAAATTAAAGGTCTCCCTAAAATCATCCCACAAGCCGGTTTTATAGCTAAATTTTACCAAAATTAGCAAAACCCCAATAATCATGCTAAAACAAAATACGTAATAAAAGAAATATACTGCCAGAAATCTGGCCCAAATTGGGTTCAGAATCACTTCCTAAACTATAATTGAAATATTACTATAAAGGAAAAAAAAACTACTAAAATTAACAAGCAGTCTATTCCTAAAAGAAAATAATGTATAATCCTAAAAGAAAACTAAAAGACTCCTAATTAAATTGAAAGAGTATGAATAAGTTATTTAGTAAATAACTATGAGAGAAAATTAGGAACCCTAGAAACCCAAATTAGGAACTCGAAACCCAAATTTAGGAACCCTAGAAACCCGTCTGCATCACTAACAAAATGAATCTCTTAAGGGGGCTTGAACCTGATGTATGGAACTCCTCTTTTTCCAACGAAATCACTGTTCTCAGCTGACTTGAGATATCGCCCAATACACTCTTGAGCTATAAGAATGTCTCGCCTTGTCAGCTAGCCAAAACCATGGAATTCAATAACTTCCTAAAAACCATTGTTGCACAAGATTTGAATATGTTTGTATTTGAATTTTTGAGATGTCATGTTCGATACAAATGAGTAATCCCATCAACAAACTTTGAGTTTCAGCAACATTATTTGCAATTGCGCCAAAAAGGGAGAAAAAACAACAATACAATCTCCTCGATCATTTCGAATGATTCCACCCCCAGTTGCAAATTGTTTTTTATGACCCGTCTATGTTTAATGCATAAGCACTCTTTGGTCTTTCCCGCTGCACCATTATAGGACAAAGTTGATGCATCTAGACTGGAATAATTGCTAGGAGTTGGAATCCATGAATCCACCTTTCTTCTGAAACCTTACAAGGCTTGACAATTTCAATTAATTCTAAAACCCAACCTCAAACTTTTCTTACGACATTAATAACTACGCTTCGTGTGTTATAATTTCTATCATTGCGTTCAAGACAAATCTCCCACAAACCACACACAACAATAATATAACTTAATTGGCTTGAATTTGTGTCGTCAAAGGACTTCCACTTACTTACCATGTCCTACATGTTAACAATACGCCTAATATCTGGCACAAAATTAGATCCAAAGTGCAACCATATTCCCCTTGCGAGTTCGCTATTAACAAGAATGATTAATATTTTCTCAATTATGATCACTTGGGGAGCAATAACATTTGGAAGGAGTAGGAGTATCGATCTTATTAATGTTATTGTCTACCAAAATTACCCCGTGTAACACTTTCCACACAAATATCAACTTCTTCGTGGGGATGAATTGTTGCTATATGGATTTAAAATTTCCTTGCAGAATTCCTTTTTTCCTCGAGACTTCATAGGTTGTTTTCACACTAAAAACCCATCAGTACTTAGCCCCCATCTTCTTTCATCTTTTGATAAACATATAAATGAGACATTTTACACCCCTAAATATACAATTGCTAAGTTCAATTATCTAAATATCTCATTATGTGTATTTTCTGTGTTTTGTAGAATTCAAGGACTAATCTCAAATCATACACAAAGTGACATAATAAGGCTAAGTTCAACAACTAGGAAGCTCATTGGAAGTTCACACATGCATTGTCTTTTAGATTTTAGTATCTTTCCATGAAAGAATAACTCCAATATGACTTTTTAGATTAATATCTTTCCATTTTAATATATTAGAGAAACATGTTTAGTTAGATTGATCTTGTAGCTTGATTATATCACGAACCAATGAGGTAAGGTAGATATTTTGTATTTCATTATATAAATTCAACTCATGTTTTCTTATTCTACTTCTTAAGCTCAAGATTAGATTAGTTTCTAAACTTTGCAATTTCTCTAACAAGCCAATAAGTACAATGCTTTCATATTATTAGTATAAGTTTCATTGTGATTTGTTAGATACTAGCATATTATCCATGTCGTTGGTACTCCGCATACACTTTTTTTCCTTCAAATTATAATGCATTGGACACCCTCACGACCATCTCCACCATTTCCCTCAATTAGTTTCAAGACAAAAACCATATTTTAGAATGCAAACTAATTTTTTTTAGGTGCATGCCTATTTTACAGTAAAAAATACTAATTTTTTAGGGTCAAATTGTTTTAAAATTAGAAATGCTTGAATGTTCGAGGTTCTTTGTTTTTTAATTAAAATGTTCGTCAATTTTTTTGAAAAATGTTATACTTAGGCATGAAAATATTAAAAATACTTTCATGTTTTAATAATAATATACATATTTTAAAATTTTATGCCATTGTAGTGATCATTGGTTTTGTTGGAAAGATCTTTAAAATTACATTTCAACGATCTTAAGTTTACCAAAATTTTAAAAGTACGTAGATAGTTATAATAATTAAAACAATTTAGAAAAAACACATTTTAAAACCTCCACAATTAATCATCCCAAACTTTGATTTTCGAAAATATGGAATTCATGGTCTTTGCTTGAATGTGTCTTAATATTGAAAACACTTACGATGTGAAGTGCATTAGATTATAGTTTTTTGTTTTTTTTTTGAAAAATGCATATGGCATGAAATGCATTTAAAACTTCAAGCATTTGTATTATTGATTGGTTTTAAAACTTTAAGCGTTCGTATTAGTGATTGGTTTCATTGGAAAAATTTTCACCATCAACATCTTCCACAACTTTCAGTCCTAACCGTTTTTTATCTCCAACTTCAAACATCATTCTGATTTATTATATAGATTAGGGTATTCCCCATACCGTTGGCACGATAAAAGTTTAAAATTTGTCAAAATATTATAACCCTTGGGATTTCAACACTACCATCATCAACAATTGAAGAAAAAAAAAGAAACATAAAAAATGTTGGGTATGGGAATCGAACCCATGCACTCTTGGTGCTTTGAGTTCTATGTAATCCGTTAGATTCATAAATTTGGTTAAATCTCAGTCGTCTTTTATCTCCCACCTCAAACGCCATCCTATTTTGTGTGTGTATATATATATATATATATATATATATATAGGTGTTCCACATTGGTGGATTCCTTTTATACTTTTAAATCCATATTTGATTTTTAGGCTAATAATATAACTTAGGCTTCAAATCAGTTTGCTCGTAATGTCCTATTTTCCATCCTAAGGTGATATGAGAATCTATATTACAAATCAGAAGGGTGTTTTAGGTTGGAGATAAAAGACGGCTAAGATTTAACCAAATATATGAATCTAACGAATCACATAGAACTCAAAGCACCAAGAGATAACACTACAAGAAAAGTCCTCATTTATAGCATTTTTTTTTCCAAAGTGCTATGAATACATCACACACTCTCATTCATAGCATTTCTCATCAATAGCATTTTTTAAATTTTGCTATGAAAAATCAAAATTTAATGGTTTTAAAAATGAAAACGCTATCAAATTTTGGGCGGGGTTTTTGGCGCCGCTCAAAAAAAAAATTTCGCCCGATTTTATCTCTTTTCTTCTCCAAATTTCACTCAAAACGCGAGAATCCCCCAAATCTCTCTTCTTCACTTCTTCAGATCTTCTTCTTCTTCACTTCTCCATATCTTCTTAACTTCTTCTTCTTCTTATCTTCAGATTTCTCTCTAGTTCTTCTTCTTCTTCTTCGCATCTTCTCCACATTCTTCTTCACGTTCTGATCCCTCTCGTTTCGAGGAAGAGGGCGGTTCTAGACAGAGAGATCCAGGAGAAACCTTGGCTCGCTTAAGAAAGGTTTCAACTTGCCAATGCCCCTTTTCCTTTCTCCTCTTCTTCGCAGCAAACCATGGCTCAGTACCTCCATCTCTTCAACAACAACAAGGTTAGCTTCTTCTTCTGATAGATGGGGTTTACTTCTTCTTCTTTTGGGGTTCTTTTTGTTGGATTAAGAAGAAATTTATGTTTTTTTAATGGATTTCATTCACTGTTCGAAGCTCTAGGGTTTTTGAAATTGAAGTAAAAATCCGATTTCATTCACTATCTGAGCCTCTTTTGTATGTTCTTTCTTATTATGAGAAACTTCATTGTTTCCCAATTGTCATGGTTTCACTAATGGGAACCCTAAAGTTAATGAAACAATTTCCCCACAATTCAAAGTTTACCAATTTCATAACTCTCTTAGCAGTATCGTCTTTCAGAACATTGTGTGTTGTAGAAGGGCAGCATACATCTGAGCTTACCTGGTCTTCATCATAAGTTCAGCCATCTCCATTTTTTCAAGTTCATGTATCAACATGTTAATGTGTTGATACATTAAAAATTGATGTGGTAATTGCATTATCTTCCCCTAACTTAGCCAGAATGAGGCATGACTAGATAATCATTAAGTTGATTTCCATCAATATCAATTGCAACTAATGCAGAAAATTATTTACAGGTATGTTGTCAATGGACAACCCACCCTAGGATGGTTCTCCATCGACTATACCCTAGCCAACTTGCAAAATGTTACCTCTAAGTAACTGGCCAATTATAAGTTGTTTTGACCTTATTTACTTATCAGGTTTGGCAACCTAGCATCTGAGAAACATTTAGGTACTAAAGTATATTATCTACATACTAGGTTTGATAACCTCATATTTTTGTAATTGTGTTGCTATTCGAGATAAATTTTGAATAATGCTTAGGGGTTAGGGTGTATAAATTCATTTGTTCATATTGTCTTAATTTCGAATAACATTATCATCAGTACAACTCTTAGAAATTTTAAAGATTTAAAATAAAAATCTATTTGAGATAAATTTATACGAAAAGTGGATGTATAAGTTTAAATCTTACAATGTGAAATCAGTACTTACAGATTCTTTGTCAATTGACAGTAATGCAAGGCGTCACATCACGCACAGACAAATTTGACGGTAATCTATACACTGTTCTTACTGTGGAACAAGTTGCAGATATTAAACTAGGCTTATGGTTGAATATTCAGGTAAGCTAAATGAATTACAATTTTTCGTCTATTCAGGTAATCTATAGATTCTTAATGCAGAAAATTTTCGATTATTGAGATAGGCATAGTTTATTGTCATCTTATTAACTATAAGCATTGGACCATCTACAAGCAACTGTTTGGTAAACATAACAAGTTTCGTTCTATGAAGATTTGCTTCAAAACTAGGTTCAATTGAGTCGATGAGACAAAGTATGGTTATTCATTACTATGTTCAGAATTCTATTTCAGTTTCAGTCCTTGTTGATAGCAGGCTTTTCAAACTGCTTTTTATTTGATTCTAACGTGAAAATTTTATTGCAGATTGCTTTTCTCACACAAGCAAGATTAGTTCTGGAAAGGTATGTCGCTCATTATAAAAATCAATTTCTTTGCAGTAAGTTATATAAATATAGATTAAAATGTTATCCAGTCTAAGTTTATTACTGGTATTTAGTCTTATACCTCCTAGCTTGTGCTTCAGCAACGCTAAAAATAATATCGCATAATGGAGCTAGTGGTGTGTACCCGGGTTCAACGGATCTTGCCTATGTTTGGCACCATCTTCAGCTTAATTGGGATGGCCATGGACAATGATTTTCAAGTAAATTCCTCTGAAATCTCTGCACTTCGAATTACTCTGAATTTTTATATTGTGTATGGGAAAACACATCTATAATGGTCAAAATCCCTTAGTTCTGCCTAAATCTTCATATCAGATTAACAACTCTGTGCTCTCCCTAAAGATCATACCATTGGATGAATACTGATGTGTGCATCAATATTCATCCGACAGTGTACACCATGATCCTACCAATGATGTATAGCATTATAAACATCTAAAAATCACCACATAGAGTCAAACCCCATTAAATCCGCCACGAGATACACATCAGGGTGAGATTGTCAAAACTCTACACCCCAAGAGAGCTAGCAGAATTTACACTAACAAATATCTAAAAGGTGTGCTTTGTGACATCAAACTTAATTTCTTTGATTCCTTGTGGTTGTCATTCATCCAAGTAGTTCTTAACATAAAACCTGAGTAATTTCTTTGGTTCCTTGTGTCTTTATGACCTCCCTTTGATGGGTCCTCTTGGAAGTTCTTTAAAATTATATTAGTTAGCTGGATGCAATATCAAGCTAAAGGGCCTTAATTATCTAAAATGGTTAGCTAGAGATAATAAGAACAATTTTCTCACTTGTTCTTCAAGTTTTTTCCAAAACACCCCTCACACCTCCACCACCACTTTTGGTGCTTAGAAGCCTTAGTTTTTGGTTCTAACAGATACCCATTTGAGCTTAACAAAAGAACTTGAAAATGGAAGAGAAGTTTGAAATAAAGAAAACCAACTTCTTTATCCTTCTTGATGTTGTTGGTTCTACTTCTTTTGTATTTATTGCTTTTTTATTTCCACTTCATCTCTATTTCTAAACTACTGTGTACCAATTCCTTTTAATAACTACAGTCATAATGTAGGGCTACATAAAGTAGCATATACTGATTACATGCTTCATAGAGTAAGAAATCAAGACCGAATCTTGGTATCTTTGCTCCCCACTTGGCAATCATGGCCATTTGATAGTTCAAAAGGAAAACCAGGGGTTAGGTTGGTTAGTATGATAGTAGCCTATTACTATTGTTGAACTGAATGATTCCCATGTAATGGTTTTATTTAGTTTTTAAATCTTTTTGTTTAGATCAATATTTTAGGCCTTCACCCTTCTTGTGAATGAATTGAATACTCCTGATGATGACGTCGTAATACCTTGTTGTTGTGTTGTTCTCAGATCTGATCTGATCTGAACTTTGTCTGTTGATATTCTTTTCCTTGTATAGATTTGGACTATAGGTGACTCGAAGTTATAAGTTAAGCTGGACTAATGAGTTCTGAAAATGTTGTCCATATAATAAGGTAAGCGAAGTTATAAGACATTCCCATACTTGATTCAAATATGGATGTTTGAAAATGTTGTCTAAATGTGGATGTTTGATTCAAATATATAAATGCTTTTTTGTTTCAGGCAGACCCAACAGCAGCTTTAGAAGAATACCTTATCTCCATACTTGTTGGATTATCAAGGCATTCCCCAACAGGTGCATATGCCATCATCAGATGCCCAGGGCTTGTTCAAACAATTGTTGATAGGTTTATCACTAATTAAAGAGACAATGAAAATACATTCTTCAAAAATAAAAGCCATGACACTATTAAAGGTAAGCATGAAACACTCAATCTGAGGCAACTTTATTACTTGGTCATATCATGAAGTTTGTGATCAGATGTGCGTCACTGGCTCCACTTAATGTTTTTGAAACATGAGTAATTAATGATGGGGACTTTTTAATACTAGAAGTATACTGGTCACCTCCATGACGTCAATTCTGTTGGCATGGCCCATTGTGCAGTCTGTTGAGAAATTTGGCAGAGGCTGTCCTGCATGCTCCTGGGACTGGACCTGGTTGGGGTGTCTCAGGTGGAGGGTTCTGCTGTTTCTTTTCTTCTTTTATTTGTTTGTTTGTTTGTTTTTTCCTATTGCTTTAGTGAATATGTGCCTCTAGATAAGAAAATGAAAATAAAGAAAGAGGAAAAGGTTATCATAAAGTCAGTTTTACTAGCAACTGAATTGTCAAGTATGTTATTTAAACTTTTAGTTAATTTGCTTGTTGGTTGAAGTGTTTCATCTGCAACAGCTTCAGCTGTTGTAGTCACTGGAAAAGCAACTACGGAGAGTGTTTCATCTGCAACAAATCATCATGAACAAGAAACTAATACTAATGTCATTGCTCTTGCTAAGAAGCCTGATGAAGATGAAGATATCGCGTGTGCTCAAGTGCGAGAAAGGTGTGTTCACTGTACTTGTAATGAGTAATTTAGTCCAAATATGAAGCCACTGACTTTACTAGGAATTGAATTGTCAAGTATGTTATTTAAACTTTTTGTTAATTTGCTTGTTGGTTGCAGTGTTTCATCTGCAACAACAACTTCAGCTGTTGTAGTCACTGGAAAAGCAACTACGGAGAGTGGAGGTTCGTCTGCGGCTGATATGAGTCAAGGTTGGTGTGATATTTGGTTTATTAATTTATGTTTTCGGGAAATTACAATGCCTTGTCAAAACATGTTTTTAACTTGATGCTTCAACAGGAACTGAATTGTGCACACCAAAGCCACAAATGCTTCCTAAGAGAGGTGATCCACGACTCACCGGCCCTAGAACTAACCAAACAGCTAAAAAGATAGCTAGTTTGGTTAAAAACCCATCTGCTCTGAAACTCAGAAACCAGTCCCAACTATCACAAATGAAATGTGGGAAGCCAACGCCTGTGAGAAGGTTAGTGTTTATTTTATTTATTTTTGGTTCTATTACAGTTGATGTCTCACGGATATATCTACTCACGTAAGTGAAGAAACTAATTGGACTTGTTAATATTTCATAGTGCTACTACCGCAAAAAAGCCAGTTAAAGCGTCTGATCATTTTATTCAAGAAAATCAAACAATTAAGAGGCAGAAACTGGAAGGTGGAAGAACCAGACAGGTTAGTGTCTTAAAAGATTGCTTCTCTTTTTTCGCAAGAAATCAAGCACTGTTTGTTATACTAGAGTTTTGGGTTTGCTAATATATTGTTGCTATCCCAGATTTTAAATCCCAAAACACAAAATCTGCCCCACAAGTCAAGACCTGGTGTTCCTGCAAATTCGTGTTTATCGGGTAGCAAAACTCGCAAAGAGGACAGAAAGGTTTGTCTCTGAACTCTCTTGTTTGATTTCCATTACAATGAAGTAAAAACTGTTTCGATGGGTTTATTGACTTCGTAAATTTTGATTCATCTATAGCTTTACGTTCGCAAACAAGCACAAGCACAACCTTATGTTTCACTAGCAGAAATGGTGAATAAATTCCAGTCCAGTACAAGAAACACATCTCTACCTCAGAAAAACTGCTCTCTTTCACATGTAATGAATTTAATTCACTCACTATTGGACCTGTATCTATATGATTCTTCTTTCCACTTGCATGTTTAAACTCTTAAATAACAATTTGAGTCTCTGATGATGATTCAGGATGATGCAGCTTCCGTGAATCATAGGAAGCCGAAGCTCGCCCTGACAAGACCCAAGGGACCTGACTTCGAAACTTCTCAGCGAGCTCGTCTTGTTAGGCTGAAAAGTTCACCTGAAATTGAGGAAGAGATGATGGCAAAGATCCCAAAGTTCAAGGCGAGACCTGTAAACAAGAAAGTATGTTGGTTCTCCTTTGCGATTTGAATCTATATCGATCAAATTAAATGACGTTATACTGACACTTTCTTGTTCGTTCAGATACTGGAAGGCCCAACATTACCTGCATTGCCTAGAAGTACACCTCACCTACCTGAGTTCAAGGTAAATTCATTTAGGATGTGATGGTCAAGAAATGAACCTTGATAACTTTTCCAAAAGTCTTTGCACACTAATCAAAATTGTAATCATTCAGGAATTTCATCTTAAGACGATGGAGAGGGCTCATCAGCACGATGATGACACATCAACAGTGGTCTCAGCAACAGAATCTTCACACCAGGTTCTACATTTGCGTTCCACTTGACTATCTGATTTGTCAATTCCATTGATTACAATACGTAAGATTATTTATAGTAAAACTGTAACTTGCACGGACAGAATCAGTGGGATCCTCATAAGCTTACAGAACCAAAAATGTCGCGCCTAGAAACTTTACTTCGAGCACGTCCCCCGAAGTAAGTAGCCATCTATTTAAAAGGATTTTACATTGTTGGTTCCTTAATCCTCACTGTTTTGGAATTTCAAGTTGTTTTGAATTTCTAAGCCTGGTTGAATTGTTGATTGATGATGGGCATTGTTGTCTTAAATTGGTCAGAGTTAAAAGTAGTGAAGAGTTGGAGAAAGAAGAACTCGAGAAGATACCGAAGTTCAAGGCCAGGCCACTTAATAAAAAGGTCAAGCTGCTCTACTTATTTTTAAGTAACACTTCGACTAGTAATAGTTACTTTTCAGGTATTCTAAATATTTTGGCTACTATTTTGCTGATTTTTGAGAGCAAAGGAGACTTGGGTATATATTGTAATGCAAAACGTCAAGTTACTGTACCTCAGGAGTTCTCTTTTGCCACAGATGAAAGGATCCCACCAGCAAGAGCGTACATATGGTGAATGAATTGACTAAGTAAAAGGTATGAATAAACACCTTGCTATTTTTATGTGTCTGCAATATTAGCTCTTTTGATAAGACTTGGTAGCTTTTAATTTCAAAATAAACCTCGCTGACATATGGTGAATGAATTCAAGATAAACCTCGCTGACATATGGTGAATGAACTGACTGATTTTTTTTGTTGTATTAGCATACAGTGGCCATGCAAACATTGACTTTTTTGCTGCATTAGCATACAGTGACCTGATTTTTTGCATTTTCTGCCTTATTTGCCTCAAAATGTTTGCTCGACGATAGAATTTATTTGCCTTATATTCCTAAATATTATCAAAATTTTTGGAAGCAATGAAGAAAAGCCCATTGTACCACTAATGAGTTGAAGCAAGCAACTGGGACCAGTGTTCTAAAAATCGGCCTAGGCGCTAGAACTAGAAGGTGGAAAACTGCCCAGATTAATGGATGGGCGGGCAGTCTGGGCGGTTCTGGGCAGTCTGGGCGGGATCTAGGCGGGGTCTGGGCGATTTTTTTTATTTTTTATTTTTTTTATTTTATTTTATTTTTTATTTTTTAATAAGGCTGATTGTGTTCTTATTTTATTTTCTTTCCTATTTTTAAAAATAAACTATTTAATTGTTTTTTATTCAGTATATGTCTAAATGTAGCAAATGATGATTACTTAATGGAATTCTCAAAGGATCTGCCGGTACCAATTTTACTAATGTAGATTTTATCAAACATAACTGAGGTTATTCATGCAATTTGAAGAAAAATAAAAGAGTACACAAATTCAAATTTATATAAAGTACCCATCATGACCAACTTCAGTCATTTGAGTTTTAATAAATTTTGTTCACGATTGTTAATTTTTTATGTTTTTTAATTTTGCATATGTATATTGGCATTAAATTGGATGTAATTGATAAGGTATTATGCTTAACTTTTGTAAATTCTTAAAGTAATAATACAAAACCTAAGACCGCCTAGGTGCCGCCTAGGCCCCTGGGCGCTAGGCACCTGCTCGCCGCCCGCCCAGCGCCTAGCGATTTTTAGAACACTGACTGGGACTATGCCTTCCCAGCCTGGTCTTTGCTTATGCCTTTGTTTTGTTATCCATATTGTACATGTGCTTTTGGTTATCTACCAATATATTTGTTATATCATTTGGCCATTCTGCATGTCCTAATTTTGTTATGACTGATGATAAATTAGTTTTATTCTGAATTTTAATAAAAAGCTCATGAGCAGTTTTTAGTTCTTATGCGTTTTCTGTTGGTGGTAGCCAAGATGTTGTGCACCCACTTCTGATTGAAACACATCCAAGGGATGTGCATCAATTTGCTGTGGGCATGACAGATGGATCTGTCAAAGCGCTGGAGCCTTCAAAATCAGACCATGAGTGGGGAATGAAACCTCCAGTTGAGAACAGGGTGAGCAGAATGAGTCCAGGTGCTGAAAGTGACAAGATAATAGGAGCAGAAGTTGCTGAGTCGTCTTCAACCAGTGACAAGCCAGCCCCCAAGCAACTACAAAGCTAAAAGAGAGTATTTTTTATATATTTATCTGTTTAGGTTATACCTAAGTTATAGAAGAGAAACTTTTGGGGTTGCAAGAAGGGGAGACGTGTTATGGTACTAGACTTTTGTTGACTTTATTCTTATTTTTGGTTTTTCGGACATCTCCTGTTTTTTTATTGTTTTCGGACATCTCTTATTTTCTGCTTTTTTTTGTTGAGATCTAGTTATGTATGTCGGTCATGAAAAACAGAACCTTTTTACAATTTGGTTCAGTTATGTTCATTTGATGCCATCCTAAAGTCTACACCATACTTCAGTTAGTTCAGTACTCTTCACTTGTTCTGCCCACTGAAGATAACATTGTATAAACGGTTGATTGGCTGCATAAACATCCGAATATAATTTTCTAGAAATAAAACTTATAAGATGTAATAAAAAGTCATTTGATAGCAAATGAAATTAAAAAAAAAAAATTGCTATGTATACCTACCATAGCGTTTCAGAAACGCTATAAAAGGCCAACCTACCATAGCGTTTTAAAAACGCTATAATAGACCCTGGGTCTATTATAGCTCCGGCAGACATAGCGTTTTCTAAAACGCTATGGTATCCTACCATAGCGTTTTTGAAACGCTTTTAATGGCCAGATTTCTTGTAGTGTAAGTTTCATCTAATGGTTGAGATTCATTTCTTCTAATGGTTAGGACTTAAAGTTATCACTTATGTCTTACCTTCAATCAATCTCCAATAAGAGTGCATGGGTTTTGATGATACACCAAAACAGTCCCAACTCTGTGTCGTAAACGTGTCACAATGATCTCGATGAAAAATAGGCCCAGGGGTCAGCCCAGCATTGATCCGGCCCGCCCAACGCAGTTCGCAAAACGATATTATAGCCTGCTACGCCCACGTGTCTCACAACTATCCTCAATTCCCGTAAGCCCTGTTAAGGCAAGTATCTCGAGGATCAGCTTCGGACAGACAATTACAGCGACTCTTTGCTTCCAACTAGGAAGCATATCTCAAAGTATGTATCACATATGGAGACTTCTACCTATATACTACTCTCGGAATGAGAACTATTTCCCGTGTATCTAGGAACACACATTTAACAGGTAAACTTCCCTTCATAGCACGACTCCTAATCAGATAAGGATCTCCACGAAGATCTTTTTCCCAAAACTATGTCATTTATGGACTGGTCGAACCAAGACTCCTGTACTATAAATATGACATGAGGTTGGTAAGCTAAGGTGCGCTCCAAATTTCCTGTTTACAACACTACACCTTCCTTGGATCCCTATCTGACTTTAGCATCGGAGTGTCATCGACCACCACAACGGTGGTATGTGGCTTACGTGCGTTCCTTGTGCAGGTTTGCAGGTCAAGATCAAAGCAGGGAGCGAAAAATGACTGCATCAGTTTGGCATCATCCTTGGGGATGACAAAGTTCCTAACATTTTACTAGCATCATCTCTCCTCAGGCTATGAAGAGATGGTGACCACCCGATCACGCAACAATGGAGAACAAGGGGACACGTCAAACGCCCAGACTAGCGCTATACCATCGCTCTCGGCGATGCCGGGCAAAAGACTTACGCCCCCGTGCCAACCACGACAATGATAGACCCTAGGATGGATTAGTTGTCGTCTCAGATACAGCGAATCGCCAAAGCAGTGGAGGCTTTTATATAACAAAACCCTCCACCCTCTAATGGAGATCAGGAGAAACAAAGGTCTCCATCTCCAGAAAACAACAGAGGGCAACATAGGAGAGTCAAGCCCCTGCTAGTTCCCATTGTACTAGAAGAGGTAACGCAGAACTGACTCTCAAAGCGAAGAGGCTCGGCCCTCAGAACCCCCTCCGTAGAGGGGGCACGACCCAAATGTGTTGTATCGTCTCTTTGTTCCGTCATTCATGGACCGTATCATAAATGAAGCCCTTCCAAAAAAGTTCACGCCTCCAAAGCTCAACTTCTACGACAGGACCACCGACCCGTTCGACCATCTACGCCATTACCAGAACGTAATGGCACCCAAAGAGGGATCCGAGTCAGTCAAGTGCAGAACCTTCCCCACCAGCCTAAAAAAATCAGCAATAACATGGTTCCACAGCCTCCGCTGAAGTCAATCGACTCATTCTAGGCATTGGTGAAGGAGTTCCTGACGCGCTTTGTAGGAAGTCAATGCCTCCGAAAGGGCCCACACTACATACTCTCTCTCAAACAAAGATCCAATGAGACACTTAGAGAATATATCAAGCGTTTCAACGACAAGCTGGCACTCATCGATGGCTGCAGCAACGACACATCCATGACGGCTTTTACCGTAGGCCTGAATGAGGGAAAGCTTTATGAAAGTCTCACCATGGAACCCCATTTTTATATGACGGAGCTTCTCAAAATCGCCTAGAGGTACATCACCTTAAAGGATTTGAAAACTTTGAAGAGGGAAACAAAAGGAGATAAGAAACCCTCCGCTCCTAAAGACAGGAAGGAGGGAGGGAGGCGTGAGGATGAAAAAAGAGGCAAACGAAAGTGCAATGACAACAGGTTAGACCCTGGCCGGCCAGGCCAAAGAAAGCATCCAACTATGTTGGATCCAGAGCCGTGACCTCCCTGAATTCTAGCCTATCGAACATCCTAAATTCCATAAAAAATGGGAAGATCTGAAGTGGCCTCCACAGTAGTTCGGAGACCCCTCCAAGCGTGACAATAGCAAGTACTGCTCGTACCACAATGAGTGCGGCCATGATACCAACGATTGCAAGAGTCTAAGGTATGAAACTGAGTGTTGGATCCGTAGGGGCAAGCTAAAGGAAGTCCTGAGCTCTGAGAAGCAACCAGAATGATCCAGGGACCCGGGGAGTCAGTCAAAGAGATAGAGAAGCAGACTCCGGGCATAATCTATGTCCTTCATGGGGTCGAACCAGATGAAGACCAATCAAACAAGTCCCGCAAGCGGACTCTACTGAAGATGCAGACACAACCCGCGGATGAGAATAGACGCATTTGCTACTCGAGGGTGCAAAACCCCATTCCCACCTTAACCTTTACAGACAAGGACCTCGAAGGAGTCCGAGCGCTGCACAATGATGCCTTAGTCATCTCAGTCTCCATTGCAAGGTGGGAGATAAAAAGAACTCTGGCAGATACTGGGAGCTCACTCAACGTCATGTTCTGCATTGCGTTTCGTAGTATGAACCTTAAGGAGGAGAACCTCACGTCCTCAAACTACCCGCTGATCAGATTCAGTTGAAAAAAATGCTTCCCGATCGAGAAGATAGGGTTAGCAGTAGTGACAGAAGAGCCACAACTCAGAAAGGTCTTATTTATGGACTTCATTGTAGTAGACGCGTTCTCTACCTACAACCTTATCTTGGAAAGACCATGGCTTTACCAGATGAAGGCAGTAGCCTCCATCCTTCACCAATGCTTTAAGTACACTGCTAACCACTCTGAAGAAACGATACGTGGAGACCAGCCTATGACACGTGGCTACCATTATGCTGCATTAAAGCAAATAGAATGGTCCCCTCGAACTGATTAGAACTTTTTTGTCCGTGCGGGGTGATTATTTTTTCTTATTTGGGCCCGATCTCTGATATGTCTGTCCCGCGAGCCCAAGCTATAATTGATAACATTCCAGCTGCTTCAACACTGTGTAGTGGCAGTCTCTCGCTGTAGGTTGGTCTCCACAAATGGTTCTTTCGGCTTGATTGGCAGTGTACTTGATGCACTGGTGAAGAACAGACACTATCGCCTCCATCTGATGGATCCAAGGCCTTCCCAAGATGATGTTGTAGGTGGATGGGGCATCGACCACCATGAACTCTTGGAAAAATGACTTTCTATAGTTGTGGCTTTCCCGCCACTACTATTAATCTGATCTTCCCGATAGAGAATCACTTATCTCCGCTAAACTCGATCATTGGGTGACTGGCGGGTGTCAAGTTATCCTCTTTAAGCTGCATGATGCGGAATGCATTGAGGAACATGATGTTCGAAGAGCTTCCTGTGTCTACCAATGCCCTTTTTATTTCCCACTTCGCTTTGAGGACCGAGATGACCAAGGCATCATTGTGAAGAGAATGGATGCCTTGAAGGTCCTTGTCCGTGAATGTAAGTAGTGGGATCGAGCTCTGAATGTGTGCATACTGCATTTGTCGGTTCTCGTTGGTGGGCTGCGTCTGCATCTTGATGAGCGTCTGTTATCAGGACCTGTTAGACTACTCACCTACCGATCCAACCCCATAAAGAACATATATGATGTCAGGAGCTTCTTTCTCTATCTTTTTTTCCGGGACTGGAAATCTTTGAGTTTTCCCTTCTTGATCCAATACTCAATCTCACTTCTTAGAATTTTGCGGTCCTCAATGTCGTGGTCACCTTCATTGTGAAAGGAGCAGTATTTGTTGTTATCGCGCCGGGAGGGATCTTTTGGCTGTTTGGCAGGCCACTTCACTTCTTCTCAATTCTTGATGGTGTTAAGGACGTTGGGCAGGCTGGAGTTGAGGGGAGTGATGGATTTGGATCCAACGAAGTTGGAGGCCTTATCTTACCTTGTGCGGCCAGAGTCTGGCTTGCTATCATTGCACTTCCTCTTGTTTCTATCATTGTCCTCTTGCTTCTTTTTGTTCTTCTTGTCTCTGTTACCAGAGGGTTTCTTTTCAGTTTCTGATTCCTTTTGGCGGCCAACATCTCATCGAGAGTGATGTACTTCTGAGCGCTCTTCTGCAAGTTCACCATGTCAATCGGAGGCTTTAAAGTGAAGAAGTCATAGAACTTGCCTCACCTCAGACCCAAGGTGAAGGCTATGATCGAGGTGTCGTCATTGTAGTCGTCGATGAGAGTTAACTCATCATTGATTCGTGTGACGTACTCCCTCAATGTCTCGTTCGATTTCTGTTTGAGGGTGAGAAGGTAATGCAGGCCCTTTCTGATCCGTTGGCTGCTGACAAAGTTGGTGAGAAACGCTTTGGCCAGCGTTCGAAATGAGTCGATGGAGTTCAGAGGGAGGCTGTAAAACTAGGTATGTGTTGACTTATTCACGTTGGTGGGCAATGATCGGCACATTACTGCTTCAGATCCTTCTTTGAGAGCCATTACATGCTGGTAATGGCGTAAGTGGTCGGATGGGTCTGATGTCCCGTCATAGAACTCCAGTTGTTGTGGGTTGAACTTCTTCGGCAGTGACTCGTTCATGATGTGATCTAGGGGTGGGCACGGGACAGGATGGGACGAGATAGACCCATCCCATTCATACAGGCTCGGGACGGGACATGACATGATCAGTGTGCTCTATTTGTTGATCAAGTTTTTTGATAATCTAATAGGTATAAAACTATAAATTACTGCAGGAATAAATATTTTAAGGCTTTCCTATGTTCTCAAAATATATACTCTCCATAGATTTAAACAGAAAAAAAATCATTCATGTTTTTTTATCCCAGATAAGGAATTGCACAGAAGTATGATCTAAGAACTTATAGGAGGCATATAACAAACAATATAACTTCCACTAATTGTGTCAAATGCACATTTTGCATTTTTTTCAACGTTTAGAGTTTCTTTTACATCATAACCTGATCTTACCTATGCAAGGTTAAGAGCCCTTTTTCTATTATTTGCACATGCATCATGTATTGCTATGCCAGTTTTGGGGCGTTTGAAATTGTGGGACTCACATTTAACTAATTTATCATGGTAATTCTCTACCATCCATTATTGGAGTTATGAAAACTTCATTCTTCTTTTTGCAGGTGATTCTAGCATCCTTGATAAATCTCCGAACCCAGACCAGAATTGGATACTATTGGAGTTTGCGTGCCAGATTTCAATTTTATTTGGGCCATTGCCCATGGTTCCAAAAGTGCATTAGTGCTAACAAGTGCCAACCTTAGTGGACAATCTAGTAGTGTGTGCATCAAAGATTTTGAGAACCTATGGGAGCACTGCGCTTATTTATATGATGGTGGGCAGCTTCCTTCTGGACATGTTGGATCAACTGTGTGGACTTAATGAAGCTAGAAAAGTACAAGATATGTGTATGTGAGAGACAAATTGAGATGCTAAAATGTTATATACATCAGTGAATTTATATGGGGATCCAAATATTGCAATCCTAAAATAAATAAATAAAAATATTAATAATAAATATTGAAAAATTAGCTCAGGACGGGATTGAAAATTTTCATCCCATCCCATTCTAGATCGGGACGGGACGGGATCGGGATGGAATTATTCAATCCCATTAAGACTCGGAAAAATCGGGACGGGAATGGGATCGCTGGATGGGATGCTTACCCCTAATGTGATCCATGAATGAGGGGATGGTGAGGTTGTACAACACTTCTGGATTGGTGGTCCCAACCTGGAGGGGGTTCTGCAAGGTGGGTTTGTCGGCCCTAGACACTGGGTCTCCATTGGTCGCTCCTCTACCCTTGGTCCACTGAGAGACGACGACGGCAAAGTGGCTCTCCTGAACGTGTTTTCTGGTGTGTTCTGGGGACAGGCCTCTGCGCGGCTCCCCGTCTCCTTTGGTGGGTAGAGGGTTCCACTGAGTAAGTATCTCCACTGCTCGTACGATTTGCTGCACTTGGGTTGATAGTAGATCCATCCTAGAGTCAGTCGTGGCTACTACCGGTGTGGGGGTCCGAGGTTGCTCCCCCCCCCCCCAGTGGTGCAAGTGTCACTGGAGCTAGCGGCGCACCGCCGGTTCGAGCGTGCAAGAGCTCAACAATGTCTCCATTATTACGAGATCCCGTGGTCAACATCTTTTTGGATTGTAAGGAATGGTGATATCACCGTTTTCTTAGGAACTTTGTCATTCCCCACGGACGGCACCAAACTGATGGTGTTGAATCCCGTTCTCCTTGATCTTGACCTGCACATGGAACATTCGTGAGCCAAATACCACAGTTGTGGCAACTGATGGCACTTCGATGCTTAAGTCAAATAAGGCTCGAGAAAGGTGTAATGTTGTAAATTGGGTTTTGTACGTACCTTTGTTTATCAACCTTGTGTCCTATTTATCATGCGAGAGTCCTTGTTTGGTTAGGCCTTTGGTGACGTAATTTAGCGAAAGATATTTTGCTGGAGATCCTTTCCTTGTTAGGAATTGTCCATGTAGGAGAGTTTTTCTACACGACTTTTACTCCTAGATCTGCGGGAGATTTTTTCCTTTTGGAGTGTTGTCCATGCAGAGGAGTTTTCATGCACGACTTATACTTCGGTATTTGTTTCCTAGTCGGAATCAATGTATTTCTGGCATGCCCGTCTTAAGTTGATTCCCAGATACTTTCCTTATTAGGTCTTACGGATATTGAGCTTGACCATGTGACACATGGGCTTATTAGGGCATTGTTGTTCGGGTCCTACCTCCTAGACCCTACCTTGGTGGGCTTTGGGTGGTTTGGGTTTTGCCAGATTAGTAGAACAATTGCATCCGTTTTACTCTGTTGACAAGACCATCATAACACGTGTACGAAGGGGATTACTGAACGATTTGGTGTATCATAAAAAACTATTATCGATAGTGATGGGGCTGCTCAACTATTCGATAAATGGAAACTCAATATGCACTTCCAGCACAAGTAAGTCACCAAATGCAGATGGATCCTTACAGGGTCTTGTTGGCGGCATGGGCGGACCTACTAAGGGGCGAGGGGGGGGGGGGGGGGCAGCTGTCCCCCCTCAACTTTTAAAATATTTTATATATATATATACTTTAGTTTTAAAAAAATCGATTATATAATATAGAATTATGATAATTGTTTATATAAATGCTTAAACATGTCCTTGTTGGTGTAGTGGTTGGAAGATTTGCTATTTTTTGTAAAAGACCCGAGTTCGATACTCTTCGAATGCATTTTTTTTTTTTCAATGCAATTTTATTAGTAATTGCAAACATTAAAAAATATTTAGTTTAATAAAAATTTATTAACATTAAAGAAATGAATTGTTCTTCACAAGGGGTATAAAACCTCCAACAAAAAATATTTAAAATTAATATCTAAAATAACAACTATAGAATTCAATGAAAATATATACCATTAGCCAACTCGTACAAAATTTAAGCCTCATATGAACTATTTTTTCTATGAAATTGTATTATGATCATATTAGGTTCGCAAATTTCAAATTTTTTTTAGCGACACCTAGATACTTATCCTAATTATTTTGTGATATTTGTTATATATTCTAGTTATTATGCTCGTTTGCTCATTGCTAAGGTTATTGATAGTGACCTTATTTTGGCTTAAAATTGAACTACCCTGGATCTAATTTGGTATATGCAATACTTTTTATAGTTGTATTTTTTTTATTGGTTACTAGCTTAGGTTGAAAAAAATTTGGCTTTACCATTGATAACTATTATTATCAATTAATAAGTATTTTCCATTTCGCCCCCCCCCCCTCCCCCCCCGACTAAAATCCTGTGTCCGCCTCTGGTTGGCGGTTACGGTGCAATACTATACAATGGCCAAGGCTCTATTCCAGCTGCATGCGTAGGTTCCTCAATTGGTCATTCGGTTATCAAACACGAGTTCAGGAAATGTGTACTAGAACGTAATTCTTCTTTTACTTACATAATTCAGGGATCCTAAATAAACCCTGTCTCACTTTTCCAAAAAGATAAAAAAAAAAAAAAAATCTTGGAATTGTTTGGTTCACGTTTTGAAACTATTCCATAGAGATATAGTCAGATAGAATGCCCATAGGTGACCAATAACTTACTAAAAGAGCATAGGCATCAAGAGAAGAATAATTACAGACATAGAGCCAGTTCCCATCTGCCTAATTAGAGAAAAGAACAATTAGGGGCAGAGACATTAAATTCTCGTAAAGATCAAAGGTCAAATCATATTGAATGGGTTTCTCAGATGTTGAGGACACGTTTCATAGTACCTTTTCGCCCTGAAATGAAGTTGTCTAATCTAGTAGTGGCTTCGGGGAGTTCGTGCTCTTAACATAGAGAGATAATCTTTTTGGTTCAAGTACCATGCTGTAAGGACCACCACTAGGACTTAGTGACTTTCCCCACTAAAAGGGCATCAGTGGGGTGGTCAAGGCTCTGCCACACAAACCTACCATGGTTATCCTTCAGAACCAGAGTTCCATTACGGAGAAGTTGTAGGTCAACCACACCTTTGTTGGCTGTCCCAGTTTGCCAAGATATTTGGCTATTAGCATCAGCTAGGACTAAATTGCCATTCCTACTGAATGTCAGAGTAGCATTTGCACGCACTGGGTTGCCACGGTTAACCTTCCATACCCAATGCCTGAGTGATTCTGAATTGGCTGAAGCCATTCGTATCCCAAGTGTGAAGGCATTAGGACTGATGTTATAGTAATAAAGAGCAAAAGGTTTGAGGGAACTAACACCACGACACGATAGGTAGCACCATACTCGGCAAGGTAGTCACCCAGTTCGCCCTGATTGGTGTATTTGAATGTCTTTTGTGGGGGGAACTACAGCTTGAGCAACAACTGATGATAACAACAAGAGAGAAGTGTTGTATTTAAACCAAAAACTTAAGACTCTTGTTGATTCAATGGAAATACGAAGAATAGAAACATACCTTGATCCATAGCGATTTTCCCTTTGATTGTGATGAGTTTGGATCTTCCGAGTGATTCAAGCGTTTCCTTAGATTCTCTGTTGAGAGGATACAAAAGACAATGCCAAAGGTTATCTCTTTTCACGCACAACGCTCAATCGGGGACCAAGCCATATTTATAATGCTCGTAAGTCATAACCCTTCAACTTACGGGCTGTGAATTTTCAATTCTGCCCCTCATTGAATTAGAAATTACATCCTTATTTACACCATGTTATTTATTAATACCTTATAGTCCAACACCCCTATTAGATCACATATTAGATGGACTACACTTTATAGCAATACACATTATATCACATATGTGTGCCCACATTATTGGATTTGTCCAACAATCTCCCACTTGGGCCATATATGTTACCTTTAATGTGTATAACCTTATGAGCTCAAAACTTGCTATCACAAGTAAAGGTATTCCGAAACAATCTCGTCCATTGACTATACTGATATAGGATTAAAGCGATTTGCGTCACTAGTAGCGTAACTAAATCCATCAATAGTCACATATACCAATATAATCAAATGACATAGATCAAACATGGATGTAGAGCATGGAAATTACATGTGATGAGATCCAAACATGTCTATTTCCAACCGGTCCAACTTTAATCTTTAATGAGATCAAACATATAATAAACAAACAATTGACTGAAGACTTTATTTTTGCAGAAAATACTAAATTACACCAATGTGCCCAAAAATCCATCATAGAACAACAAAAAAAAACTCCCACTAAACCATGATATCCTCATGTGACATAACAGCCATATGAGCGGTGTGCTCATGAAAGACCTTGGGTGGTAATCCCTTAGTAAGCGGATCCGCAATCATGGAGTTTGTCCCAATATGCTCTATGAAAATCTGTTTATTCTCTACTCTCTCCTTCACAACCAGGAACTTTATATCAATATGATTTTACCTAGACGAGCTCCTGTTGTTGTTGGCATATAAAACTGCTGACTTATTGTCACAATATAACTTTAGTGGTCTTTTTATGTCATTCAAAATGCGCAGCCCAGTGACAAAATAACGCAGCCATAATCCGTGGTTGGAGGCTTCAAAACACGCCACATATTCTGCTTCCATGGTAGAAGAAGCTATGAGTGTCTGCTTAGCACTTCTCCAAGAAATAGTTCCTCCAGCTAACAGATAAATGTAGCCTAATGTAGATTTTCTACTATCTTGGCATCCAGCAAAATCAGAATCAGCATACCCTATGATCTCCAACTGATCTGATCTCTTGTATGTGAGCATGTAATCCTTAGTTCTTTGTAAATATCTCATAACCCGTTTAGCTGCTTTCCAGTGACTCATCCCAGGGTTATCCAAATATCTGCCAAGCATTCCAACAATGAATGCTATGTCTGGACGTGTACATACCTGAGCATACATAAGACTCCCAACAGCGGATGCATAGGGGATCTTTTGCATCTCTACAACTTCAAGTTTATTCCTAGGACACTGTTTAAGACTGAATTTGTCTCCTTTAGATATAGGGGTATCTCCTGGTTTACAATCTTGCATGCCAAACCTTTTAAGCACTTTTTCTATATAGCCCTTTTGTGATAATCCAAGAATACCCCGAAAACGATCCCGGTATATCTGAATTCCTAAGACAAAAGAAGTTTCACCAAGATCTTTCATTTCAAATTTCTTTGATAGAAATCTCTTGGTTTCGTGCAACATTTCTATATTATTAGTGGCAAGCAATATGTCATCAACATACAAAACCAAGAAGATATGCTTACTCCTACTGAACTTATGATACACACAGTTATCCACAACATTTGTCTCAAAACCAAACGAGACAATTACTTGATGAAATTTGTAGTACCATTGACGGGAAGCTTGCTTGAGCCCATAGATGGATTTCTTTAGTCTGCAAACCATATTCTTTGGGTCTCCAGACACAAAGTTTTCTGGTTGCACCATATAAATTGTTTCATCAATGTCGCCATTGAGAAACGTTGTTTTAACATCCATCTGATGCAACTCAAAGTCAAAATGTGCAACAAGAGCCATGATTGTCCTAAATGAGTCTTTCTTTGACACCGGAGAGAAAGTCTCTTTATAGTCGATGTCTTCCTTTTGAGTGAAGCCTTTAGCTACAAGACGAGCTTTATATCTTTCCACATTACCTTTTGAGTCCTTCTTGGTTTTGAATATCCATTTACAACCAATAGGCTTTGTATTTTCAGGTAATGGGACAAGATCCCAAACTTGATTGTCTTGCATAGACTTGTACTCCTCATTCATAGCATCTATCCACTTTTGAGAGTTAGAATCCTGCATGGCTTGATTGAAGTTGATTGGATCATTTTCCACCAATCCATCATTTTCCTCATGTTCTTGGAGAAAGACCATATAATCATCTGGAATAGCTTTTTTCTTTTCTCTCGTGGATCTCCTTAATGGCATTTGATCTTGAGGTTGTTGAGTTTGTTGATCAATGACAATTTGAGCAGGGAGTAGTTCAACATTGTCTTATTGAGGTTCCAGCTCTGCTTCTTGATCAATGACAGGTATTGGAACATGTACATTGTCAACAACAGTGGTAGGAGTCGAAATCGGTTCCTCCTCAAAGACAATGTCTCTTACCTTATTTCTCCCCCCAAACTCGACATCCTCAAAAAACGTTGTTGTCCCCGTTTCAAAAATGGACTTAATAGTGGGATTATAGAACTTGTAGCCCCTTGATCGCTCAGAGTAGCCAATGAAGTAGCTGCTCACTGTTTTGGAGTCCAATTTCTTTTCATTCGGCCGATAAGGCCTTGCTTCAGCTGGACATTCCCAAATGTGAGAATGCTTTAGACTAGGTCTTCTGCCTGTCCAAAGTTCATAAGGTGTTTTGGCAGCTGCTTTAGTTGGTACTCTATTAAGGATGTAAGCTGCAGTCTTTAATGCTTCTCCCCAGAGTGATTCAGGTAAGGTAGAATGACTGATCATACTCCTTACCATGTCCTTAAGAGTTCGGTTTTGTCTTTCAGCTACACCATTCATGCTAGGTGATCCCGGCATGGTGTAATGTGGGACGATTCCACATTCCTCTAGGAATTTAGCAAATGGTCCTGGACGTTGTTCACCGGAACCGTCATATCTGCCGTAATACTCACCACCACGGTCAGACCTGACACTTTTAATTCGTTTGTTGAGTTGGTTCTCAACCTCAGCTTTGAAAGCTTTAAACATGTCCAGTGACTCAGATTTCTAATGAATGAGATATAGGTACCCATAGCGTGAGTAATCGTCTATGAAAGATATAAAATATTGTTGACCATTCCAAGAAGCCGAAAGGAATGGTCCACAAATATCTGTGTGGATCAATTCTAAGACGTCTGAAGTTCTAATTGCACCCAATATCTTTTGTTTGGTCTGTTTTCCCTTGATGCACTCAATACAGACATCAAAGTCTGAAAAATCAAGAGAATCTATTATGCCATCTGACACAAGTCTCTCCATTCTCGTTTTCGAGATATGTCCTAAACGTTTGTGCCATAGTTTTGATGAATTTCCTTCATTTAGCTTACGCTTAGTACCACGTGATTCCACATGCAAGGTTTCATTATATGAGGCCATAGTGTCAAGAAGATATAGGTTATCAAATGTGCTTAATGAACCAGTACCAATAATATTGGAATTTAATGAAAGACTAAATTGATTATTTCCAAATGAACAACAATACCCAAATTTGTCCAACAAGGAAATAGAAACCAAATTTCGTCTAAATGACGGTACTACAAAAGTGTCTTTCAGTTCCAAATAACAACCAGTTCCTAAGAGTAACCTAAAGTTTCCTATTGCTTCCACTTCTACCGATTTTCCATCGCCCACGAAGATGCGTCTTTTAGCATCATTTGGCTTTCGGTAGCTCAGACAACCTTGCATAGAAACACTTATGTGAGTAGTAGCACCGGAATCTAACCACCAAGTGTTTCTAGGTACTGAAGCTAAGTTAACCTCAGAACAGACCAAAGCAAGAAACATACCCTTTTTAGCACGCCAAGTGTGATACTTGGTACATTCCTTCTTTACATGTCCAG
Source organism: Berberis vulgaris (assembly GCA_963556465.1). Lineage (NCBI taxonomy): Eukaryota > Viridiplantae > Streptophyta > Magnoliopsida > Ranunculales > Berberidaceae > Berberis > Berberis vulgaris. The sequence continues at coordinate 60,016,370 of OY747135.1, forward strand.
GTTACTTACAAAAGAAACAACCCTCATTGCCTTTCTGTTGGACCCTTAGCAGCTTCATTCTCCTTCTTTCGTTTTGTGCCCTTATCTTTAGAGGTGCTTGCAAAATGAGCACTTTCCATTCTGTCTTACTTCAACTTGTCTTCCTCTTGCACACAGTATGAAATGAGCTCATTAAGAGTCCATTTCTCCTTCTGACAGTTGTAACTGACCTTAAATTGACTGTACTGTGGAGGAAGTGATATCAAAACTAGATGCACGAGTAAGTCCTCAGACAACTCAAGCTTCAGTGCTTTAAGTTTTGAAGCAAGATGAGACATCTCCATGATGTACTCTCTAATGTTCCCTTTGCCTTTGTACTCAATGAAATCAAGCTAGCTAAAAGCGTGCTTGTTTCAGCCTTATCGTTTTTAGCAAAACGCTTTTCAAGTTCAGTAAGGAACTCACTGGCATTGGTCACCCCTGCGGATATTGCACCCCTAAAGGCTTCTGGAATACCTCGCTTGATGAGCATGAGACTCATGCGATTGGAGCGTTCCCACTTCTCAAAGTATTTTCTGGCATCAGGAGTACTTGCATCTGTAAGAGGAGCGAGTTGCTCAATCCTTAAGGCAAGGTCCAGATCCATACATCCAAGAACGATTAACACGTTCTCTTTCCAGTCCTTGAAGTTTGTCCCATTAAGCATGGGAATATTATTTACACCAGCAGATATACTAGGAGCAGACATAGTAGCTGTACAGAGAATAAATTACATAAATAACATATTTCACATCATTATTCAATTGCATAAACTTTTAAATTCATACAATAGGTAAATAAAAAAATCCATATCAAGATACCTAGCACAGCATTGTTATTTAGTCTTTGGATAGAAATATCAATCTGTAAGTGGTACTCTTCGTACACAACGAAACCGGCCTAATATTATGCCTTTTTTTAGACTGACATAATAAAAGCATGGTAAAGTAAACTTTATCACATATTTAAGACAAGGGATTATCCGGTCAAAACAATCTTCCTTTGGGCCTATTGTTTCACATGGATGTATTATGCTCACTTATTTAAAATCAACCAATTTTCCTAACAATAGTTGATTTGGCAACCTATTAGTTAAATTGTGTAAATTTTAAATAAGGAACACAATAGTGATACATGAAACAAAAATTATAATCTATGTATAAATTTGGAGTATTAACTAAATTACCACCTTAATACAATTAAAACATGGGTCTAAATAAAATGTAGCCAAAAATTAAATAGGTCCCAATAAAACAGGATAAAGCAAAATTTTCTAACAGACCCAACAGCAACAAGCCCAACCAACAGTCAACAGGCCCAACAGTGAACAGTCACCTCGGTCAACAGTGAACAGTCACCATACAGGCCCAATAGTGAACAGGCACCATACAGGCCCAACATTCGCCAGGCCCAACAGTGAACAGTCATGGTCAACGGTGAACAGTGAATCATTTTTTTTTAACATCTATTTCACTGTACACCAAATTGTAATTTATTTCAATAGTAAATACAATTACAATATAATCACTGAATACAATTACAATGAAACAGTGAATACAATTACAATTACACAATGAAACAATAAATGCAATTGCAATGAAACATTGAATACAATCGCATGAATACATATCTATATAGATTCAACAGTGAATATGAATATAATTTCAACATAATCACTGAAATAATGATATCACTGTAAATAAGGTTATCATTATTTCAGTCAATTGTAAACAAACAATTGTTTACACTAAACAATTATACAAACATCATTATTTCAGTCCATTGTCGGTAAATAAGGAAATAATGAAAACATAGGCATAGTTGATTATAATCACTGTAACAGTGCATAACCATAATGAATTGCATGATCAGAACATCCATATCACTATTCAGAACAGTGCATAACCACTGTGCAGAACAGTGCATACCCATAATGAATCGCATGATCATAACCACTGGCACATCGATATTCATAATTACTGTAATCATCTATAGCCATAATGAATCGCATATCACTGTTCAAAGAAGGAAAACATGTTCTTCTTTATAATTTCACATTGAATCAACAGGAGATGCTCTGATACCAATTGTTGTATTTAAACTAAAAACTTAAGACTCTAGTTGATTCAATGGAAATAAGAAGAATAGAAACATACCTTGATCCATAGCGATTTTCCCTTTGATTGTGATGAGTTTGGATCTTTCGATTGATTCAAGCGTTTCCTTAGATTCTCTGTTGAGAGGATACAAAAGACAATGCCAAAGGTTATCTCTTTTCATGCACAACGCTCAATCGGGGACCAAGCCATATTTATAATGCTCGTAAGTCATAACCCTTCAACTTACGGGCTGTGAATTTCCAATTCTGCCCCTCATTGAATTAGAAATTACATCCTTATTTACACCATGTTATTTATTAATACATTATAGTCCAACACCCCTATTAGATCACATATTAGATGGACTACACTTTAAGATAGCAATACACATTATATTACATATGTGTGCCCACATTATTGGATTTGTCCAACAAGAAGAGGATGGATCACAATGTTCTTTGTTCTGTATACATACAATGTGGAGACCCAAGATGTATTCAATTTACAGGTGACCAAAAGTGTGTACAGCACAAACGATAGAACCCCTTCAAATATGCTTCCAAAAGCCCCAGTTTTTGCCCACTTGTGCTTACACGTCTAGCCTCATTCCCCATTGCTTCCAATTACAAATATGGTTAAATATTACAAATTTCGGAAACGTTTGGGATAAATAAGTAGCTAAAACTTGACTAACAATGCAGCAGACTTGATGTTTCATCGATAAATTATATGAGTTAGTTACATATCAAAGGAAAAGGAGCAAATTTTAGGAGCAATGATGATTGGGAGTGGCCTACAATGGAAAACAAGAGTTCTGCAGCTTATTCCTCACTCCACACTCAATTCATTTTTTCGTCTTTTCGTTCTCTCTATGCTGAATAATTAAACTGGCTTCATACTCAGCATCAGGTCAGCAAATCTCTACCTCCATCTATATTATGGATTTGGCTCGCTTATTAGTGCTAATATTCTCACTGTACTCTATGTAGACATCCAAAAACCAAATCAAAGAGGGAGGGGATGAAGATGTGAGCCAAATCACATGTGACATATCCCCACTCAATGAGCACTCAACCTGGCTATGCCTATTGCATGAAATGGGTCTTTACCTAGATAATATAATCTGTACTTTTTAGTATAAAAAATCACTTTAATATTGGAGGTTAAGCAAAATGGCAGGTAGTTTGGTGCCTTTAATTACCTGGTTGCATTCGGATAGGAAAGATTCCCTGCCCGAATCGCATTGTGCATTATTCGATAAGTATTTTCAAATTTAATAGATTCACTCCATCAAAATAAAATATTTTTATAAATAAATTCAATCTTCATATTACTCGATTAATATTTGCATTATTTCATTAGCAGTGTATGTAAACCACTGGAGAGCTGCTTCAAATGAAGGTAGATATTTTTTTATTAATGAAACCCCCAGTATGGAGGGGCAGCTATGGGATGTTATTGTCAAAAATCCTTACCATAAAAAAATTAAAATTAAAATTTGGGCCCTTCCGAATCGGGGGTGCATGTAATCAAACTTGTTGACATGCCCAGGGTCAGCCGCTCACAATGCTACTAATTTGCCATTTACTAAAAAAAAAGAAGAAGGTTCACTGCATAATAATTCATTCGAAGAAATTTAAACATTCAATACCATATATACCATAAAGCATAAGTTGGTTTACTCGATCAATTTATTTATATATAACTTTAAAATGAAACACAAATCAAGCGATTATGCTAATCCACTAATTCTCATGATCATTCAAAATGATCATTTTCATTTACTATCAACAAATGAACTACGGATGGAGATTTTAGTGAACTAAAAAATTTTGCACCTGGTTAATTTCATGTTAAATAGTTGAAAATTTTGCACCTGGTTAATTTCATGTTAAATAGTTGCAAAACCTTGTCAAAGGTGTACTACTTGAGTTGGAAGAGGTATGGCGGATGGTATCACACATCACGGATTCGAACCTGATCGGCGGCATTGAGTGTGGTGGAGGGTTAAGGGTAAAATAAAAAATTAAAAAAAAATATTGCGAAACCTTAATGTTAAAGTCTCTAGCCTCTACATTGTATTTTATTTAGGGCCGCAGTCTTAACTAGCCAATGTAGGGCTTAGGATAAGCAAATTTTAAAACTTGGGATGGGCTTTGGGACAATTGTCATTCAGAACCCGACCCAAATGACACAAGCCAGATCATTAAGCTTATTAAATTTTATTAGGTTATATGAATTTTTGTTAAATTTTTTTTTTTAAAGGCAAGCAGGGTTTTTATAGGATCCCAAAACCCATAAAGATGCTGCAAGCTGGGTTTGAACCCATGACCTAGTGATTCCATCCGTCAAACTTTAACCGTTGAGTTAAGAGTAGTATCATATTATCCATTATGCTTCGTGATATGCATCAAATAAGGCTTTTGATCACAATTAATCCTTGAACAAATTATTAAGAATGTTATCTCTGCACATTTTGGTTGCTATCAAGCTAGTTTGTAACTCTGCTTCTCTGGGTTTTAAAGGATTGTAATAGGTTTTGAGGCAGTGTCATAAATTTGAGCCAGCTCTCCGAATGATGTATTGGAAATAATCATACAGACAGAAATCATACAAGTAAAAATATAAAAAAAAAATAAAAAAAATGGTGCATTTGCAAACTAAACTTTAAATTACTTCGAGACTGATATAGAATATATAGGAAAAGTTACAAATATAGTTTTATTGATTCAATTATTGAGATGCAGAAAAATAAAAAATAAAAATAAAAACCCCTCGATCTACTTAGAAATCTTGATGTAAGCCACATGAGACTGATTGGTTACTTTAGTGAGAGTGCCCAATTCAGGAGCCAACAAGCACCTGGATGACTCTTCCTTGTAAAAGAAACCCAGGCACCCACAGTCCTTGTTGCACCTGTCCCTACACTGGTCCAACTTCATGGGTCCCTCTCCTTGTGTGTATGGGTTCATGAAATGTTCCACACCCACAACCTTGTAGTAGTCAATATTAGCTCCAGCTTTGCATGCAGGGAGTCTTGGAGGTGCACAGCTGCTGCTCCACCCCATTAAGCCTTGTGGCATCGGGCAAGCAACACACTGGTTATTCTCACAAACACCCAGTGAACCACATGTTGAAGGTAGATTGCATTCATTCACTCTACTATCTCTACCCAGGCCGCCTTCTCTGTTGAATAGAGTGTATGTCACCTCCCAGGCGCCCCAATCGACATTGGGTTGGTAGGTATAAATCCTGAGATTACCATCTAATCCTAGTCGAAGAATTGAAAAGGTAGTATTATATTTGGGTCTAGACAAGGTCGCTGAACCAGCACCACTAACATCAGAATTATTCCCATAAAGATCAAAGGTCAACTCGTATGCAAAGGCTTCATCTGTAGTAGGCGCAGTGTTGAATACCAAGCGTAATATATCGCCTCCTTGTCTTACGAAATCATTACCATTTGTGTAATATAGTAGTGGCTTTTGGGAGTTTTTGCTCTTATAATACAGAGCTAATCGGTTTGGCTCAAAGACCAGGCTGTATGGTCCTTGTGATCCATCAACCTCAGACAGTCGGCTAGTGAGCTTGTTAGGACCAGCAACACGTAGTGACTGTCCTATGAAAAGAGTGTCAGTCGGATAGTCAAAGCTCTGCCACACAAATCGACCATGGCTGTCCTGAAGGACCAAATTGCCATTACGCAAAAGAATGAGGCCAACAACACCCTTATTGGCAGTGCCTGTCTGCCAGGCTATTTTGCCATCAACATCTGCAAGGACTAGATTGCCATCAGCCCCAAATGTAAGAGTGGCATTTTCGCGGACAGGTTTTCCACGATTGGCCTCCCAGACCCAACGAAGGGTTGACTCAGATCTAGGGTGACCCATACGTAAGGCAAGTGTATAGGCATTTGGTGTAGTATTATAGAAGCAAAGAAAGAATGGGAAAGTTTGAATATCTAGGACGCGGTAGTTTCCATCGTATTCAACGATATAGTCGCCAAATTCACCTTGATTGACAATTTTGAATGTCTTCGAGGGAGGAACAACAGCTTGAGCTACAAAGAAGAGGAAGATGAAGATGGAAAAAACTCCAAGTGAAGGTACAGAAAACATATTGTTGCCAGTGTTGTGTTTCTTGCATTGATAATGATTTAGCTACCTATTTATAAGTGAATGAAAACGAGTAAAAACTGTGAAGTAGACCCTTTGTATGGATAAGAACCATTGAATTGAATTTGGGATAGCACATGTAAATGGGGCAATAGAAGGAGCCACATTTGACTCATGGCGGCTATTTGTTTGAAAAAATTAAAAAAATTGCAACTTGCTCTAGCAAAAATGCGAGGTTTCCAGATAGGCAAGGGCCCGGTGCTGGAATTTGAATAAATTGGGTGATGGGTCAATGCAAACCAGACAGATTAAAACAAGCTGTCTTTTCGGCTTTGTGCTTTGATTGCTACATATTGATTTCTTAGGATATAATGGAAGCCCAACTGAGGCATATTCAAATAAATTAATCAAGATGGAGATAAAGACACTGACTCATATCACTTTCATTTTGAAGGAATGGATATTATAATATAACTAGGGGCGAAGGCAATCTACGTGCGTGAATATTTAAATATTTAGTATTTTTTATTTTACTACAAAAATTTAAGAATATGTAAAAAGAAAAAATTGAATTTCTAAATTAATTATTTATTTATAATTTTCAGGGCATATGTATACTTTATAAATAATTAGAGAACTTTAAATAAATAATGATAAAGATTTAAGTATAATTAATCAATATTTAAGAGAGGCTGATTTTGATTGTAAAATTATGAAATGTGAACGGCAAAATGGAAAATAAAAAAATTAAATGTAAAGGCCTTTTTTTAATATATAGAAAATTGGTGGTTTCAAACAAATTACGACAAGGGCGTAGGAATAATTGACAAATATTTTTGAGGAGCTGATTTGAATTGTAAATATTCATGTCAGTTCACTTTTGCTAATGGTAGCCTAGTTAAAGTTGTGGTGGTTTAATCCTCACGTCTTAAGTTCTATACATGCCGACAACAAGCTTGCCTTTCAAAAAATAAATAAATAAATAAATAAAATAGTATTTACTATTTCAAACTGCTTGTCAATGCTAAAAAGCACTAATCACTATTCACCCACATTGATTTTGTACTTAAATATTAAGAACTTGCGAATGTACAATGCCAAAGAAAATTTTAAAGTAGAAGACAACATACTATTCATAGTAATGACGATTAATATTATTATATTCAAAACTAACCTTTGAATGTACACAATTACCCTTGACATTGTTCATTTTCTTTATGGTTTTTATGTAAAATTATGAACTTGAGACGGTGTTGATGAAATCGGAAAATCATCATTGTTTATAGTTTGAAACTTTATTGTTAATTGTTGAATGTGCCAAAATACTCCTAGTCATTGTTCAAATGTTGGTTTTTCTTGTAAATATGATAGTATGGAGGACATTTTGAAAAACAAAAATTGGAATCGAAGACACACATTTCACTATTCATTTGAGGATTGCGTGTTATATAGTCCAGATAAATGGTTGATGCATTTCTATAACAGAAGAAACATAAAATATTTGATTTCTTGGTCTAGGTATATAAGAAACAATAAATAAAAATGATCAACAATTCAAGATGCTAAATAAAGTTTAGGCTATTCCCATTTGCTTGGCACACGTCAGATTAATTAGCATCAAAAGTATATGGTGTACTAATTTTAAAAAAAGACTGCTGAAGTTTTAGTAACATGTAATAATAATAATAATAATAATAAAATCAATCTTCTATACCAAAACAGAACAAGTTGTAAATGTTGGTTTCAAAAATAAAATTCAAAACGATATGAGGTTATTCGTTCAGTTGTAAATGTTGTGTTTCTTAAAGAAATATAAAATGTGAATGGTGGTGTTGCTGAAGCATTTTTTTCTTTTCTTTTTTTTTCCTAATCACATGCACTACCTGCGAAATTAACCCTTAATCTAGCACCAAAGGTTGATTTTTTAGGTTCGCAAATTAACTGTTTAGAAATCAAAATGATGGTGTTAGTTAACAAAAAGATTTTCCCAAATGTAGCACATATTGTGATATTCAAACTAAAATTTGCAGCCTATTGTGCGAGATTAAAGCTTAATCTCACAGGTTTTGCACTTTCATTGTTCAATCTTTTTGTTTTTGTTAAAAATTAAATTTTGTCGTTTTGGTTGTTTTCTTCGATTGTGTTTCATCTCTAAATCACGCATAAATGTTTCAAACTTCAAACTTTAATCTCAAACAAATCGAAAGAGAAAGAGATCGAGAAAAGCTGGAAGAAGTGTGTTTTCATCGATAGAGGATTCATCTTTACCTCACTCGAAATCGACAAAAATGGTGTTTAAGGGTATATAACTGTGATGTTAGTGAGAATTAGGAAGTTGGCCAATAGCGTATTAGCTCAACTGGTAAACTTGTGGCAGATGATATTACAATTGAGGGTTTGAACTCTGCCGACAATATTTGGTGTGGGAGGGGTTAAGGGATTAAAAATTAAAATTGATAATAAATAATAATAATAATAATAATAATAATATTAATAATTGATGTAGTGAATTACTGCTCTCCTTCCTCGCTGCTTACATAGACCTGCACAAATAGCACACGTGAGCCTAGGACCACCGTGTGACGACCGATGGCACTCCGATGCTTATGTTAGATAAGGCTTAGAAGAGGCTTAAAGCTGTAAATTAGTATTCTGTAGCGTACCTTAAGTTCATCGACCTTACCTCCCTTTATAGTGTAGGAGTCCTTGTTCACCTAGGTCTTTGGTGGGGTTGTTTAAGGAAAGAGATATTGCTGAAGATTCTTTCTTGTTTGGAAGTTGTTCATGTGGGATAGTTTCCCTACATGACTTGTGCTCCTAGAACTGCGTGATAATTTTTCCTTTCTGAGTGTTGTCCATGCAAGGAAGTTTTTTTGCTCGACTTATACTCTAGTATTTGTTTGTTAGTCGGAACCGATGTACTGTTGCTATGCTTGTCTTGGGTCGATCCCCCAGATACTTGCCTTATCAGGGCTTACGAGTATTGGGCTTGACCGCATGACGTGTGGGCTTAGTGGCACATTCGGGTCCAACGTTCTGGAATCTACCAATAGTGGGCTTGCTATTGTCTGGGCCTCGCTGGATTGTGCATGCAATCAGGTATGCTTTGTTCGATTGACAAGATTATCATGACATGTATACGGTACTGATTAGAGGACGGTTTGATGTATCATCAACTACTCCCCTCGAGTTGGTGGGTCATTTTATCGGTCAACTAGGTTATTTCATGAAGCAACTGTGCAGTCATGATGGTTGAGTCTGAGTTGTTTCCTCGAGCGGCGAATATCATTAATTGGGCATACGCCAGCTTGAAAGAAGGAAAGGCATGAGTTAAATTTTCTATTTAGATCTCATGTCTATGGAGTGTAACTCCTTTACTCTTTCGATCTCAGAGATTTTGCTTTGTCGTATCTTCTTCTGTGCTTTTGACTTCACTTAACCTTCGTATTCGAAAGCTTGTACTATCTTTCATGGCAGGGCCGGAATCATCTTTCTGAATATCTGTTCACTAAGGGCCGCAATTTTTTTGAGGAGAGGTTTCTCTTTGAATTGGATCTGGAAGTCTTCCGTAAGACATACGAGTTTCCTGATAATCTGGTGCTCTGCGCTCTGGGCGTCGATCTGACGCCGTTGTTCCGTTCTGAGGGGTTTATCTGTCTTCATCGAGGTATGCTTCAATCGGGTGTCCACTTTCATGCTATCAAGGAGATATGGGAGTTCCTGTGTACCTCGGTATTGCACGTGCTCAACTCATGCCTAACGAGTATAGGACTGTGATTGACATTCTGATTAGGGCTAAGGACGTTGGTGTCTGAGTATCTTCGAGGGTGCTTCAACTACTTACTTCCCCTGGATAAATGAGCATGTTGTGTGTGTGTTGACATCGCCGGACTGCTTCAATAACCTGCCTGATGATTTTAAATTCTGGCAGAAGTTTTGTTTCATGGCTCCTGCGAACTTGACGTACTTTCAGCTTGCGGGTCGTCCGGTCGAACGTGAATTCAAGCCACTGAGTAAGTTTGACTCTTTTTTGGTCTTGCTTGTTTGTTAAATGCATATTAGATTGACCTGTGTGGTTTTTGTAGGGAGATTCCCAACTTCGCAACTATCTACTGAAGATGAAGTAACTTTGGATGCGTTTCGTTACATACCTCGTCTGGCGATAGAGGATGTCATTGCTTCTTCTAATGTTGAGCATAGCGGATTGTGGGCTCACTGGCATATGACTCTTATTCTTTTTCGGGTAAAGAGGAAACTTCCCAAGATCAAGGTTCCAAGCCTTTTAGGGAAGGCAGAAATAGATGAAACGCTTCCTTCTCCCGTACATCTAAAGAGGTCTCGTACTTTGTCTAAATCTGTCTGAGGGACATGTTGTTGTTAGGCACGTGTCGGACAAGATTGTTGTTTCCGAGGGGCGTGATGTTCGGGTCAAGGCCCCTATTTCCCTTCCTGACTTGGAGAGGGAGTATCTGCAAATGGTGGACGTGGGGGATGTAACAGAACTCAGTACCAAGCAAGCATAGTTTCTGAATAAAATGTTCCTGCAAGCAGGCATGGAAGCTTCACCCGGTCATCTCTTTTCAATAAATGACTTTGAACTTTGCCTTTCAGTGGATCGTGAACCCGTTGAGAGGACTTATTCGCGTCACTCGTATTGTCCTCCATCTCGTTCCCGTCCTCATATTTAATTGACGATGAGTTCAAGGAATAACTTGCTTCCCTCTTCCCTGTCAACTGATTCTAGATGGTCGCGTGAAAGAGAGCCGGTTGTTGCGTGCAAAGGAAAAAGTTGTTGATGAGGGCCCTGATGCAGTGAAAACGGTAAATGGCGGTGCTGGGGTGATTCCGATTCTGAATGATCTCCATCCGGATGCGCGGATCAGTCTGTTTGTTCCAGACGTAGTAAGGATGAACAACCAAGCGTGGTATCAAGAGGTTGACAGTTCTTATGCTTCAAGGAAGCATATCAACAAGTTGAATGACTGGCTGGCGAACTGTGCTCCAGAGCCAATTGGAGAGACGTTGGGAGAGGGTGTGGATAAAGGGCAGAAACATCTCGTGCTGGGGATGTCATACCTGAATCGAGTAGCCGCAACTGGAACTAAAGTTGAGGCCACTCAGGAAAGAGTGTATACTATAGAGCGAGTCTTTGCAAACTTGCAGAAGTCATACTCTGACGCCTCTACGAAATTGAGTCATTGAGGAAGCAGATTGGAGCTTACTCAGATATTGGACCGGAGTCCTTGTGTACTAGGTTAGAGGCTCAGATGGTTCGCTTGGAAACGCTTGAGTCCGACCTGGTGTGAGCTATGAATTGAATTGAACCTCACCCATCGTGACTTGCAGCTTTCCCGCGAGACTATGGCTGGAGTGCATGTTGAACTGCAGGTTGTACATGCAGAGAAGGTCAAAAAGAAGTCTGAATGGACTGTCCGATGTCAGCAGTAGGAGGTCGACACTAAATTTAATGCCAAAAGTGTGCGGGTCGTTGAAGAGAAATTTCTTTCTAGCACGAAATGAGTTGTGTATCGTCAATGATAAGCTGGGTGCTAAGCAGTCTAAGACTAACTTGATGTCGGGCAAGCTAGAGCGGCTGGTGCAGGAGCTTGCTGAATTAAGGGTGCGCAAGAAGAAACTTCTTAAAGCCCAAGGCACGTTTGAGTTCAGCGAGGTCAGGCATGGAAGGCTAGAGCTGTTGTTTCTGATGAAGGAGGAGCATCCCGACTAGTATCTCCCTTATTATAAAGAGATTGCACACGCAGAGTTTAGAGTGGCCTCCGATTTTTCTGAAGAAGAAAGCGATCCTGATGAGGGGGATCAAGAGGTAGCACGTACAGATGTGTCTCCCGTTTCCTCCTCTGCTAAGTCTAGTTCTGTTTTATTTGACTCTCCTCCTGATGAGAGGTGAACCTTGTAATTCTTTATGGCGTTCAAATGAATAGTACTGGTACGTGTTCATTCTAACCTTTGTTTTACTGCTAGCATTTACCTGTTTTCTCTTATTTCATCATTAATTGTCCGATGATAGGCTTTAGACCAGGAAGCTTTATGATTGATATGTTTGTGAGAGCTCTAACTCCATGTACTACGATAGTTTGTGAAACTTTGGTCAAGTTCTTTTTAGAGATTGGGGAGTGTAATTCACCCTTTGTCCGACGGTTTGGCTGTATGTTGAACCAGCAGTTGTTGTTGCAGTTGTAAGCGAATTAGTCAGACTGTGGTCCCAGCGCGTGCACCGTTGTAGATGATTGGACGATAGTCCACGCGAGTCAGCTGGGTTGAGCTTCTAGAACTTTGATCGGACTTCTGACTCGTCTTTATTTGCTATTCGTAGAATAGGCTTAATTAGACCGGAGGTTATTATCACCAGTTATGATTGACTAAACCGGGGTCGGGTTTCGGCGACCATGGTGGTCCCTCGCAAGCCATCTTGATCAGGCATCGAAGGCACTGACTAGACTTCACTTTCCAACCCACTTGATCCATTTGTGGCGGACTAGAAATTGGAGCAAACCAGAAGTTATCATTGTCAGTTGTTCAGACTAAACTTTGACGGGGTTCGACGATCATTGGCTGTAGTTAGCCACTGATCCCTGGCAAGCTTTCTTCACTTGGCAACACGAGCACTGACTAAGCTCCTACTTTCTAGGCCGTCAGAAGTCGCGCAGAGCGAAATAGGCTTCGAGGATACCAAAGCCATCGTCATCAGCGACCAATGACAAAGCTTTGGTGTGGGTTTAGCGATCACTAGTTGTGTCAGAGTAGTGACCCCTAGCAAGCCATCTTAATCAGACGTCGAGGGCGCTGACTAGACTCCCACTTTCTATGCCGTCGAAATCCATTATTTACGGACTAGGCTTCGAACAGACCAGAAACCATCGTCGTCGATTGTCATCGACTAAGCTTTGGTCGGGTTTGATCACTATTGCCGATGTTTGGACAATGAACCCTGGCAAGCCGTCTTGATAGGGCATCAGAGCTCTGACTAAGCTGCCACTCTCTAAACCATTAGTACCTGTTTAGTTTAACGAACTGGCATTAGAGCATTCCAGAAGCTATCGTCATAGGTCGAAACCGACTAAGCTTTGGTTAGGTTCGAATACTATTATCTACAGTGGTCCCTGGCAAGCCATCGCAATCAGGTATTACAAACGCTGACTAAGCTCCCACTTTCTAACTCATTATCGCCCGCTTTAGCGGGCTAGGTGTTAGAGCGGACCAAAAGCTATTGTAATCAGTCGGAGCTGACTAAGCTTTGGTCAGAATAAGATTTTGGGCCTGTAAGCCTGACTTGGGTATCCTGACTTAGTTCGCCTAGCGATCTGATTGCAGAGTCAGATCGATTGATCGGACTAACGATAGATTGATCAATTTTAATAATTAGCAGCGGTTTAATGATAATACTCTGTAGGTGCGCTCCTTATTCTACGAGCACTCAGGGCCTTTGTTATTTGTTCCTTTGCATGTGCTGGCCAGATCTAGAAGGGCATAAGCTTGGGCCCATTAGTGAAGGGGCCCAATTAGAAAAAATCTTTGTGGATCGACGTACCAAGGATACGGTGCATACTGCGAGACGGTTCAGTATCGATTACTCCCTCAATTAATGGGGCTACTTGCAGGGTCATTAATTCAAAAAATGTGGACTTGTGCAGTTGCAATTGGACCGTCATTTTCCCGATTTCTAGTATGGCATTTAATGCTGAAGTAATTGCTAGCTGACGCTATTTCGTAAACCATCGTGTCTATGTATAAGCTGGCTATTCTGCGTTCAAGCACTGCAAGTGAGAATAGTAAAGCATGTTAATTAAATGCATCTAACCAAAGAATTTGCTCTGGGTTTTCCAAAGGCTTAAGGAAGATGTTCCTCGCTAGAGTCTTCGAATGTTCTGACATTTGGGCCGATGAGTCTTAGTAAGACTTGCTATTATATGGTGCCGCTTGTTCTGGGTGAGCACTTGATTGATCTCATGAAATCTAGTAATATCTTTTTACATTGCGAAAAAGAGTTACGGACTTTCCCTCGGGGTCAGGTATGTCTTCCATCCTCAGGTGCTCAAGTACTCTCCCATCCATTTACTATTGTCGAGGGATGATCCTCGCAGCTAGTTTATGGTTGATGGGATCGTTGGAAGCCATGACCCTTGTTTCTGGGGTGATATCTCTGCGTCACCCCAGACAATACACATTTGATAGGCGTCCTCATTTGGCAGCACTGTGAGACCTAATGATCCACCGTTCAAGGACGTTTTCATCAGCTTTCTATGGCTTCCTTATGTTCCTCTTCATGAGACATATTAGCAGAGTAAATAATCGAGGAACTACTCACAATTTTCTTCAAATACTTTGTTTGCTACTTTCAAATCATCCTTGCGAGGTGATTTGATGGAGCAATGAATTTAGTGCGCTCTTTCGTCTTCTATTGCAGACGTTTTACTTTCACCACCTTCTCTTATGGAAGCGGATTAGCATATCAGAATATCTACCCTTGTTTCAATGGATAGATACATGCATCGAACTTAGATAGTTTTAGTGTATGGATTGATATACTAGTTGGTCGGCAAGCTTCGTAATAACTCTCATTAGAATCAATAAAATATGTTTTATTTCTGGAGTTTGTCTTGTATGAACAATTCTTCTAAACTGAAATGAAAAACATAAAACAAAAAATGAAATCAAAACAACGAAATAATTTAACTCCGATCCGGGACTAAACTAATTCGGCCCTGAAAAAGGCTCATATGATACAGGCTCGGATTGCATAGTCCCTCTAGCAAAGTGTTTTGCTTTGCCAAAGCTAGCGAAGTTACTAAATAATGGACTTCGTGCTTGCGTGTAGTTCCTTGCAAATTGACAACTCTTGGAATAGGTGTCAGTTTGCTGAAGTATCGTTACTTAGCTCTTTATTGGTCTAGATTGCACTGCCAGCTCTGACTTCTGGTTCTCCGCATCGTTGCACTTTGGTTATTGGGGCTCCTTCGCCTTTCTAGAGTGATTCTTTTTTTTTTCTAGGCCCGGTGCCTGACATGTTGGTTTTGTGGCCTTGAGTTGTAATTGGCAACAATTTAGTTATTTTAGGGCTGTATAATTGCAATCTCTTGTTGCAGGATGATCTCCTCGGATGGTTCCTTGTGCCTGGTTGGCTATATATTTTACGCATTGGTGCAGAGTGGAAACCACTATGTGATACCCTTGTGTGGGTGGATCTAAGAGGGAGGGTGAGGGAGAAGCCCAATTGCCCATGGATCTCAAGAGGGTTGGCAAGCTACAAAGGGGAGATCATAGTCCCACATCGCCTGGGTGCGGGATGGTGATGTGTTATATATGTACGTGTTTGGATCTAAAAAGTACTACGCGTTTTAAAGTCGTGCAGGCCTTGAGTCCAAAGCAGGCAATATAGTATTCTGTGGAACGGGTCTTGACAGAATGGTATCAAAGCCTGACTCAGCCATAAGTGTGCCAACAAGGACGTTCGGCTCCCAAGGGGAGTGGATTGTGACACCCATGTGTGGGCGGACTTGAGGGATAGGGTGAGGGAGAAGCCCTAAGAGTCCATGGATCCCAAGAGGATTGGCAAGCTACAAAGGAGAGATCATAGTCCCACATTGCCTGGGTGCGGGATGGAGCTATATATGTACGAGTTTGGATCTAATAAGTACTACGTGTTTTAAAGTCGTGCGGGCCTTGAGTCCAAAGCGGACAATATAGTACTTTTTGGATCGGGTCGTGACACTGCCTCCATATGATGAAGCCACGACCTTTCAAAAATAATGTTGTAGGTAGACGGAACGTCAACTACTATGAACAGTTGAACAAGGTAGTTTTGTAATTGTGGCTCTCCTGCTACCACCATTAGACTGATCTTCCCAATGGGGAATCATTTTTCTCCATTGAATCCAACCATGGGGTGGGTGGCTGGGGTTAAGTCTTTATCATGTGGTTGCATGTTGCGGAATGCACTGAGGAACAGAACATTCAGTGAGCTTCATGTGTCCACAAAGGCCCTTTTTACCTCCCACGTAGCGATGAGGACGAAATGACCAGGGCATCATCGTGAGGAGAATTTACCCCATGGAAATCCCTTTCTGTAAACATTAGTGATGGGTTCGGGCTGTGAACTCGTGCATGTTTCACTTGTCAATCCTCATATTGAGATGGTGTTTGCATCTCGGCCAGTGTCCTTTTGCGGGACCTATTAGATTGCTCCCTGTCGGGACAGACCCCGTGAAGGACATAAATGACGCTTGGAGCTTCTTTTTCAATTTCCTTTACAACATATGTTTTTTCCTTTGCTCGGTCATGCCTCCTGTCCAAGCCTAGGAACTCCTTGAGCTTGTCTGTCATGATCTAGTACTCGACTTTTCCTCTAAGGTTTCTACAATCCTCATTATCGTGTCTGCATTCCTTGTGGTAGGCGCAATATTTATTGTTGTCGCATTGAGCGAGGTCTCGCGCTGCTTAGGTGGCATTTCAGTTCTTCCCAATCCTTGATGGAATCAAGGATGTCGGACAGACTGGTGTTGAAAGGGATGAATGATTTGGACCCGACATAATTCGAGGCCCTGTCCTACCTGGTGCGACCCGAGTCAGTCTTGCTGTCAGTGCACTTCCTCTTGTTCCCATCGTCGTCCTATCTCTTTTTCCCCTTTTTGTCCATGGGGACAGAAGGCTTCTTTTTTTATTTCGCCTCATTCTTGGCGGCCACCATCTCGTCCAGAGTAATATATATTTGGGCATCCCTGAGCAAGTCCGTCATATTGATTGGGGGATCGAGTGTAGGGAAGTCGTAGAACTTGCCTCTTCTTAGAATCAAAATGAAAGTTGTGACGGCGGTGTCATCACTACAGTCGTTGATGAGGGTCAACTCATCGTTGAAACGAGTGACGTACTACCTTAGCGTTTCATTTTGTTTTTGTTTCAGGGTCAACAGATAATACGGGCCCTTTCGAAGTCGTTGACGTCCCACGAAGTGTAAAAGGAACACCATCGCCAACGTTTTAAATGAATTGATAGATTTCAAAGGGAAGCTGTGGAACCATGTCATTGGTGACGTCTTCAATCTAGTAGGGAATGATCTGCACATTATCGCATCAGACCCCTTCCTTGAGTTCCATAACGTGCTGGAAGTGGCGCTAGTGATCGGACATGTCTCCTGTCCCGTCGTAAAACTCCAATTTTTGTGGTGTGTATTTCTTTGGCAGTGGTTCATCCATGATAAGATCCATGAATGGAGGGATCGTGAGATTAAACAACATGTCTGGGTTCGTGGCCCTATTACGGATGGGGTTGTAAGAGACGTGTTTGTCGGCTCTTGATGTTGGGTTTCTATTGGCCGCTCTTCCACCTCTGGTCCACTGAGAAGTTGATGAGGCAACACGACTCTCCTAAACATGTTCTTTGGAGCTCACTCAGGACTGAGCTTTTCGCTGCTCGCGGTCTCCTTTTACAAGTGGAGGAGTCTGCTGTTTGAGTACCTCTAGCAAAAAATTCAGTGATTTGCTGCATCTGTGTTGATAGTAGATCCACCCTTGGATCCGCCATGGCTGCCACCAGTGTGGGGGTCTAAGAAGGTTCCTCGTGTGACGGTGGTGGAGCCCGAATGGGTGGCACTCTACCAGTTTGAGCATTTGAGGGTTCTGCAACATCTCCATTGTTGAAAGACCTTGTTGTCACCATCTTTTTGGTTCTTTGTGAACAATGATTCTACTGCTTTTGTGAGGAACTTTATCGTTCCCCACGGACGGTACCAAATTGATGTAGTCGACTCCTACTCTCCTTCCTTGCTATTTACCTAGACTTAAACAAGTAGCACACGTGAGCCAAAGACCACTGTGTGGCGGCCGATGACACCCCGATGCTTAAGTTAGATAAGGCTTAGGAGAGGCTTACAGCTTTAAATTGGTATTTTATAGTGTACCTTAAGTTTATCGACCTTATCTCTCTTTTATAGTGTAGGAGTCTTTGTTCGGCTAGACCTTTGGTGACGTGGTTAAGGGAAAGAAATCTTGCTGGATATCATTTCTTGTTTGAAAGCTGTCCATGTGGGATAGTTTCCCTACACAACTTGTGCTCTTAGATATGCGGATGAGGTTTCTCTTTCTAAGTGTTGTCCATGCAAGGAAGTTTCCTTGCCTGACTTATACTTTAGCATTTTCCCGATTTAAACTGTCGATGGTACACACTTCAAACCTAACGACGAACACCAGACCAATCATGCTCGACAACAAATAAACACAACACACAATGGCTCAAGCATCCCAAGCAGGTGCCACCATGAACCCTCATGTGGACCAACTCATGGTCCAGATGGACTGTATGATCGAAATGGTGAAAACATTCACCCAAGAGCATGCGCAGTCCGTTGAACTTGTCCGCGCGTCACCCCAACAAAACTCAGCCAATGAAGTTCTCGCAAAACCCTTATAGGTGAATCTCGAAAGCAGCCAACCACTTCAAAATGAAAACCCCAGAGCGACGGGACCCCTGTTGAAATCTCATTTAGGATCAGAGTCACAGATCCCAATGTACTTTACGAACTACCCAAACAACCATTCTCCGACGCATTCACGGTGACTCCTATGCCAACGAAGTTCACCCCACCAAAGTTTGAAGCTTACGATGTTACCACTGATCCAACTGACCATTTACGACACTTTCACCTCATGATGTCGTTGAAGGAAAGCACGAAATCCATCCTATGCAGAACGTTTCCGACAACTTTCACCTCCACAACAATGAACTAGTTCAACAGCCTACCTCAAAGGTTGGTAGACTATTTCCAGGCGTTGGCTACCGCCTTCATTACAAGGTTCATCAGCAGTCAACGGATGAGGAATGGGCCACACTACTTGCACCACAACAAACAGAAGCCCGAGGAGACAATAAGGGAGTATGCTAATTGTTTTACTAATGAGTTGACCATGATTGACGGATGTAGCAACGACACGGCCATCGCTACATTCATTGGCGAACTTAAAAGAGGACCCTTTTTCGATGCTCAAAACCTAGAAACCCTAAATAACATGGCAATTCTATTGAAGACCGCTTAAAAGCACATCACTCTTGAAAAGATGATAACTGCAAGGAAGAAGAACGAATGCAAAAGGGAAGCACATTCAAAGAGGCGAGAAATGAGGGAAGAAATAAGGAGAGACGACAGACCCCGAGAGGAAAACGTTCAATCAAAGAAGCTCCGAACTAATGGGAGGTCCGAATTCAACCAGCAAGAATCCAAAAAGCTACAATCAACAAGGCCCAGATATGAGTGAATGACAAGCGTGGCAAAAAAGATATACAAACCATATACGACCTTGAAGACCAGCTGAGCGAACATACTTAAACACATGACAAAATGGGAAGATGTTAACTGGCCACTCAAGATGAGAGGAGACCCAAAGGGGCAAGACAAGAACAAATACTGCTCTTTCCACAAGGATCACGAGCACGACACTGAAGGCTGCTACAACCTGAAAGGTGAAATTGAGCACTGGGTTCAAAGATAACGACTCGACGAATTCGTCGACCTACTTGATAAAAAATTTTGATCAACCTACTATTCTTCTCAAATCTCTCTCTAATCGACCGACTTCCTCTGTGATTTCTCTCTGATCGACATCTCTTTCAAGCTTCAGTCAGGTTTGACTCAACCAGAGCAGCAGCAACAACAATAGCTGCCAAGTTCATCTATCATTTTTTGTCTATTCTTCTTATTTGCAAACCATTCGATTTCTTCTCCGATGAAAATCTAAACCCACTCTTGTTCTCCGATGCAGATCCACCCCACCCGTGACCAAAGAGAGGTTGAGTTACTTGTGGGCTTGAAGAATGAGAGAATGAAGAAGGGTTTCAGGATCGACAGCATGACACATCATTTCCTTCTCACCATGGTCTTGAATCAAGAGAAATCCCATGATCTTAGACACATTTCAGGATCTAAACTTTGAATCTTTGAGAAGACAATCCTTGTAGCCTCATAAGAATCCATGATTTTGGGTTTTAAGTGAGTGGGTGTGACTCCCAAGCCAACAAAACACCTCCTCCTAAAAACTGACCCAACACAATCTCTCTATCTTTCTACAATCTTTATTAATCACCACTAACAAGATGTTTGTAAAAATGACACTAGAACTACTAATATTCTACTATTGCCAAAAACGAAGAGAAGGATAAATTATTTTTGTTAAAAGACTCTTCCTATCTATTTTTTGAAAATGAAGAGTGTCACTGCGTAGTAGAGATAATGGGATGGGGTTAAGACTTTAGAGAGCAAGCTTTGGAGGTTTGTGATAAAAAAAAATGGAAAATGGTTATTTTTATTTATATAAAAGAGAAACAAATAAACTGGAAATAGTACAGTACAACAAGGAGCGATGTAAAACAAAATATAACATCTCTAGAAGTTGGAAGAAACCACTATCTGATTTTCTAATTATCATTTCTTCTAAATTATTTATTGATTTTCGAAACCACTCCTTGATTTTTTTTAATTATCATTTCTACCTATATATTGATTTTTGAAACCACACATTGGTTTTCTAATTATTTATTGATTTCATGTTTGTTTCATTTCTTGGTATTTAGGCCTCATTTAATGTGTTTAATAAATTTATTTAGTTGTATCTTATTTTTTCCTTTATATTTCATATACCTTCAAAAATTATTATATATTTTTTCATGTTTCCTTGAAATTTTTTACGTTTTTTCTTTAAACAGCGAATTATATCTTGAAATCAAGATACCAAAATTAACTCAAAAAATGAAATCATAATCCTTAACTGAGCGACAATTGATGGATAAAAAGTGTATACTAATAATTGGCATAAATCCTCGCACCACTTAGTAGAATATATAAGGCCCATGCATGGCTCATGTCTGCCACATAAATTACTAGCCAATGTAATACCAATTTCACTATTGTGTAGTAAGTGAATTGTGTGTGTTGATTCCTGTTAGGGGTGCGCATCCCATTCCGCAATCCCAATCTCGATCTCGTCTCGTCCAGTCTCGATCTAGAGTGAAATGGGATTGGGATGGAGATTGTCAATCCCACCCATCCCGCCCCGTCCAAAATTTATTTATTACAATTTATTATTATTAATTTTATTTTTTTAATTTTTTATCCGAAAGAGAAGTCAATTTGAATAAAGCTTGGGATTATTATTCCAAACAACCAAAAAACATAATAACTATGAATACCCTGCTTTATTTAGCTATGAATACCGCAAGTCTTTGGCTATATAGTTCTTAATCATAGTTGGTGGTCATCACTGACACACATGGTTTTGCTAATTTACTTGTATACATTTTCTTATCAAGGAAAGAACATAGAATCTTGTCTATACTTGTGATGCAGTCATTTTTCGCTCCCTGTTTTAACCTAGTTCCAGCTGACCGGCACAAGTAACACATGTGAGCCGTGGACCACTGTTGTGGAGGCCGATGACACTCTCATGCCAAAGTCAGACAAGGACCTGAGGAAAGTGTAATGATGTAATAGGGATGTGATTCCTCAAGATCATCATGTCACATGAATGGCTCAGGGATGTGATCGTTTTTATGTATCATCAGCTACTCCCCCCGAGTTAGTGGGCCATCACATCGGTTTGTGAAGTCATCTCTTGAAGGGATGCGACGCTCATAATGATTGAGTCTGAATCATTGCTTGAGCCACGCGCTGCATTAATTGAACGTTTGTTGGTTTAGCAAAAAAGGGGCGAGAACCCAACCTCTATTTTGCTCATCCGCATTGTAGAGTCCGACTCTTCTACTTTCTTAGTTTTCGAAGATATCACTCTAATTAGAAAAGATTGTTCATTTTCTTCATGGCCCAACAAAACCTTATTGACGACGCAATCTTGGCCAAGGCCTAGAGTTTTTCGAAGATAGGTACTTGAACGAGCCTAGCCTTGCTGAAATCTGTATGAAGTTTGGAGTCCCTGAGGATCTGCCGTTGTATGTTTTGAAAGGTGACCAAACACCAATGCCGCCTCCGGCTGATTTCATCTGCTTGCATCATGGGATGCTTCAAACTGGAGTGCGTTTTCCAGTTCTAGATGCAATTTGGGAGTTCATGGATCTTTTGGGGATTCCTCCAGCCCAGTTAGGCCCTAATGGATATAGGATCATCCTCATGATTCTGATCAATGCTAAGGAGGTCGGTGTCAACGTGACTCCGCGGGTAATTCAGTTGTTGACTTCTCCCCAGCTAAAAGGTAATGTTGTCTGTAAGATGACATCACCAACTTGCTTCGTTAATCTGCTTGATGACTTCAAGTTCTGGCAGAAGTACTGCTTCTTGGTCCCTGCGAATTCGAAGTAATTTCGATGTAAGGGTCATTCGCTCGAGCGACAGTTCAGACCGCTTCATAAGCTTAACCCTTTCCTTGTGACTTTGATATGCTTGATAGCGGGCTAACTGATCATTGTTTGTGTTTTTTCGCAAGAAGATTTCTTACTATTCCTCTGACCTCAGTAGAGCAAAACACCATGGAGACGTTTCGCGTCTTGCCGAAAAGGAACGCGATCGATGTTATAAGGGTTTCCAACTTAATCAGTAGTAGGCTATGGGACAACTGGCACGTTTCCCCCACTCTATACTGAACATCGCGAATTAAGTTGAAAGATGGGGGCCCTTCAAGGAAGAGGAAGGTTGCTAGGGCAAAAGCTCTCGTTCTGTCTGATGCGGATGAGCCATCTGAAACACTTGCCTCCTTTGTGAAAAGAGGTCCCGTGTTAAAGCTGGGTCATCCTCGGCATGACCCGCTCCAGTGAGAGAAAAGCGCGAGTCTGATAGGCCTGTTTTGGCGGAGTCTGATAGGCCTGTTTTGGCGGAGACTGATGTTTTCGACTTGGAGAAAGATTACATGCGGTTTGCAAGGGTTATAGACAGGTCAAACCTTAGTGACGCACAGGTCGAAGCTTTGAATGACCGTCTGGTGTGGGTTGCAATGGAAACTTTTGCTGGTGTTGATTCGTGTGGGACTGTTCTGGTACAAAGCTCCTGTGAAGATTCGCCTGAGATTGTAGAATCTGATTGCCCCATTGTTGTTTCACCTAAGAGTGGCCGCGACACTGGCCATATCTCCTGTAGTCCAAATTGCTCACTGTCTCGCTCTAGGCCACAGCTAGAAGTGTTGGAGGGTCCTTTGGATAATTCGCTCCCTCCTCTCCCTCCGGATCCCATCGAATCGTCTCGCACCAAAGGGTCGGCTATTACTGATAAGGGGAAGGCCATGGAGGAGAGTCTGAGGACGGTGGCAACCGTGAAGGGTGGCACTGACGTGATTCCTGATCCGGGGAAGCTTCATCCAGATGCACGGATAAGCCTGTTTGCAACGGACTTGGTGAAGATGAGTTCATAGGTCTCCGCCCCGACAAAACGTTGGGGGATGTGTTCCCGCTTGCCATGGCCTTTTTGTCTCGCTGGGCGAAAGAGCTTATTGTTCCTGTACCGCTCAAAAGTGATGTCTCTACCATCATTTGGCCCGACACTGGATCAGGCTGCTCAGCCAGATGTAGCTTAATCTGAGAGCATTCTATTTGTTTCAGTGCGGCATAATGGTAGCCTCGTGCCTTAGGTTGATCTCTATGTATTGTTCATTCAGAGTGGTAAGCAGTATACTTAACACATTGGTCTACTAGAGCTCTCTTCACCTTCCACTTTGCGATGGAAACTGAGATGAATAGTGCATCGTTGTGTGGCGCTCAGACTGCATCGAGGTCCTTGTCCGTAAAGGTCAAGGTAGGAATGGGGCTCTGCACTCTTGAGTAGCAAATGTGTTTGTCCTCCTCCCCGGGTTGTGTCAGCATATCCAGTAGAGTCCACTTGCGGGACCTGTACGTCTGATCTTCATTTGGTCCGACTCCATGAATGACTTATATTATCCCTGAAGTCTCCTTCTTTATTTATTTAACTGACGCCCCCTGTCCCTAGTTTGTTTCGATCGCTTCTCAGATTTCAGGAAGTCTTTCAGTTTGCCTTTGCGGACCCAGTACTTGACCTCATACCTCAGACTCTTGCAGTCATTGGTGTTGTGGTCGCCCTCCTTGTGGTACGCGCAGTACTCGTCGTTGTCACACTTGGAGGGGGTCTTCGCGTGTCTTCGGGGGCCACTTCAATTCCTCCCAACTTTTCATGGAGTTCAGTACGTCTGACAAGTTAGCATTTAGGGGTGTCACAACTCTGAATCCAACGTAGTAGGATGATTTCTCTAGCCTTAACCGACCAGGGTCCAGCTTGTTGTCACTGCGTTTCTTTTTGCTATGTTCCTCATCTTCACGTCTCTTTCCCTTTTTCTTGTCCCTAGGAGCGAAGGGCTTATTCTCGTCTTCGACTTTCCTTTTAACGGTCCTAGACTCCTCTAGGAAATGTGTCTCCGGATGCTCTTGAGAAGCTCCGCCATGTCCAGAGGGGCCTAGGGTGAGGTCCTCGTAGAGTTTTCCCTATTTGAGGCCCGCAGTGAAGGCCGTCACAGCTGTATCGTCACTGCACTCGTCGACGATGGTCAGCTCGTTGTTGAAGCGCGTGACATACTCTTGGAGTGTCTCGTCGGACCTCTATTTTAGGGAGAGTGTTTAATGCGGACCTTTTGAAAAACGTTGGCTCCCGGCGAAACATGTCAGAAATTCCTTTTCCAGCGTTTTGAAGGAGTCGATCGACTTCGGCGAAAGGCTGTGGAACCAAGTCAGTGTTGAGCTTTTCAGACTAGTGGGAAAGGTTTTGCACATGACAGACATGGATTCTTCTTTAAGGGCATTTACGTGTTGGTAATGGCGCAGGTGGTCGAAAGGATCGGTGGTTCCGTCGTAGGAGTCAAGCTTTGGGGGAGTGAACTTCTTCGGGAGGGCCTCATTCATGATTCGGTCCACAAATGGTGGGACGGAAAGGTGGTACAGTACGTCTAGATCTTGCACCCCTCTGCGGAGGGGGTTCCCAGAGCCGAGCCTCTCTGTCCTGGCGACGAGCTCAGCGTTAGCCGCGCAGCCTCCCTTATTCCAATGAGAACTAGTGGGAGCTTGGCTCTCCTGCGCTTGCTCCCTATCATCTTCTAGAGGCGGAGGTCTGTGTTGTTTCTGGTCTCCATTCGCAGGTGGTGGATTTTGTCACGTGAGAGCCTCCACCGCCTTGGCGATCTGCTATATTCGAGATTTTAGCACATTGATTCTGGATCCGTCGTTGCTGTCCTTGGTGCCGGAGCATGAGTCGGGTGCCCGTACATGACAGGAACTGCTGAAAGATATGGTATAGGGATAGCCTGAGCGTTTGACGTGTCTTCGGTTCTCCGTTGTTGTGTGACCTGGTGGTCACCGTGTCTATGGGTTTTGAAAGGAAACGACGCTTAGTGTAAAGTTAAGAACTTTGTCGTCCCCACGGACGACGCCAAACTGATTCAGTCATTTTCCACTCCCTGCTTTGACCTAGTTTCTTACTGACCTGCACAAGTAACACACATGAGCCACGGATCACTGTTGTGGTGACCAATGACACTCCGATGCTAAAGTCAGATAGGGATCTGAGGAAGGTGTAATGTTGTAACATGGAATTTGTAGCGTACCTTAGCTTACCAATCTCATGTCTTATTTATAGTGCAAGGAGTCCTGGTTCTACCAGACAATCGTATGCGTAGTTTAGGAAGGAGATTTCGTGAAGATCCTTCAATAATCAAGAGTCGTGCTGTAAGAGGGAAGTTCCATGTTAGCCTTGTGCTCCTAGATACGTGGGAGATATTTCTCAATGGGAGAGCAATCCATAGAAGGAAGATTCCCAGTGTGGAATGTACTCTGGCATTTGCTTCCTAGTTGGAAGCAGAGAGTAGTTGTAGTTGCTCATCCGAAGCTGATCCTCGAGATACTTACCTTAGTATGACTTATGGGTATTGAGGATAATTGTGAGACGTGTGGGCCTAGCATGCTAGTAGAGTTCGGGTCCACCCAGCAGACTAAATTAGGCGGGGCTTAGAGCCGCTTAGGTCGGATCAGTGTTGGGCTGACTCTGGGGCCTGTAATTCCTAGAGATCATCATGACACGTGTATGGCTCAGGGATGTGACCGTTTTTATGTATCATCAACTTGTATATATTAATTAAAACAAAACAACAAATTTCAAGAAAGTTTTAATAGTTTTCTTGAAGAAATTTATCATATAGTAAATTTCAAATTTTGGTTAAACCTTGGAAAATGGCCAAATGAATTTAAAGCCACTACAATTAGACCCATCAATTAAATTTGTGCTTTGTATACTTTGGCCTGGCAACTATACAAAATCTAAGCATAGTTTCCAAATGAACCTTGCGAGCAAGTTAGCGAACATGGTCTCATTTCCTCATCCAGACCACTTCCTCATCCTAAACCTAAAAAACTAACTCACCTTCACTCACCAACATCAAATTCAACCTTACTTCACACAACTTACACTCCTCCATTGATTTCCTCTCTCCTCCAACAGTGCTCAATTACTGAAAAACTCCACCAATTACATACTCAAATGCTCAAAATTAGCACCATGAACGACCCTTTTTCCCTCACCAACATCATGTCTTCATACATCCTTATAGACATCTACTTCACAAAACCCACATTTCAGTTCATTTCCTGACTTTTTCACCACAATCACACTATCTGGAACACCATTATCAAGGATTATCGCTTGGTTTGAACCCCAAAAAGTCTTATTCTTATTTTATGATAGAGTTTTAACAATTTTTTAATGGTTTTTGAGCAATGCTCGTCCCGTCCCAAACCCGTTTGGGATGGGATGAGATCTATCCCGTCCTGAAGATAAAGCAACGGGATGGGAAAGGGATGAGGTCCATCCCGTCCCATCTCGTCTCGTGCCTAACCCTAATTCCCTCCATCATTCACTCAAGTAAGCCTACACCAATAGTATCGTAAGACAACTTAGTTAAGTGGCGTCTGTTAATTTATGTGCTTAGAAGCTAAATTCTAACTGGAGTTAGAAGTTTTGAATGAGCTTCCGAATGTAATAGTTGTTTTGCTTCCAATGGGTTGTTTATTAGAAAATGTAAAATTAAAAGGTGTTTTTTTTACGTGTTGAATGTGAACTGTTTGACAATTTTGCCCCCCTAAACTGAATAAAAATTGTGCTAAAAATCATACCTAATAATTATCCAAATCCTAGAGAATGTTGCAATATATTTAGTGCAGTGCACTACAAAATTGTGTTTTCTTTGCTCCCAAATTGTGGTCGAGCCATTTCTTCAATTGTCTTGTGCAGTGCACTACAAATAGGAAAGAAAAGTGTGAATTCGTCTATGGATTACAAAATTGAGGCCAGGGTTAAAAAAGGATGGGTAGACTTGGGTCAATATATTGGGGGATTGTCCATCTGGATGTGAGAGATAGACAAAGTGTTTAAAAAAAAATAAAATATATATATATATACACAAAAACTAAGTTTTTGAAATTTCTAACTCCATTAGATGCAGCCATCAAATTCATGGTGGAATTCAACAATTGAAAATTCTTTACTTTGTGAAGCATGTTCTGGAACTCCAAATGAGTTCATTTTTTCTAAAAAAGTGATCTGGTTAAGTAATCATTCCCACAAAATAAGAACGTATTTTGAAATTTTTAGGTGGATAAAATAGGTTCGTGAAATAGGCGTGTGTAATTTTCTTTATAAAAAATCTATTTCTCTGGATCCCACCTGTTTTGTGAATGGAGAATTCCCCAAAATTCAATATTTGAAGATGAAGTTTAGTTGTTTTCCATGAGATTAGCTTAGCCTTTATTTGTAGCCATACAAAACATAGCGGAAACTTAAAAAAAAAAAAAAAAAAAAAGGAAAATAGAAAGAAAGGGACTGCAAAGGAAATATTTTCTATTTAAAAGGTTTTGTTTAATATTGCTTATACGACCACTTTTTTTGGGTAAGGGAGTTGCTATACATGTACCAAATTGTTTGGTGATAAATGTCAAATAATATCATTTTTAGTATTTTTCTAATGACATTTAGAGCATTATTCTTTGAAAAAAAATATGATTTTCTTCCATTAGCTACAAATTTCACATTTCAAGTGATTTTACGTATTTTCAAGTAATATTATAACTTGATTGCAACTTTAAAAAATATACTAGTTTACCTGTTTTGAAAATCCTTCAAATTTATATTCGTATATTAATAGGTGTTTTATTTTATTTCAGGAATCCAAGCATATGGTAAAGAGATTCCAGAAAAAACACTACTTGAGGTTATGGGCAATAATTGAATTCCAAGTCCGAAGGTCATAAAGTTTAACAAAGTATGTGTGCAAAAGCCTAATTAAAGATCCATAAACCTCTACCCATTAAGACCCCAAATCCAACTATACACCATCTCTCACAATTCCAACATCCTAATCTATTTCCTACTAAACTCTCTTCCATGTCAATGTCACTTTCCTCTTCCAACACCGCCACCTTATTTCCACCATTTCCTACTCAAACTCCAACTTCATTCAACACCAACTAACAATTCTACCCCAAATCACTACCACAAAAGATGTCATTTCTGATGGAATATTTAGGCGGATTTTTGCCATTACTAGCGGATATAAATAGTGATATGTGGCACCTAAATCTGCCACTATTGGTCAATTCTGGCATTTCTTTTCTTGCGAACACGTCATCCGCCAGAATTGTTCCATATCTGCTGAAAATGTTCTTATCTATTAGTGGCGGACATTTCATCCGCCAGAATGTTTTTAATCCCCCAGAATTTTTTTATCCGCCTGTATTGTCTTTTTAATACTCTTTTCTAGCAGTTAATAGCCACCATAATTATTTTATGGTATTTCATGATTGCTCTCCTCTTCTTCTCCACGTTTTCTCTTTATTCCATAATAATAACATAGAGAAAGGAGAGACATTCCAGATTCAACGGGGTCTGCTGCTGCTCTCTTGGAGACTTGAGATTGAAGAAGACGAGAGAATGTAGAAATGTGTTCAAAGAATATTGAGCACGAACTCATTGTTGGAGTTGCTCAGAGTTTTGGGCTGCTGCATCGAAGTTGGAAGCTTGAGAAACCCAATCGAGACTTCAGAAGCACAGATCGAAACCCTATGTAGCTTCAGAAACCTATTGTGTTTGTCGACGAAAAGAAGTTGTTCAGAAGCTAAAGAGATGAAGAGAAACCAAGAAAAAGAAATGAAGGACTGAAGATGAAGAAATGCTACAGATTTCTAGAGATGAAGACAAGTCGAGAAGGGATTTCTGGATATGAAAACAGACGAGGGAGTGAAGGAGCCGTTGCGCTGATGGAGTGAAGAAGAGTCTGGATTCTGAATCTGGAAGAGATACTCAAAGGCTTTCATGTGGGTTGAAGTTGTTGATAATGGTCTTCTTCACCGAAAACTTAGTTGTTAAAACTGTAATTTGTAGACGGATTGATGAATGTTACCAACTGGTAACGGCACTCTGAAAGGTCACCAAAGTTTAATAATGTATGATTAAGATGCTTGTATTAAAAAACATTACAAAAAACTAAATTATTATCATAATATTATTATATATTTATATATACAAAACATGATGGTGTTTGGGGTGGGAGATAAAAGACGGCTAAGATTTAACCAAATATATGAATATAACGAATGACATAGAACTCAAAGCATCAAGAGTGCATGGGTTTGATTCTCATACCTAACATTTTTTATACTTATTTATTTTTCTTCAATTATTGATGATGGTGGTGTTGAAAACTCAAGGATGATCATATTTTGACAAGTTTTAAATTTTTATCATGCCAACGGCACGGAGAATACCCTAGTGGTTATATATGGCGAATAATTACAAAATTTAAAATTATATCATTTTCTATTGTATATTTCCTAGAAATGCTTCAATTGTGGTGGATATAAGTGCCAAAAATGTCTTAATTGTGGCATTTATATCCGCCAGAAATGTCTCAGTTAGGGCGTTTAAATCCGCCGGATATAGCAATTCTGGCGGATTTTAATTTTATAAATTTTTTTAGTTTTTTTGGCATTTCTACCGGATTCGAATATATATCCGCCAAAAAAGGGTATTTCTGGTGCATTTATATATGGTGGTTTTCCTATCTACCGATACACTGATTTTTTGGAAAATTTAGCACTTTTGTCCACCAAAGGTAGATTTTATTGACAGTTATTTTTCCGCCAGAAATGAGAACTTTTGTAGTAGTGAATAGGGCTGAAAACCGAACCGACTTAGGTCGGTTTTAAAATTTTCAAACCGAAATCGAACCAACCATTAATAAAACCGATCTGAAACCGAACCGATTCTAATTTATGCAAACCGTAACCGAACCGACTAAAATCGAACCAAAACCAAAATAAAACCGAATCGACCTACTATTTTAAACCTATTGTATTATTTATATATAAAATATATATTATTTATTATATATATTCGGTTGGTTCGGTTTGGTCGGTTAAAATCACATAGGAACCGAAAACCGAACCGACCACTTCGGTTTTGAATTTTTTGAAACCGAAACCGATCCGAACCGAATTTAAACAGAACCAATCGGTTCGGTTTAGATCGGATCGGTCGATTTAATCGATTTGATCTATTTTTTGTTCAGCCCTAGTAGTGAAAAGTATGTACACTCTCATCATTAAACTCCACCATTTTCTATATCCTTATCACCATCATTAAACTCCACCATCTTCTATATCATTATTCTCTAGATACGTATTGCCCAATTGGAATATAGGGAATTGTAATCTTTTTGGGAGCATTTAAGTTGGATGTTCTTATTTGACTAATGGAAGTTTATTTTTCTTGTTTTTCTTTTTTCCCTCTTTTAATATGGTAGCTTAATCCCTCTCAACTCAAGAGAAGGATGAAGCCACAAAGGGGATATAAAATTAGTAGTTTATTCTTTTCGTTTTAGATCTTTATCCTGAGAGTACTCATCTCAAGTCTCAATGATAAACTTTTCGAATAAGAGAGTTTGAGTATTCAAAATGCATGTATGTGTGTATTTGTTAGTCATTTTCCTTTGTTCATTATGCTCAAATAAATAGGAAGAGATTTAGTTGAGAGTCACCTTAATTGGAGACTGAACTAATGTCTACTATTATGTATATGTGATTTAGTTGGAAATTGTTGATAGGCTTTAGCTAATTTCTCTCCATTAATTAAATAAGTATCTTACTATATAATATTTACCTTTTGACTTTTAAGTTGTAATTAGATTGGTAAAGTGACATGCTCAAAAAGAGATCAAAGTCAAGAATATTAGTTATATGGATCCATGTGGTGGATTTTCTTCCCTTGAGAGCTCACTCCATTTGATTAATCATACGTTTCATTGCTAGTATTTCATTTGCAAGTTGTTCATCATTGTTTTAAGATATTCTCCCTTAAGTTAATATATGAAAGTCATCAGCAATGGTTCCTTAATGTTTGAGGTTGGTTCAATTCTCCTACTCATCACTATACAAATTTTGTTATAAAGTGTTGTAGGTTTTACAAGAGTGTGAAGATACAACGAGGTCTACATCTCATGAATTTTGCACTATTTAAATGGCGTCGTTGCCAAATCGAGTTTGAAGACGCGAGATAATTACATGTTTAAATGGCAATAATTACGGTGCAATAACTGCAGTAGAAATTTTGCACTATTTAAATGGCGTCGTTGCCAAATCAATTCTCCTAGGAAACAAGTGCTATATGAGATGAATGTTGAAAGTGAATTGAAAACTGTAGTAGATAAACTAGCTGAGAGTGTGACTAATTTGAACCAAACAAGTGAAGCTTTTTCGCTCATTTCTCTACGAATAACCAAAACTTTGCAAATGAATATCACTACACCTAATCATGGTTGTTCAAATCCACTGTACAAACTTATGAGTAGCAGCATTATAATGCACCAGACACTCTTGATGCACATGTGTGTGTACATATCGCAATTTTTGAAGACCAATGGCTAATTCGTTTAGTCAAAGCTACCATCCCGATCAGAAACACCATCCAGCTTTTCAATGAAGACCTCGTTCTCCTTCACCAAACTTAGGTAATCCATCAGATTTTCAGGGACATCAAAATAGGCAACCACAACCCAAAAGACAAATGTTCAACAAAATCAGTTTGCACCCACCAGCAAATAAGTTCCAATAGATACTTGGCTCCTAATCCCATGGGCAATTTCGAGGCCCATGTCCAACAAGTCGTTGCAGGCCCTAAAGTACAGGACACCATTCAAATGTTGGCACTTAACTTAGACTAGTCTAATGACAAGCCAACCAAAGGCTTCAGTTGTTGGAAACGAACATGGATATTTAACAAAGAATCAATTTCAAAGTCAAAATCAACTTTCACAGATAACTGCAGCCTTGAATGAGAGACCTAAGGGTACCTTGCTTAGTCAACTTGAATCTAATCCTAGAGCATAGGGAGTTAACCACATTGGAAACACATTTATTCATGACCAGTCTAGCAAGTTTATCTACTCCATCATAACACTTAGGTTTAGAAGGAAATAGATAACCAGGTTAAGTCCCCTACTCAGGATGATCCGCCTACTCAGATTGAGCCACCTGCACAAGCCCAACAACTTTCTCAAATTGAAACTACCCCATCTAGAATTTAGAAACAAACTATTAATTCCCATTCGAATGAATCCAAGCCAAAAGTCCAACTAGCACCATTTCCCTCCCGACTAGTCAATAAAAAAAGAAGTCTCAATACAATGATATGTTGGAGGTTTTTCAAAACCTTCAAATGAATATTCCTTATTAATAAAGCAAAATCCTTCATATGCCAAGTTTGTTAAAGACTTGGTTAAGAAGAAAACCAACATCCCTATGGAAGCCTTCAATCATAGCTCAACATTGTTCCTCATTTCTCCAAAACCAAGTTGTGGTCAAACACAAAGACCCGGAAAGCCCAACTAGTACTTTCACATGTAGAATAGGAGGAAATTTTGCAGACCAAGCTTTATTGGATTTAGATGCTAATATGAACTTGCTACCATACTCAATTTACCAGCAATTAGGATTGAATGATCTTAAGAAAACTGATATGCGCATCCAGTTGGCAGAAATTGATTAGTTACGATTTCAAGGGGTATTCTAGGATGTGTGTTAAAGAGGCTGATTTTTTTTACCTTGTTGATTTTGTTGTTTTTGACATACAACCTACTCAGGGTAAGCAAATCCTAATCACCCTAGATCGTCCATGCCTAGCGACTGCGAATGCATTTATCAATTATAGAAATGGTAATTGACCTTGGCCTTGGGGAACATGAAAATTGAAGTCAATGTGTTTAGTTTGATGAAACGGCCAAATGACTTGGAGTCTATTGAGGAAGTTTGTCTTTTAAGAGTCTCTGTCTTTTCATGCATTTGAGAATTTTGATCCCAGTGATGATGTTGTGATTGGAATACTTTGGTGCTTGTTTTGATGATGAAAGCTATGTGCGAGAAATCAACTCTATGTTGAACTCTGTCCCAGATTTTGATACACCTGGATATATGGTTCAATTTGAACCTATAACACCCCGTAGTTTTGAGGATTATTTTGTTAATGACTTCCCAAGTTGCATGATATTTCCTCTAATGGAACCTTTACATGAAAATTTCCCCTTAGAAGAGTCTTCATTTTCAAGATTTTTATGACCCTACAATTCAAGATATAATTCATGCCCTATGTCAAGATTTTCCTAAGGATGCTACAAAATATGGGTCACACTTGGTCAATATTGAGAATTTGTCATCGACCGATCTTGAGGCTGATAAGGTGGGAAATGCATGCATTATAGTTGAGCGATTGCATGGTTGGTTGGACACAGATCGTAGAATTAAGATCTCAGATCTTATTGACTTTCATCCTAACTACTCATGTTATGATGGGTAGGGGTGGGCACGGGACGGGATGGGACGAGATATACCCATCCCTATCCCATCCCATTCATACGGGATCGGGACGGGATCAGCGTGCTAATCTGGACATATCAACTAGAATACATTTTGAACATATTATCAACTAGAAGTCTGAAGTTCTAAAATACATAGAACATATTAAAATCAACTCAATTCTGCTGGAAGCCTGGAACATAATCAATTCTGCTAGAACATACTCAAAAAATACATAATCAAATCTGCTGGAACATATTCAATTCTGGTGGAACATATTCAATTCTTATGGAACATATTAAAATACATATTCAATTCTGCTAGAACATACTAAGTCTGCTGGAACAATTTGAGTCTGAGCATAATGTTGGAATCTGAGTCTGAGTCTGAGCATAATGTTGGAATCTGAGTCTGAGTCTGAGCATAATGTTGGAACAGTCTGAGTCTGAGCATAATGCTGGAACATACTAAGTCTGAGTCTGAGTCTGAACACCTGAAAAAATGAAAGAAAGTTGTTAAGTAAGTTAGCTAACAGTAGTTGCAAATGTTCTATTGAGAACACCCAAGTGCTAGGACTAATACAACCAAACTGTCACAATCCCTACTGCTGGGAGATGATTACAAAAGCAGTTGGGGAAAAAATTGTCCCAGAAGTCCAGCAAAACTACCAACTGCTCATCCATTACATCCAGGTTATAGAATATGGCCTTGTTCCTCTCCCAAATTACAGAGACAATGAGAAAGGACTTTAAATCAAGGATCCTGAAGAGAGGTAAAACTACATTCTTTCATTTTTCCCTCTCATAGTTGTTTCAGAATCCTCCTGACCATCCTAATTATCTCATTACAATCCTAGTTTTTTCTTTTCAATCTAAATTTGATCTCATTAAGGCAAATTAATTGTAGATCTTATACAAGTTCAACTAAATTTGATTTCCTTTTCTATTTGTTTGCAGGGTCAAGAACCTAAAAGTCTAAGGCAAAGTCTCGGGAAGTAGAGATCCATTTGTTTTGGTTCTCATTTTTCTCTCTTCATGTAATAGATGTTTGATTGGAAGGAAATAAAGTTGCTAATCCCTTTTAGTAGATTTCAAGTTTTGCTTTCTTAATAAACATATTTCTTTCACATAAACTTGAGAACAAAGTTTCACATCAAAGACTGAAATAGAAGAATAAAAACAAGAAAACATATTTGATTGCAAAATCATAAAGAAGAGACTGAGGTTATATGGACATGTACCTCACTTCTTCTTGCCGTGTGCGAGCGAGAACACTCTGGAATCTGGATCGAGGGGACGAGGTGTGTCGTCGCCGTCCTGTGCTGGCGAGGACACTCTGGATCTGAGCGAGGACACTCTGGATCCAAGCGAGTGCTTTCTGGATTTGAGCGAGTGCTTCTTCAGTTCTTCTTCTTGAAGAACAGAGTGCTTCTTCTTGAATCTCTCTTCAAGAACTTCTTCAGAAGTTCAATCTCGCTTATCGGTTTCTTGAATAACAGAGTGCTTCTTCAGTTCTTCTTCTTGAATCTCTCTTCAAGAACTTCTTCAGAAGTTCAATCTCGCTTATCGGTTTCTTGAAGAACAGAGTGTTTCTTCAGTTCTTCTTCTTGAATGTCTCTTCAAGAACTTCAATCTCGTTTTTCTCTTGTTTATCGGTTTCTTGAACCTCTGCTCTGCTTTTGTTATTTGTTCATTTGCTAGTAACCCTAAAACCTAACCAAAAGAATGACCGAATGTGAGATCAGAGAGAGGAGAACTGAGAAGTATTACAAATTTACAGATTAATCTAGAGATATGTGTGAGAGATTCATTGAGATGCTAAAAATGTTATATACATCAGTAAACTTGTATGGGCATCCACAATCCTAAAATAAATAATTAAATAAAAATATTAATAATTAATATTAATAAATTAGTTCGGGACGGGACGGGATTGGCGGGATTGAAAATCTTCATCCCATCCCATCCCATTCTAGATCGGGATGGGACAGGATCGGGATGAAATTATTCAATCCCATTAAGACCCGAAAAAATCGGGACGGGACGGGATCGGGATCGCGGGATGGGATGCCCACCCCTAATGATGGGTGGGATACTAGTTACACTTTTGCTCTTGACACCATACATTTTTTCACGCTATCCTTTGTGCAAGTTTTGATAGTTCACTCTAATGATCTAGAGCCTGATCCAACTATTTTTCATCGTATTCCTGAGATTCTCGAGCAAGCCTTCCTTCATTTAGGGGATATACAATATCATATGTTTTTTTTCCTACCTCGAAAGCTGTTGGAATATTAAACCCACTCCAATTATCCATGGGCCTAAAATTGCCCATGTACTTATCCACGGTAGTACCGTGTGAATTTACAGTGTAGTTGTACGATTGGTACCCACCGATATAGTTATAATATCACGACTCCGCTCTCGCTTCCGCTTGATATATGATTGAATTCACCTTCTCTACAAGTTCGAGCTTTTAGAGAGTTGACAATTTATCATGGTATCAGAGCATTGGTCCTCGGAGGTCGTGGGTTCGAGTCTCGTCCAACGCAATCGCTGCGAGAATTTTCAGTATTATCCTCGCGTTTGCGCTGAGGGGGAGTGTTGGAATATTAAACCCACTCCAATTATCCATGGGCCTAAAATTTCCCATGTAGTACTGTGTGAATTTACGGTGTAGTTGTACGATTGGTACCCACCGATATAGTTATAATCCCACGACTCCGCTCTCGCTTCCGCTTGATATATGATTGGATTCACCTTCTCTACAAGTTCGAGCTTTTAGAGAGTTGGCAATTTATCAAAAGCACCAACATGGTTGCTCCTATCTAGTTCTCTTAAAATTGGGGTAATTTGAATATTCACACCAAGGGTCCACTTGATGTTTCGGTTATTAATCTATGATGACATCATCCAGATTAGATTCCTGAGTACTTATTTTGAGCCCCACATTGATTTGGTCAAGGGTATTTTCCCTTTTACATCTAGCTGAGCACGTTAAACCAATCGTTTGTGGGAGGCAGTCCCAGTTTTTATGGTTGTGTCAAATTAAGCAATTAGTCTGGATTGATTTTCGAGTTCACTATTTAGTTGCACCCCACTCTTACTCATTAGCTCCATAACTATTTCAGATTCAACAACCATAATTGTACATAGTTTGCAATTTTTCTTGTAAGATTAGTAATTATTCAGGTTCGGGGGTGCAGTTTCACATATTTGGTATGTCATATAAGCACTTGGTATTACATGTTTTAAGCTATAACTTTGTCGGTATTGTACATCCACAACCTCACATCAACCATGGCTATAAGTTTTGATTTTCACTTTGTTCCAGCTTATTTAAATTAGTGTCCATCATATTACATGACACCATGATGTCATAGTCAACAAGTGAGGACAATGTTTATTTTAGGTTTGGGTTGGAATTTATAAATTTTGTAGATGTTTTTTTTTTCAAAAGAGTTAAAAATAAAAATAATAAAAACTTCAAAATTTTTTGGATTTTATTTAGTCAAAATGCCCTTTAGTGATGAAAACTGTTTCATTTTTTGAGAAGCAACAAAGTTGAGCAGTAGCTCAGGATATTAGCCTATGTCTAAAGGTTTTTCATGAAAATCAAGTTTGAAAACCACTATCACTCTTAGCCACAAGATTTTAGTTGAAGTACAGAAGTAAGCACAACTAAGAGATCCTAAAGAATCATTATAGGGGTCTTAAGTGAGATTCGAGCCATTCCATTTTCTTAGGGTTAATATGCAATTATGAGTTATTTTATAACTCAATAATTTCTTTGTGTCTTTATTTCCTCATTCTTTGATCTCATTATTTTTTTGTTTTGGCTAAAGACTGAGAGCGCTATCAAAATTGGATTTGCACTAATAATCTTCCAAAACCTAGTCAAGGCATGAAAAATAACCATTTGATCTTCGAAAATGATATATACATTATTTGCTCAAGCCAGTTTAGCCTAAGCCTGCCTATTAACATTGTCAATAGTCAACCCATTGAGCTTTTTATTAGCATTTTTTGTATCCCAACTTCAGTCAAGAGTTTAGCCCAATAATTATATCCATTACCTATTGTGTTTGAGAAATTATGGTGCTTTGTACGTCAAGTCCAGAATTGGGTGAAGTATTGAGAAAACAAAGACATGTCTCATGAACCTATGACAAGTTATGAAAATGAAGACGAAGATGCTGAAAAAGAAAGCATGTATAAAAAAGTGAAAGAAAAAAAATGATGTAGTATCTATCTACAAGTAACACGCCCAAGTTATCATAGAAGGGTACAATTTTCAAACAATTTTGAATCCATGTTTACCCTCCTTGTTGAGCTTTAAACATAGCCCCATTACAACTTGTTTGAAGTCCTACTTGATTTTAAGGGAATAGTGGTCCATTAATGTGGAGATTAGTCTATGAAGACCTATGGCGTTAAGTCCAAGGTTCTCAAGTCAATGGTATTCCTTTCCATGAGATTAATATTTCTTTCATGTAGTGGTTTTTCAAAGAAAATCTTATATGTGAATCATTTGAAGTTTTGTGATATTTACTCTTAGTTTCACATATAGTATGAGTGCAATAACTCACTTCTGAGAGTATAACTAGTGAGATTTGAAGTTGAGGCAAAATCCATTCCAAAGATGATCAAGTGAAACTATTATCTTATTGGCTATTTACACACACAACAATCCAAGTTTGATAGAGTAGTGAAAGAGTTTAAATTTAGGTTAGTGACCTTAACTTGGGGAAATATTGTTACTTTATTTTCTAGTTTTAGAAAAGGGTGGTACTAAACTAAATCCACCATTTTGAAAAGAAAAAAAAAACATTGTTGGTAGATTCATTGCAAATCCTCACGAGAATATAACTCGTCCATTAGATGTAATTTAGAGATTCAAAGCTTTAATGCATGTTTAATAGAGGTAAGTGCAACAATGATGCCTACGAAAGTGAGTTAGGATTTTTCTTTATTCTTTTTTCTAGGACTAGCAAAATGTAGGTTTTAAGTTATGATAAATGCCGAATAACATCATTTTTAGTATTATTCTAATGACATTTCTTTGAAAAAAAAATTATTTTCTTCGTATAGTTGCAAATGTACATTTCAAGTGATTTTACATATTTTCGCGTAATAATACAACCTTATTGCAACTTTTGAAGATGTATTTTTTTACGTATCTTGAAAATCCTCCAAATTTATATTTTTATGATTCTTGAATTTTATAATTATATTAATAGCTGTTTTATTTATTTTCAAGAATCCAAGCATATGGTAAAAAGATTCAAGAAAAATGCTACTTGAGGTTATCGGCCATTGTTGACAAATGATTGAAGTTCAAGTCCGAAGGTCATAAATTTTAAATAAGCATGTTTGCAAAAGCCCAATTAAAAATCCATAAACCTTGAACCATTAAGACCCCAAATCCAACTAAATGCAATCTCACAATTCTACTTTTACACAACATACTAATTTTATTTCCTAATAAAACTCCATCCCATGTCAATACCAATTTTCTATTCCAACACCAACACCGTAGTTCCACCATTTCTTAATCAAACTCTAACTCCGCTCAACACCAACCAACAATCTACTCCAAATACTATTTCTAGTTTCCTTACTAATGAAAAAAGGAAGACTTCAAGAATTTAATTCTTAGAAACGTATCTTGGTAATTTTTATATCAATAAGGGTTCTTTTCTATTCTCTATACTTAATTTCTCAATTAGAAAATACAGAATTGTAATTTTTTTAGAACGATAAAGTTGTAAGTTCTTATTTGATTAATAGAAGTTCACTTTTTATTCTTTTTTTTTATCTTTAAATATGATAGTTTAATCCCTCTCTTCTCAGTGGAGGGATGGCGGGACTATGGTGATATATAATTAGTAGTATATTATTATCATTTTAGATCTTCCATATGACAGTACTTATCCAAAATCTACTTTCAAATACGAGAGTTTAAGGATTTACATTGTATGTCTTTGTGTATTTGTTAGTCATTTTCTTCGGTTCGTCTTACTTAAATAAATAGGAGTAGAATTAGTGGAACTCAACTAATGTCTACTCTTATTTATATGTGATTTAAATTGAAATTGTTGATAGATTTTAGCTAAAGTCTCTCGATTAATCGAATAAGCACATGATTAGATAATTTTTACTTTTGTCTTTCTAAGTTGTAATTGGATTGGTAAAGCTAGGGGTGGGCACAGAATAGGATGGACCTTATCCTAAACCCATCCCATTGCTTTATCTTCGGGACGGGATAGACCTGATCTCGATCCCATCCAAAACAGGTTCGGGATGGGCATGGTCCATAAAAAATTGTTAAAACTTTTTATCAGAAAATAAGAGTAGAACTTTTTAGTCCAAGGTGACTAAATATCCAAATTAAGAATACATATTCACTTTATTATAGAATGCCCAAATTAAAAATAACAATTCCTTTTATTATCGCAAGGATATAACGATGTGGTATCATATATTAGTTATATGGGACAAAAACAAACTATCATTGACAACGTAGTATCATTATTGACCAAAATACTTACTCTTATCAATTATTTGATAATGCAAGACAATGGAGAGAAGGGGTGTGGGTGTTCTTCTTTATGTGAATATTAATAAGGAATCAACAACTCTAAATGTAACTGATTTCAAAAAATTTAATTTTTTTTACCACCTCTACAATCTTTTTTTTCTCTTTTTCGCAATGTTAGATGAGTTATTCACTCAAAAATTCTCACACCTACTGATGCATTCAGATCTGTCCTCACTGATCCTGATGATATCAAACCTACAAAAATGAGCAACGGATAACGAAGGACCACCATTGTGGTGGTCGAAGGCACTCCGATGCTTAATTCAGATATCGATTCGAGAAAGAGTGAAGATTGTATGTAAATTGCAGTGTGTACCTTTCTTCCTCCTTTCACAATTCTTATAATGAGTATTCCCTCCCCAATTGTTCATGCAATCAAGAGAGTATGGATGGGGGGAGATCCCGCATAAGATCTTACTTGTGCATGACTGAGTTCTTTGGCACTTGGCTTTGTTTAGGACCCAATGCTTGATTGGGCTAGATTTGCTTTCGTGTGAGTGGATCTCAAGCCTGTGACAACTATGAGATTTGTTGTTCAGGCTTTATTGTCCAGGGCCAAGCCCTAAGACCCATGCCGCCGGGGCTGGCATGTCTTGGGTGTGGGCGCCTAACTTATGGGCTGAACAGTTTTCTTGGGTCTGCTCAACACTACGTTGAAGTCTTTTATGTGCTAGGATTAGTCCATGCCACGTGTACGACCATGATTGAATGACAATTTGATGTCTCATCAGCTACTGCCCCAAGTTAACAGGTTTGTGTGCAGTTTCATTAATTCGATGAATGTGGACTGGTGTAGTTGTACTTGGAACCGTCGCCTCCTTATTCCCCATGTAGCATTTATTGTCGACGAAACTGCTAGATGACTTTTTTCTGTGAACCGTCGTGCCTATATATAGGCTGGTTCTTATAGGTTTAGGCATTTCCACGAGTATTGTGGAACCTGTTCCTCAAATGCGTCTTTCCAAATAATTTGTTTTAACCTCTCCGGAGGATCTCCATTGATGAAGTCTCGGAATGTTTTGACATTTGCAGTTATGAGTCTTAACAAAACTTGTTATTGGATGAAGCCACCTGGTTTGAGTGAGCTTCCAGTGGCTCCGTGGGACCTTTGAATTCCTTTCGACGTCGCAAAGAAGAAGTACGGACTCCCCCTTAGGGGCCAAGCTTGTCTTCCATCTTCTGGCGCTCTCACGGTGTCTCCTACCATCCAGTTTGGTGATAACATCTGCAACCAACTTTGGGTGGTTGTTCCCACTGCTCCTTCCTAAGATTCATTCATGATGCCCAAGCCGGAGGGCAGACTGACAGAGTGGGGCTCCAGTGGGCGTTGCCTGCAGCCTTGGGGTGCTGACTTTGCATCACCCTAGGCATCCATTATTTCATGGATCACCCTAGCAGCCAACTTTGGATCCTTTTGCTTTCGCTTCCAAATCCTCTTCTAAAAGCAGATTGAAGGAGCAAAGTCTTGACGTGTTTTCCGATGAATCATTCGCTCACACTTTATTTTGCACCAAGCTTAGATATTTGTAGTGTGTAAACTTTTGTACTGGCCAGTCGGTCAAGCTTTGTAACAACTTTTTGATAATCAATGATGATACACCAAACTGTTTTTTTATCAGCATCGTACATGTGTCATGATAATCTCATCAACGGAACGAAGCAGGCCTGGTTGCATGCTCAATCTAGCGAAGCCCAAATAGCAGCAAGCCCATCATTGGCAGAATCCAGACAGTCGGGTCCGAGTTGCAATGAGCCAATAAGCCTACACGTCACACAATTAGGCCCAATACTCGTAAGACCTCTAAGGCAAGTATCTGAGAGATCTACCCAATATAGGCAGGCCAGCAACACATTGGATCCGACTAGAAAACATATACTGAAGTATAAGTTGGGCAAGGAAACTTCCTTGCATGGATAACATTCAGAAAGGGAAACCTCTCCCCCAGATTTAGGAGCACAAGTCGTGTAGGAAAACTATCCCACATGGAAAACTCCCAATTAGGAAAGGATTTCCACACCAAGATCACTTTCCCTAACTATGCCACCAAAGGCCTAGCCGAATGATGACTCCTTCACTATAAAAGGGAGACAAGGTCTATGAACTAGAGGTACACAATACAACCCAGTTTATAGTTTTAAGCATCTCCTAAGCCTTATCTAGCTTAAGCATCGAAGTGTCATCGGCCACCACATGGTGGTCCTTGGCTCACGTTTGCTACCTATGCAGGTCTAGGTAAGCAGTAAGGAAGGATAGCGGAAATCGACTACATCAATCAATAAAGTTTTTTTTTCTGAATTCGTTTTTTTTTGTATGCTCTGAATGATTGGGGATCATATTGGCTTGTGTGAACAAATCTTTTGGACTATAAAAAAACATGAGACAATTATAACTCTGAGCAAGGACTGACTGACTTGTTTCTGAAGGAGACGCGTGTGGTCCTGATTCAGCCTATGTAGTTCCATTGGTGAAATAGATTGATCCGCGAATCGTAGCGAAGTCACTGAAGATTGATCTTCATGTAGGTCGGCCGTGTCTTGCAGGTTGTCCGCTTTCTGAGTAGGCGTTGGCCTGTCGAAGCACTTCTATTTAGCTCTGTACATAACTAAAGTGACAGCGAAATAGTCATTTTTAGGACTAGATTCTAAACCATATTCTGACTCATTGTTTAGTTGAGTCTTGGTGGTCAGGGTTTCCTTGGTTTGTATGGACTGGAACAATTAGATGTGTTGAGTCATCTGCGGACTGGACTCGCTAGAATGTGTGTTGCCTTAGTTCCTGAGGAAGACTAGGCTATCTCTGTAGTGGTGAGCTATCAGTGGACTAGACTTTCCCATTTGTGGTGAACTATCTGCAGACTGTGCTTAGTCTGCGTTGGAGTTCATTGGCTATGGACAGACTAGGTTACTAATGCGGCAAGATATTGTCGTCCTAAAAAATGACTAAACTTTGTCGCTTGTGCGTCGTTGTAGTCCTCGTAGTCGGACCAAGTTCCTTAGGGAGCGGTGACTTGTCCGGAGATTGGACTCGACTACTTACGATGGACTGTACGTGGACTGGGTCTGGTCCGTGCTGGAGCTCCTTGGTTCATGAGGTGGACTAGGTCATTTTTGCAAAAAGTTGTCATCGTCCTAAAAGGAACTAACCTTGACTGCTTGTGAACTGTTGCGGTCCTCGTAGTTG
Organism: Berberis vulgaris; assembly: GCA_963556465.1. NCBI lineage: Eukaryota > Viridiplantae > Streptophyta > Magnoliopsida > Ranunculales > Berberidaceae > Berberis > Berberis vulgaris. Next base: position 60,060,220 of record OY747135.1, read on the forward strand.
GACCAAGTTCCTTAAAAAGCGGTGAGTTGTCCAGAGATTGGATTCGACTACTTGCGGTGGACTGTTTGTCGACTAAGTTCGGTCTGCATTGGATTTCCTTGGTTCCTGAGGGGGATTAGTCACTTATGCGGCAAGTTTTCGTCGTCCTTAAAAGGACTAGGCTTGGCCACTTGTGCGCCATTGTGATCCCCGTAGTCGAACTAGCCTCCGTAGGGAGCGGTGAGTTGTACAGAGACTAGACTCGCCCATTTGCGATGGACTATCTGTGGTCTGGGTCTGGTCCGCGCTAGAATTCCTTGGTTCCTGAGGCGAACGAGGTCACTTATACAACAAACTGTCATCATCCTAAAAGAGACTAGGCTTGGCCGCTTGTGTGCCATTGTGGTCCCTGTAATCTAACCAGGTTCCTTAGGGAGCGGTGATCCATCCGGAGACTGGACTCGCTCGCTTGTGGTAGATTGTCCGTAGGCTAGGTCTGCTTTGCATTTGTGCCATTGTGGTCGTGACGTCAAACTAGGCTATCTTAGGAGCAGTTAGTCATCCATAGATGAGACTCACCTGCTTGCAGTGAACTGTCCATGGACTGGGTTGGGTCCGCATGGGTGCTATCGTGGTCTGGAAGTCGAACTAGGTCTATTCCTGGGTATGAAATTATATGAAATGTGAATCTTTAAAGAGAGTACCTTTATTGATAATACTTCTTTAAGTGTTCTACATTCAACAACCTTTTTAAACGCTTTCCATCCAGGTTCCTCGCCTTTTGATCGTTGTCACCTTGTAGGGACCTTCCCAGTTAGGGCTTAGCTTGCCTTCTTTTAGGACTCTTGTGTCCGGCTGGGTATTTCTTAGTACCCAATCGATAACTTTGAATTCTCAGGGTTTGACCCTCTTATTGTAGTAATGGACCAACTTTTGTTGATAGGCTACTATTCTAACGTAACCTTCGTATCCCCGTTCTTCAAGTAGGTATAGCCTGACTCTCAGAGTTTCATTGTTATCCTCCATCTTGAACTCCTTCGTTCTAAACGTAGGTATTGCTAGTTCTATTGGAACCATTGCCTCAAGCCAATACGCCAGTGTGAATAGTATCTCTCCAGTCGGAGTCCTTTTTGTGATATGGTATGTCCAAAGGATATCTAAAAGTTTGGAGGCCCAGAGCCCTTTGGTTGCATTGAGTTTCCTTTTGATAGCTTCCAGGATAGTTCGGTTGGTGACTTATGCTTGTTTATTCTTCTATGGGGGAACCAGCGCGACAAAATGATGGATGATGCCCAATTGGGTGCAAAGTTGTTTGACTTCCCACCCTCGAACTGGGTCTCGTTGTCATTAACCAGGATGTTCGGTATTTCAAACCTGCATATGATAGATGATAATCACCCAAAACATCGATTTTTACATTCCAAAATATACAATTGTTAAGTCCAATTATAAAATAAAAATATTTCATTATGGGTATTTTGTGCATTTTATAGGAATTCAAACACAAATCTCAAATCATGCATATAGTGGCACAATAAGGCTAAATTCAATAACTAGAAGACCCAATCCCAAGACCCATGAAGTCAAGTCCACAAAGCAACAACAACTATGAATCTCGAGAAAATCAATATGAATATTTGGACATCCAACACCATTCCTTGTTTCACTCAACCATTCCTTATTTCACTGTTTAACTCAAACCATGTTTCCTTATTTCACTCAATCATCTTTTCATATTTCACTCAAACCCTTTTTACCTATAAAAACCTCATACATGAAATTCATAAATGATAGTTTTTCTTTGAGAGTTTTTTTTTAGTTGTAGTTATTGGCTTTATATTTTTGCTTGGTAGAGAAGTGCATTACCACATTTTAATTCCATTGAAGAAGTAAGTTTTATCTTTGTTTCTCTTTTTCAATTGTTTATCTTTCTCCTTTGACTTTTAGTTTATTTTCACCATCCATTTGTTTTAGGTTAGAATTAATTCACTTTAGAAAAAAAAAAAAAAATTATGACTTCTTAACCAAGACCATTAAACAACTTTGCATGTGTAATTGTTTGATTATGTGTTTATTTATTTAGATAGCAATCGAAGTCAAAAAACAAAATTTTAAAAAAATTGTTCTTTGAAAAGGGCTAATTTGTTTTATAGTGGACAGCCAAATGTGTTGTGGGGGAAAGAGCAATTGCTTGAACCTAGGAGGAGTAGCTTTCAAATAACACTTCTCTCTACTCCCACGGTGGAGACCTTGTGTCCAAGCTCACAAGTTAGTAAGTATCTCTTTCAGATACATTGTTTTAGTGGCTTGGGTGTTGAGTGAAAATCGATTGGACATTGCTTGGTTTTTGTTTATGTTTTTGCATCTTAACGAACTGCGTGGTTGCTTATGTTAATAAACTACCATAAACAAATAGGCCAGACCTAGCCCTGTTTTTGAAAGTGGTGGGATTTCATCATTCACCTCATCACTCCAACTGTATGAAACCAAGGCACATAATAAAATCAACTAAGATTAGAGCCAACTAGAACGATGTTCATAGGACAACTAAGACCAAGGTTATTCTGTTGAATTTTGTGTTGACTAATGTGACAATGGGTTTAATCATTCAATGAACTCCAAGAGGTCGTTGCCACATGGGTAACTCACCCGATACGCCAAGTCACTAGTAAGCTGCGGACCGCAGAAAGACGTGGTGTAACTAACAGTTTTGGCTAGAAACACACACCCTAAGTACGTATTTGACACACATCGTTCTCATACCAATCGGTCTACAGAGCGGTAGCACATGTACACTTCTTAATTAGACCACGTGATTTCTTGTCACTTGTGTAATAATCCGACTTCTTGCAAGCGTAACTTTGACCTCCTGATTTTGGACTTTGTACTGTTGGATACAAGCTTTTAGGATCATCTGTTAGCACCCTATCTAATCAGGCAATAATAGATAACAGCGTAACGCCCACTGGTTTCAATCAATTGTGTCCCTCACAGATTAACAAGATAAAATCCCATTAAAACGTTGTCTGCTTAGATTTGGCATTTGTGTGGTTCAGAAGTAATTGTTGCTTGTGTATGTATTTTTAGCACTCGTCTAGGGATACTTGATCTTGTGTTTTGTCACTGTCATCTTTCCAATCCATTTTTTTTTCTTTTATGAAAGTTTGGGAACGACCCAACAAACGCTTGGTTCATACCCAAAATTTTTCTAGCCACCCTAATCCACTCTTTGCTTCTTCACCACACTCATATCCACCTACCTCCTCTTACTCTCCAATCAACACTGAAATGGAAGAACATCCAATTTGGGAATACATTGTTCCCCTTGCTGCTAATGTGAACAAATGCATTGAGTTGCCCCATATCACAACAACTCAATTTGAGATTAGACCAGCTATTATTAATATGTTGCCGAAGCTTTATGGGCATGATCGAGAAAGCCCATATGTCCATCTTGGAAAGTTTATTGAAGTTTGTAGTACTTTTAAAAACTAAAGCATAGATGAGAAAAATGTCAGACTTCGTTTGTTTCCTTTCTCTCTTGATGACTGGGCCACTTCATGGCTAAATTTCCTCCCTGCCAATTCCATCAGATCATGGGAGGATTTAGTCAGAAAGTTTCTAGCGAAGTACTTTCCCATGAAAAAGACCCTAGAAATTAGAAGAGAAATTGAAAAGTTTACTCAAACACATGATGAACTTTTTTATGAAGCATGGGACCGCTTTCAAGATTTACTCATCAAGTGCCCCCATCATGGCTTTGAAAAATGAGTGCTAGTATAGAGTTTCCATAATGGATTGATTGTCGAATCTAGAAATATGATCGAATCCATGCATCAAGGGAGCATCATGCGTAAAACTGGTACTGATGCTTATACCTTTCTAAGTGAACTTGTTGATGATTCTCGACAATGGACTGCCAATAGAGACTTGAAACCTAGTTCTTCTAGAAAATCACATCTATTTGTACCAAATGAAGATCCCGAACCAGACATCAAAACCCTCCTCAAGGACTTTGCTAAGGAAATGAAATCTATTGTGACAAAGTCTACCTCTGAAGCCAAAAAGCAGACTTGTAAGCCTTGTACCTTTTCCCTCAAAAGATATCATATAGATTCTGATTATCCTTTAACTTCAGGTGGCAATGAACTTCCAAAGGAGGTGTGTGTATTTAATAGTGAACGTAAATCAAACACATTAGGTCAAACATACACATCTGCAAATCAACATCACTCTAACCATTCCTATGGTGGTGACTTTTATGAACAACCACCCAAAAGTTCAAAGAATCCTCCTAGGTTTCAACACCCTAGGCAACGTAGTAGACAAGCTCACAACTCAAGCACTTATCCCAGACAGGTTCAATATGGACCTCAATCTAACCAGTTGCAACAGAATCAATATCCACCACAGAGATGACCTCTTTCATACCGGCAAAATTAGCCTGTGAACCTTTCTATGGTACCTGTCCCTCATAATTCCTATGGTCAACCTCAACTTAGCAACTTCCAAGACTTGGTACCTCAAACTCAATATGATGCTCCTTTACCACCTCCAAAACCATCATTGGAGGATATGATGCACCAATTAATGACAATCAATGCTACTAATTCCAAATCCATCCACCAGCTTCAACAACAATTGCAACATTTGACCATGGGACGGGAAAAAGGAACATTCCCCAGTCAACCCATCCCTAATCCAAAAGGTGCTCCCCAAGCCCATGTCAATGAAATTGGTAGTAGTGTTGATTCACATGGAGAAGTTAAAGTTGTCACCACCCTTTGTTCTGGCCGAGCAATTGATAATGACATAGAACAACCCAAGATAACTGATGTGATTTCCAAAGAGAACGTTCCTAAACCAATTAAGAACGCTAAAGGTTATTCTCAAACTAGTTTAAACTCACCTTCTCAGCTTCCTGTAGAGCCAAGAAAGTATATACCTAAGGCACATTTTTCCAAAGCCCTTTTAGGTAACAAAAAAGATAAGCAATTTCAAGTAATACTAGAGATTTTTAAAGGAGTACACATCAACATCCCTATTTTGTCTACTATCCAGCAAGTATCTATGCAAAAACATTTCAAGGACATGTGTACTAAAAAGAGAAAAATGGAAGTACCTGAAACTGCATGCCTTGCAAGCAATGCCATGTCGCTTATTAACCAAACTGGAGTAGTTGTACAGGGATCCAGGAACCCATTCTGTACCATTTTTCATTGGGAAAGACTTTGAAAGTCATGCCTTGATCGACTTAGGAGCAAGTGTGAATCTCTTACCTTAACATACATATTTAAAACTTGGGTTAAAGGAGATGCAATCAACAAAGGTGATTCTTAAGCTAGCAGATGAGTCAAAACGATACCTTAGAGGAATAGTTCTGGATGTGATTGTTCAAATTGCAGATTTTTATTATCCAGTTGATTTCATCATCTTAGACACTAGCCCGAGCCCAAATAATCAAATTTCTGTCATCTTAGGGTGACCCTTCTTAGCAACTGCAGAGGCCAACATCAACTATAGAAGCGGTAGCATGTCTGTTTCCTTTATATTTTTAAGGCCTTGCAAAGGAGAGATGATCTCGATATGATTGAGAAAGAAGAAGAAGAAGAAATGTGTATGATTCGATATTTTGAGTCTATGGCTCAATTGTCACCAGATGATGTATTGTTTCGTTGTCTCTTACACTTTGGTATGAACCTAGATATAGACGAGGTTATTGAAGAGGTCAACAGTATGTTGGATAGTGTGCCCATAATGCATATACCTGAATCTGAGCCATTATCACGTTATGAATATGAGGAAGATTTGTATTCCTCTTCTTCCTTCATAGAACAATCACAAGAGAATGACTCATCCACAAGCACTCAGAAATCACTAGAACTTAAGCCTTTATCAAATGAATTGAGATATGCATTTCTCGATCTTGCGGAGAGTTATCCAGTGACTATTGCCTCATATCTCATTGAAGAACACAGTGACAAGTTGTTGGAGGTCCTTAAAGCTCACAAGTCAGCCATTGCTTGGAATATTTATGACATCAAGGGTGTTAACCCTATTGTGTGCGAGCATCATATTTATTTGGAAGATGAAACCAAAAACTCTAGAGAGCCCCAGCGACATCTAAATCCCATTTTGAAAGATGACATAAAAGAAGAAGTGTTGAAACTCCTTGATGCAAACATCATCTATGTTATCTCTGATAGCCAATGGGTTAGCCCAGTCCATGTGGTTCCTAAGAAGTCAAAAATTACAGTCGTTGAAAATGAAAACAATGAGCTTGTGCCACAAAGAGTGTAAAAGGGATGGAGAGTATGCATTGATTATCGTAAGTTGAACTCTAATACTCGAAAGGATCACTTTCCCCTTCCCTTTATTGGTCAGATGCTTGAAAGGTTAGCGGGTCATCCTTACTATTGTTTCTTGGATGGATATTCTGGATACAATCAAATCCCTATTGCACAAGAGGATAAAGAGAAAACCACATTCACTTGTCCTTTTGGTACCTACGCTTATCGTCACATGCCTTTTGGGCTATGCAACGCACCCACGACATTTCAAATATGTTGTGATATGGTGGACAACTTTCTTGAGATCTTTATGGATGATTTTTCAGTATTCGACTCATCTTTTGACCAATGCCTACATCACCTCTCACTTGTCTTAGAGCGTTGCGAAGAAAAATGTATTGCTCTAAATTGGGAAAAGTGTCACTTCATGGTGAAGCAGGACATTGTTCTTGGGCACGCTGTCCCTCCAAAAGGCATTGAAGTGGACAAAGCTAAGATTGATGTCATTTCATATCTTCCGATTCCAAAATCTATTAAAGATGTGCGATCTTTCTTGGGGCATGTTGGATTTTATTGTCGCTTCATTAAAGATTTCTCAAAGATTGCACGCCCTTTGAGCAGTCTCTTAGCCAAGGATGTTCCCTTTTTTTTTACAACAAGTGCATATCTGCGTTTCTGCATCTTAAATCTGAACTAGTCTCAGCTCCTATCATCCGAGCTTCTGATTGGGCATTACCTTTTGAGATTAGGTGTGATGCCTCTTACTACGCTATAGGCGCAGTTTTGGGTTAGAAAGTTAACAAACTTCCTCATGTCATCTACTATGCTAGCAAAACTCTGAATGCGGCTCAACTCAATTACTCGACCACGGAGAAAGAAATGTTAGCCATTGTTTATGCATTAGATAAATTTCGTTCCTATCTCATTGGAGCTAACGTCATTGTGTACACTGACCATGCAACCCTTAGATACCTTCTCAAGAAGAAGGACACCAAACCTCGTTTAATCCGATGGGTTCTTTTGCTTTAAGAATTTGATCTTAAAATACGAGATAAGTCAGGTACAAAAAATGCGATCGCCGACCACTTGTCTAGGCTAACATCACAGTCATCTACTAGTATCTTGCCCATTCAAGAGGAACTCCCAGATGAACAACTTCTCTTGGTAGAGCAAAAGCTTCCTTGGTATGCCGACATTGTCAAATTTTTAGTCATTGTGTACACTGACCATGCAGCTCTTAGAGACCTTCTCAATAAAAAGGATACCAAACCTCGTCTGATCCAATGGGTTCTTTTGCTTCAAGAATTTGATCTTGAAATACGAGATAAGTCAGGTACAGAAAATGCGGTCGCCGACCACTTGTCTAGGCTAACATCACAGTAGTCATCTACTAGTATCTTGCCCATTCAAGAGGAGTTCCCAGATGAACAACTTCTCTTGGTAGAGCAAAAGCTTCCTTGGTATGCTGACATTGTCAATTTTTTAGCAACTTCACACTGGTCTAAGCTAGATCATGACAAGTTTTTGTCTAGGGTCAAGTATTATTCTTGGGATGAGCCATATTTGTACAAATACTGCTCTGACCAACTTATCAGAAGATGTGTTCCAAAAGTTGAACAGTTGAGCATTCTCTCATTTTTCCATGATCAAGCTTGTGGTGGGCATTTTAGTTCTAAGAAAACCACGGATAAGGTTCTCCAATCAGGTTTTTATTGACCTACCCTTTTTCGAGATGCCCATGAGTATTGTAAAGTTTGTCACTGATGTCAACAACTTGGGCGAATAACTCGTCGACACATGATGCCTTTGAATCCTATTCTAGTGGTTGGAGTTTTTCATGTTTGGGGCATCGATTTTATGAGACCATTTTCATCCTCCCATGGGTATCAATACATCCTTCTTGCAGTGGATTGCATTTCTAAATGGATAGAAGCCATTGCTACTAAGACCAATGATCACAAAATTGTTATTTCATTCATAAGGGAGTTTATCTTTAGTAGAATTGGCACCCCCAAAGATATCATTAGTAATGGGGGTAAGCATTTTTGTGACCGTGTCTTTGAGCATCTTGTTAAAAAGTATTGGGTTACTCACAAAGTTGCCTTTTCCTACCATCCTCAAACAAGCGGTCAAGTTGAAGTCTCAAATCGTAAAATCAAGAACATCCTTGAAAAGACTATCAATCCAAATCGGAAAGATTGGTCTTTACGTCTTTTGGATGCCTTATGGGCATACCGAACTGCATTCAAAACTCCTTTGGGGATGTCTTTTTATAGATTGGTATTTGGTAAACCTTGTCACCTTCCTGTCAAACTCCAACATAGAGCTTATTGGGCTACAAAAAGTCTAAACTTTGACCTCGATATGGCTGGTAAAAAACGGAAACTTCACTTCGATGAGCTAGAAGAATTGAGGTGTGATGCTTATGACTTATCCAAGAACTACAAAGATAAAATGAAGTGGATACATGACAAAAGCATCATGAGAAAAGAGTTTCATCTTTGTCAAAAAGTCCTACTCTACAACTCTCGTCTTCACCTCTTTCCAGGTAAGCTAAACACTCGTTGGTCTAGTCCATTCATTGTATGTCATGTTAAAGACTACGGTGCCATCACCATAGAAAACCCTACAAATGGTAGTCTCTTTCAAGTAAATGGACAGCGACTGAAGCCATACCATGAACTTCCCACAAGGTCAATGGAAATCATTCAGTTGATTGATACTAACTATGAGGATTAGTCACAACCACAAATTCCTACCTCACTAAGCCTGTTTGGGGGTGGTATCCACTAACCCCCATTACATCCGGCAATGACATTAAACTTAGCGCTATTTAGAGGTAGCCTTGTCTATTTATGCATTCATTCATTCATAAAAATCAAAAACAAAAAATTAAATTAATAATACTGCCAATTCATGTTTGGGGTGATATATTTTTAATAATACATCACCCCCACCAACTCACTCTCTTTCATTGCAGGGACGGTACAGATGTTCAAGAAATCACCTGAGATAATAAATTCTAATTTTTATTTCTCACTTTTCATTTCATTTGTTTAACACTGGGGACAATGTTCAATTTGTTTGGGGATGGGGAGATTTATCAAAACTCATACCTCTTTTGAAAATCTTTTTCTAAAAAAAATAAAAACAATGTTGTGGTATCCTAGCTATGATGAGATTGGATTACTTGATTTATTACATTTAGGCAAAGAGATGTTGGAAGTTATTACTAGAGTAAATATTGCATTTGAGCATTCAGGAACAAATAATTTTTTGCACAATGACCACAGATGTAGTTTGGAATACAGAAGTAAGTAACTTCCTGACAATCTAGAGGAATAATAGTAGAGACTTTAACCTTGTGAGCTATCAGACCTTTCATTTTATTCAGAATGTTTTTACACAACTCTGTGTCATATGATGACTTAAAACTTTATTGGACATTAACTTGTTGTGAAGTCTCATTATTCTTCTTTTTAGTTGGTCATTGAGGATGACATCTTTTTCGAGTTAAGAAAAACATAGGTCTTGTCTTCTATTTGAGACTTATAACCATTACCAAACCTTAGAAGGTAAATTAAGCATCTCTTGTCCATCTGAACCTTCTCAAAACCATCTTGCTAAACATTTCATCTAATACCAATGTGAGCCTTTGTCTTGGTTTATTAGATATATAAAAAATAAAATAAAAACCCATTTTCCCCTTTATGTTTTTGAAAAATGTAAGGAAGATTTATGAAGAAAAATGGGAGTGCAAAGTGAAAATCCAAAGTCTAAGGTACTTCAAAAAAAAAAATTGAAGAAGGAAACTAAAAAATGGTTGTGAAGAAATGAGAATAAATGGAAGTGATTGATGAGTTCCCTATTAAGCTATTTGAAGACCATACATTTTCAGAAACATCTATATACTTACCATCTACCCCACTCTTCCTCGTATAAAAAAAAATAAACTAGATTCATTTTTATTTTAGAGAAGTCCTAATTAACCCTATGGTAAGGTATGGTAAGAAGTGGAGAGTAGATAAGAAGACGTTATGGTGGGTAATTCGACATTATTGCAAGTGATCAACATTCCTTCCATGAGACTATTACTCTCTTTCATGTCCGTTTATTCTTATGAGCATGTGAGAAGTTTGAATTTTCGCATTTCCTCTTTTCCTCACATGCAAGAGAGAAAATATTTTACCCAAACTCAGAGTGATCATTTCAGAGAGATTAACTAGTGAGTTTTGAAGGCAAAACGGCTATTCCAAAGGTGAATTAGGATGTATGTTACTTTGACACGAAAAGTTGCATTTGTTGGTTATTCACACACACACACACCTTGTTCCAAAGTTGCTCACTTTTAATGTGCATTCAGTAAAAAGTTACATATATCTCGTGTCTTCTAGGTTGTTGAATAACAAGGACATTCCCTGAGAAAAATAGGACACACATCAATTTTGTTTCATATACAAAAATGATTATGGATGTCATCCTAGATAACCCTCAGGAGGCTAAAACTCCTCCTTTAGTGTCGTGCTAGAGGTTCAAGGCGTTGTTGCATATTGTAAATGCAATCGAGTCATACCAGCGAAAGTAGCATTGATTTCTTTGATAAGTTTAGGACGAATAAATATATTTTGTTTTGTGTTCTTATCTTTCTTTTACACCCCTAAATACAATTGTTAAGTCCAATTATCAAATAAAAATATCTCATTACGTGTATTTTGTGCATTTTGTAGGAATTCAAACACAAATCTCAAATCATGCATATAGTGGCACAATAAGGCTAAATTCAACAACTAGAAGGCCCAATGGGAGTTCAAATGCATTCATAAGGATTAAAGAATTTCAATCCCAAGACCCATGAAGTCAAGTCCACAAAGCAACAATAATTACGAATCTCGAGAAAATCAATATGAAGATTTGGACGTCCACATGGCCAACTTTATCATAAACAAATCTCTACAAGACATGTTTCCTTATTCAACTCCGACACCATTCCTTGTTCACTCAACCATTCATTGTTTCATTCGACCATGTTTCATTGTTTAACTCAAACCATGTTTCCTTGTTTCACTCAACCATGTTTCCTTATTTCACTCAAACCCTTTTTACCTATAAAAACCCCATACATGGAGTTCATAAAGGATAGTTTTTCTTTGAGAGTTTTTTTTAGTTGTAGTTATTGCCTTTATATTTTTGCTTTGTCGAGAAGTGCATGTACTACATTTTAATTCCATTGAAGAAGTAAGTTTTATCTTTGTTTCTCTTTTTCAATTGTTTCTATTTTTACTTTAACTTTTAGTTTTTTTTCACCATCCATTATTTTACTCTTCTTTTTATTTTTTAAATTGAAAATCAGATTTATCTTCTAATCCACGTGAAGTAGTTGATAACCCCTACTTCCACTATGCATTGTTGAAGTGTATTGCAGGTTGAAGGAAAAATAAAAAATAAAAATAATAGTTATTTCTTTGATTGATGTCAAAAATCATGTAACGACATTAATGTCGGATTTTGGCATCAATCAATAGACTTCCAAAGAAATTTCTTGATATGATTTTATCCTATCTTAAAGAGGGGCTCCACTTTCACCCATTTGGTGACGTAGTCGATTGCCACAAGGAAGAATTTATTCTTTTAGAAATGGGGAGCGAGCCCACGATGTCTATCCCTGACTGGTGAAGGGCCACGAGTTGGTCATTGGAACTAGGTTCTATGTAGGCATATGTGTGTACCCGTCATACCTCTGACACTTGTTGCATTTGCGGACAAAATCTTTGGTCTCTTATTGCATTTTCAGCCAATAGTACCTCAACGTAAGGCTTTATGAGCTAGTGTCCTTCCTCCGGAATGGTTCCTGTAGACTTTTTCACGTTGGATGACCCGTCGCATCACTGTGGAGGCGGCTCGGGGTTATCGTCTCCTTGATGACTTTTTAGTCTCGGTTCTCCTTTCCCAGTGAACTCGGTGATGAAGTCTACCAGTATTTGCACCTTGATGGTTGTTCTTGGAGCGTAATGGATCTCGAATTGTCCCAGCTCTGCTGACCATTTTTCCATATAGATCTGGCTTGTACAATAGCAACCAGAGTGGGCACTCAGTCAGGACTGTTATTGGGTGAGCTTGGAAGTAGGGTCTTAATTTTCTTGAGGAAGTCACTAGTGCTAAGGCCAGTTTTTTCCAAATTAGGGTAGTTAGCCTTCGCCCCATCAAATGTTTTGTTGATGTAGTAGATGGGTTTTTGTTTTCCTTTCTCTTCCTGAACCAGAACTGAACTGACAGCATGTTTCGAGGCTAAGAGTTATAGATAGAGCATCTCACCTGGAGTAGATTTTGATAGCAGCTTCGCGCTTCCCATATACACCTTCAGGTCTTGGAAGTCATGTTTACACTGCTCTCCCTATTGGAATTATTTGTTCCCCGTTAGGATTTTAAAGAAGGGGAGGCATTTGTCTGAAGATTTAGAGATGAACATGTTTAGTGTTGCCACCCTCGCTTTCAGGCTTTAAACTTATTTAATGTTTGTGGATGGTCTCATATCGAGAAAAGCCCGAACCCGCTTCGGATCATCCTTTATCATTTTTTTGTTGACTATGTAGCCCAGGAATTTCCTTGATTGCACCCTAAAAGTGTGTTTCTATGTGTTGAGCTTCATTCGGTATTTCCCGAAGTGAGATAACGCTCCTTAAAGATCCGCCAGGTGGTCTAGACGTGGAGGCTTTTTACCAGCATTTCATCGATGTAAACTTTCATGGTCTTTCTGATTTGTCCTTTGAACATTCGTTTCACCAAGCACTGATATGTATCCCCTGCATTCTTCAGTCCAAAAGGCATCACCCGATAGCAACTTGTGCTTCTGTCAGTTATGAAAGAGGTTTTCTCCTGATCCAGCAGGTGCATATTGATCTGATTGTAGTTATAGTACACATCCATGAAACTATGTAGGTTGTGTCTGGTTGTCACATTCATGATCTGGTCTATTCGAGGTAGTGGAAAGTTGTCTTTTGGGCAAGCTTTGTTAAGGTCGGTGTAGTCCACACAAACCCTCCACTTCCCATTTTTCTTTTTCACCGGGACCGTGTTCGCCAGCCATTCCGGGTAGTGAGACTCCCTTATCATGCCAACGTTTAGAAGTATTTGTACTTCTTCATTGATGGTCTAATTGCGCTCGGGAGTCACTAGCCTTCTTTTCTGTCGTACTGGCTTCAACTCAGGATTGACTGCCAGTCTGTGTGTGATTATTATGGGATCGATCCCCACCATGTCTTTGACGTCTTGATTCTCTTTTAAGAGCACTGCCAGCTGATCCCTTTGTGCTCTATCGAGGTTGGAGCCTATATGGATTGTTTTTGTATTAGCTGGGTTGTAGTGGAATATTGTTACGGCTTCTTCCACTAGCTACCCAGTGTTCGGCCTTCCCTTTGGGCTGGATGGGGGTTCGAGGTCAGGTGGAACTGGGTCCTCTATTTCTGGATTCGAGGTTTGTTCATCTAGAACCTGTTGTTCGAGCCTCTGTGCTCCGTTATCCAGCCACCTAGCAGAGGAGTAGTCACATTCCAGAACGATAGTCTGGTCTTCTCTGATTGTCCCTACCTCACTGTCTGAAAGGTACTTGAGGCACTGATGCTAGGTGCAGACGACTGGCTCCATGTGCTGTAACCAAGGTTGGCCCAAGATTACGTTGTATTTAGAATGGGATCGAGAACTCTGTCATCAGGATCCTCTGTAGGTCTAGCTGCCCTACGACTATCGACAGTATGATTTTACCGACGAGGTATCAACTCTTTCCAATGAAGACAATCATGGCTTAATTTGAAGGTGTCAGCTTTCCTCCTATCAGTTGCATTTTCAGGAATGCGTCTATGAATAATACGTTGACGGAGTTGTCTGTGTCCACCAGTGATTTTCTCACTTTCTAGTTTGCTATCCCTACTGAAATGACTAGGACGTCGTTGTGTGGGAAGCAAATACCCTTCATGTCCCGTTCTGTGAATGTTAAGATTGGAGCCTTTCTCGCCTCCCATACATATTATACGAGTTGGTGTCGGTACTGCGATCTGACTCGCAACTCCGGAGTAGATTTCTTCAAAACGATTCAAGTGATGTCTCTCCTCGTTTGTCCTATGGAGGACACATACCATGTCTTGAGTCATGTCTCCCACTTCCTTTGTCATTTACTCGCCTTGAGAATGTATGTCCTCGAGGTTGATAAATTGCTTCAGTCATCCTCTCTGGATCCAGTATTGGATCTTTGAAGCTTCTGCAATCCTTGGTGTCGTGGCCTATCCGATATTCACGTAATTAATACATAATATATCCCTTAATTTATATACGTTAGTGTTTTGATTATTATATTTTATTCTAATTATTTCGTTTTCATGTCTTTGTAGGAATTTGAGCATGAACGATGAAATCGCATTAAGGCGGCAATTTGAGGAATGATCAATTGGTTGATTCTAGTGGTGGTACAAAGTAGTGGGTCACATGTCTAAACCTAACCCAAACAAATCTAGGTCCACCTAATTTAACCTAAGCCCAAGCCCAAAAGTTGACCTAGAAACCCAAACCCAACCTAACAAGGAAAGAGGAGAACCCTATTTAGGCTTGCTCTCTCCCTTCTCTTGAAGACCTTTCTTTCCTACGTTTCTTTCCTCATTTTCTCTTTTTCCAGCCACCACGCCACATCCACCCTTCCGGCGATCCTCGCTCGATTAGAGGATCGGCAGCGCGATCACCTCATCATCACCCTATTTCGCACACCAGCAGCCATCACCACTCCTCTTCTTCCCCTATTTTCTTATTTCTCTCTTCACCTCACCACCATCCAACAGCCACACTGCCGAGCACCACCATCATCCATCACGCCCTTGCGCACAAAACAAGGAGCACCTCCCTGTCCTCCACGTCTATCTCCCACCTGTTCCTTTCTTCTTCACCTCGCCACCGTCCAGCCACACGGCCAAACCAACATCACCGGACAGAGAAACAAGGACGAGTTTCCCCATTTCCCAACTATGTTTCTCTCCCTCGTTTTCTCCCTCTCTCTTGGGTCTCTCTCTACCTGCTCTTCTTATTCTTTAGCAACCCACGCCACATCACGACAGAACCGAACAGCCCAGACACAAAGAGCGCATAGACCAGCACCCCCTGCTTCACCCCTTCGTGTCTCTTCGTTCTCTCTCTTTGTTTTTCCATCTCTCACTCTCTTTTGCAGGTACCGGAGCAGCTAGAAGCAAGGAGAACGAAGAAGCAGAAAAGAAGCTCACGAGGAGATCAGCGAGGAAGAAAGCGCAAGGAAAACGCAGCTCGTTGGCAGGAGAAAACTGATTTTTGAATCAGTTTGGCTACTTGCACCCCAGTGTTTATTCTGAGCCACCACAGTGCATTTGTAATAGTTTCTTGGGATGCGTGTTTGTGCTGAGATGAATTCCACCTCTGCTAATGCTGTGACCACCGCCACCATGATCTTTTAGACCCCGCGCCGAGGCGAAGATGAAACCACAGGGTTTCCTAGAGTTTGTCGTATTTGAATTTATTGTTTTCTATATGCTTGAATGTTAAACACAGTTGATTTCTGAATTTCAATAATTTGCTTTCACCGATTATATCCGGAATAATTATCTAGAATAATCGGTAGTTAGAAGTTCCCTTTATTGATATTCGAAGCTTTCTTTAATCAATTAATTTAAATCTGTGATTGTGTGTGCCGTAAAAAGACATGCAACGCTAGGGGTTCAGAATTAGTTAAAATAAACTTGTGATTGTGTGTGTCGTAGAAAGACATGCAATGCTAGGGGTTTATGCCTTTGCTGAAATCAATTGCTAACTTAGATTAATCTTTAGATTAGTCGTGTTGATTCTTGAAAACAACAATTTTGATTACACAAATCTCGAAGAACCTGTGGTGGATTCGATGTCTCTATCTACTCTTTTATCATCTTACCATTTTAATTTTGGTTGTCAATTTAGTTCTTTTAATTTAGTAATTTCCATCTGCTACAACCCCCAACTCTAAATTATTTTAAATAAGTCTTAGAATTCGACTATCTCGTCAATCCTCGTGGGATCGACTTGTATTTGCCACTGTCTACTGGTTAGACAGTCGTGCACTTGTTGTATTACAAGTAGGGTTTATTAACTTATTAATTTAGGTTAATAAAATCTCCATCAAGTTTTTGGCGCCGTTGTCGGATTGTAACGGTACAATTGAAATCTAAGGTTGTTTCTGTTAATTTATAAATTAGTTTTAATTTTCTTTTTAGGAACAGTGTTACGAGTCATTTTCTTATTTGTTTTATTTGCTTGTATTTTTGCATTTATTTTGCAGACGGTCACACACATAGGAGCTCAAGTGGGAACGAAGTGAAATATTGCGATTCGCGAGGAAACTCTCAGAAATTGACTTCTACCCAGCATTGCAAGTAACCCGAAAAAGGTTCACGCCGGAGGTAACTTCTACCCACCGCATCTGCACGCGGTTTCTGTGTGATCACTTGTGTTTAGCTTGTTCTAGGTAGTATTGCATGCAAATTTGAATAGTGGCGGGATTGAGTTGAAACTTGTGTGCCCTCTCCCGCTGATAGGTTAATCACCATCAATTTTAGGATTAGGAACCTAGACCTTCACTATTTAAAATTTGTAGCAAGATAATTATCTAGGACAAGTGTGACGCTCATAGGGACCCTCTTTGGACGTTTGATAGCTTAAAGTGGTCGAGTGAAGGAACATATCCTATCTGGGAACAGTTCTTGAACTGGCATTTTACTTTGAGCTAGAGAGTGGGAAAGAGGTAGGAGCAACTTAGTAGTGGCGGATTGATAGAAAATTACCGTGCCTTTCCCACGGTTAGGTAAATTTAATTGAATTTCAGCCCTGCATTAGTAAAGAAAAACTCTAGGGTCGTCTACCATTCATTTTGTTTGTGCATCATTTAGGTGTCATTTAGAGTTCCGTTGTTTTTATTTTTAGAGTTAGGTCATCTTCATATAGCGGTTAGGCTTGCATTTTTTTTAAAAAATAATTAAAAAAAAAATTGAAGTCTGTTAGGAGTGTTGACTTTGAACCTTCGTTATCCAGTAGTTTATGCATACCTAGGTGCGTGATTCTAAGAGTAGACTTGTTCGACAAGAATTCGAGGAGTTATTTGAAGTCCCCATTACCTATTTAGGTTCATCATCCTTATCCACTAAGATGGATGAGGGGAAGGCCTTTAAGGATTACTTCGCCCCTCTTCCGAGTAGTGCTTCGTCTTGCATTGTCTTACCTGAGACAAGTGCAAATAGTTTCGAACTCAAACCATCTATTATTCATCTCTTGCCCTCTTTTTATGGTTTTGAGAAAGAGGACCCTTATACTCATGTCAAAGAATTTCTTGACAACTACGCTACCCTAAAGTACCAAAACTTTTCTGATGATTTGGTCCGTCTTAGGTTATTTCCCTTTTCTTTGAAAGATAAGGCGAAATCGTGGTTAAACTCATTAGAGACGGGATCCATCACAACGTGGGATGTGTTGTCAAGAAAGTTTTAGACTAAGTATTGCCCCATTCATAAAATGAATGCCCTCCGACAAGATTTATCTAAAATTTAACAAAAAGACGACGAACATTTCTACTAATGTTGAAAAAGGTTCAATGAGCTCATTGTCAGATGTCCCCATCACGGATTCGAGAAGTGGCAGCTAGTTAAATACTTCCAAGACGGTTTAACCCCTCAAAACCGTCGTATGATTGATGCCACTAGTGGTGGGTCATTAATGAAGATGAGTGTCAATGAGATATGGGAATTCTTTGAAACACTTTCCAAAAATTCTCAACAATGGGATTATTTGATAAAGGAGTCTGAAAGGCGTAAGGGCGGTACATATGAAGTTAGAGATACATCTGTTCACCCCCCTTCTGCCTCGAAGTTAGAGACAGTTGTTATGACCATGGCTAAAAAGATAGATGCACTTTTGAATTTGACTCAACCTGCACTTCCCGCAAACGTTTCATCTGAAGTCTATGTTGCATGTTCGAGTCCTGGTCATTCAATAGCTAATTGTGACTTGCAAAATGATTATTCTGCATACTATGTTGAGCAAGTCAACTCTTTTAATGCGATGCGGTGACCTGACAATAATCCGCAACCTAACTATTACAATTCAAGGTTTGCCAAACATCCAAATCTTCCTTGGGCTTATGGCCCACACCAAGGGGGACCTGTTGTTGTCTCCCAGGCTCCTCAAGCCTCTAGCCCTGTTAGGCTCCATAATAACCAAGTTCCTCCATCCAACACATCAAGTTTAGAGGAAATGGTTAATTGGTTTTTGCAGCGCTCAGAAAGTATAATTGAGCAGAATTCTAAGGACATATCTGAGTTAAAAGCTGCGACTCAACATCAATCTCAAGCCCTCAATAGACTTAAGATAGTTGTGAGTAAGATTACTCAGTCTTTTTCTGAGAGAGAACCAGAAAAATACCCGAAGGATCAATTCGCAGTTGGTAGTACATCTGAGTCGCGCCATGAAGATGTCCAATCTATTATTACCCATAAGAGTGGAAAACAGGTAGACAATCGGGTACAAGTGCCCGATTCGAGTGTTTTTGCATCTCCGTCTAAGTCAAAACAGGTTGCATCTCCATCTAACAAGGAGGCTAATAAAGCCTCACCTTCAAAATATGTGCCTCTTGACTCTGACCCCACTCAGGCATCTTACTTGCCTAGGGCACCATTTCCATCACGGTTAGCTCCGGCAAAGAAAGAAACAAATGCTAACGATGTAATGGAAATTTTTAAACAAGTTCACATTAATATTCCATTGCTCGATGCTATTAAGAAAGTTTATATCTATGCCAAATTTTTTAAGGATATTTGCACACAGAAGCGAAAGCTACATTTGCAAAAGAAAGCCTTCGTCGTCGAGCAAGTTAGCTCAATTATTCAACACAGAACCCTGCCTAAGTATAGAGATCCTGGGTGTCTGATTATTTCTTGTGTTATTGGTGATCATATGATTGATAAGGCATTGTTGGATTTGAGGGCGAGTGTTAATTTGTTTCCATACTCTGTTTATGAGAAATTAGGTCTCGGCCGACTAAAACTGACTAAAGTAACATTGCAATTGGCAGATAGGTCAATCAGAATTCCCCGCGGTATTATAGAGGATGTGATCATTAAGGTTGAAAAATTATATTTTCTAGTGGACTTTATAGTTCTTGATACACAACCTGTTCACAACCCCTCCAGTCACATTCCAGTTATTTTGGGTCGTCCATTTTTTGCCACATCTAATGCTATTATTAACTGTAGGAATGGAATCATGAAACTATCATTTGGCAATATGACCGTCGAACTCAATGTTTTTAATGTATGTCAACAACCTCCTAAGTCCGAGGATGTTTGTGAAGTTAACATGATTGAGAGTTCGGTGGAGAATTCCTTATTGCAGTCTGCATCAGATGATCCCTTAGCAGCATGCTTGACTCACTTCGGTTTAGACTTTGATATTGATGATTCCATTAGGGAAGTGAATATTTTGCTTGATTCAGCCCTTATTATGGATTTGGGTTACACATGAAAGCCTAAAGTGGAACTCCTTCGACTCATTGAGTCAAAACTAAACCCTTCTGCTAATACTATTGGGCTTTCTGACCCATTCCCTTTCTCGCCTTTTCATGATGACCCATTTGACATATTTCCTCCTAGTGACTCCTACATGAAGTATGATTCTCAATATTCTTTGGAGAGAATACATTCCATAGATAGTGTTGATTCCGGGTTTGGGGGTGTTGTTGAGCTGTCTAGCTCATCATCTTTGTGCAATTCATTTTGTTATGATGAGCCTGTACTACCTGATATATCTATAGACATACCTCTTTCCATCCCTTTAATAATGACTGACGCTATTTAATAATGACTGACGCTACCTATGTGGATCCCTTGTTTTTAAGGGATGATTTTAGTGTTGACCATCCTATTGTGCAACACATTCAATCTTCTGATTTGACACCGGACATAGGATGTACCTTTTTAGGAGTAGGAAAGAGTCATTTGCTGGATATCCATGTTGGTGACAACTTTCTACTCCATATCCCTATGACTTCTTTACGATCGCGAGTTCGTTTGCATTTTCTCTATGATTTTGCATGGCGTCTTCATCGTTTTAGGGGTGTGTTAGTTTTTGTTGTGTTGCATGTGGGTGCTACTATATGTTGGATGGATCCTCAACTTTTTCGGTTGTTACTATATGATCGAGTCAACATCGTGGACTAAGTGTCTAGGTTTGGGGGAGTGTTCGCTATGTTCTTCCTCGTCATTTCATGGTACATCATTTATGAGGAAGAATATATGTCGAGCTGACGACGTTAAACCAAGCACCCCTAGGAGGCAGCATAGCTTCAGTTGTGTCATTATGTTCAGTCTGAATTGATTTTCGAGTTCTTTCTACTTGCATTTCACTCGTACTCGTTAGCTCCGTAACAATTTTGACTTACAACTGATACATGTAAATTTTTTTCATTTGTATATTTTTTTGTCCTGTATTGTTTTTATCAATTTATCATGATGAGTCCACAGTTCTTATGTTTTTGAGCGTTCACTGGTGGACGATTTCGTCGAAATTGGTAAAAACTTTCCCATGGTAATATCACTCTAACTCTCATATTTTATTTTTCCTGCATTTGTAATGATCATCATTTTATACATTGAGGACAATGTTTGGTTTAGGTTTGGGGGTGAGGTTTATGAGTATTTCTGCATTCTTTGAAAATTTTGAACTGAAATGTATTTCACAACTGACTATTGTATTCTACTCAATCTCCATTGAATACATAGTTAATTATGACTTGTGTGCAAAATTTTTCGATTTGAAAATGCATTCAAAATCTAAGTTCCTTTCCAATGAAGATAATGTGATTTCAAGTATGCCTTTAAATTTGAGAAATGCATGCTTTCACTTGTCACTTTTATAATCAATAGGAAAACATAAGGTTGATATTATCTTTAAGTTAAATATATTTCATGATATTTTTTTACTCGACCACTCTTGCACTATAAGCCGAGTTAACATAATTTGAAATTAATCAGTAAGATATTATTTAGAAAACCTTAGAATAATAGTGGAGACTTAACCCTTGTGAGTTTCGAGATATTTTTTTCTTCTTGAGGGTTATTAAATAAACTCTGGCTTTACTTGAATTCGCATTATTTTGTTGATGATCTCATTATTCTTGTTTCTTTTATTGATTGCTTTGAGAATGTCGTTAAAATTGAATTATTACACTAGAACTTCTTGATTTATTTAGTTGAGATGTCATAATACCGACTAGAGCTTAAGAAGTGATATAGGCATTTTTTTTCTTTGAACCGTTCTTTAGCCTTTTAACTTACCTAATGATAAATATCTGTTTGTAGCCCTTTGAGCCTTTAAATAAAAAATTTCTTTGCTAACCCCATCTCCATTACCTACTTTAGTTATGGAGTAATGTCCCAGATTATTTTTATCCTTACCCAATGTCTCTGAGAATGTGTATGGTTGATGTATTTTTGGAATGGGCAAATAAAAAAAGAGTTGAAACTAAATATTCCATGAATCCTCGGGACTAAAATGTTTCATTGTGCAAAAGGGGAAAGCATGTCATTTGAAAAAAAAAATGAAGAAGAATTTCGAAGGAAAAAAAAAAGTAATGGTGTACAACATCGGTTTATTCTTCAGAGCCTCGCGTGTTTATTAAAGGGTGTATCCATTATCAGATAATTTTCTCGTATCCTTTTCCATTATTGTTAGCCAAAATCTTAGCCTCATTACAACCTAATAAATACCTAATTGATCTTACTTAAATGTCTGGTTCATAGATGTGGAGATTAAATAGACAAGAACTATGGTGTGTGATTCAACATTCTCAAAGTAATTGATATTCTTGTCCATGAGATCATATTCATTTCATTATTTTAAAAGTCTGTTTTTCATGATTAGTATATGAGAGATGTTTGTGTTTCCATAATTTATTCTCTTTCTCACATATAAACTGAGTGATAACTAACCAATCTCTAAGTGATTTATTTCTGAGTGACAAGAGAAATTTGTAGTCGAAACGTACTATCCAAAGGTTATCTAGTCGTATCTTTACTGAGAAAAAGAAAGTTATGTTGATAAGTCCATGTACACACACTTCGAGTTGAGAATAATTGATGAAATTTATTTAACCTTTGGGTACTATTAAATCATTGTTAGACTCTTTGATACTATTCTGACGATGTTAGTTGTTTTCTGGAATTTTTGGCAATTAGATTATTACTCTGAGGATAATAGAAAGAGTGATCAAGTTACCATATTTTGGAAATTTATTGAGTCATAATGTTTGTGGGTAACATTTGTGGAAACCCTCACGAGACTATAACTCGTCCACTAGAGGTAATCTAGGGGTTTAAAGCCTTGTTGCACGTTTAAGGTAAGTGCAACCGATGATTCCTGCGAAATTGAGTTAGAATTTTATTTTTATTGTTTTGCTTCTTCACAAACAGAAAGAAGAAGCAGAGAAGTAGCTTACGAGGAGGAAAACGCAGAGAAAATGCAACTCGTAGGCGGGATAAAACTGATTTTTTAATCAGTTTGGCTACTTGCATCCCGGTGTTTATTCTGAGCCATCACAGTGCATTTGATACATTTCTTGAGATGCGTGTTCATGCTGTGATGAATTCCACCTCCGCTAATGTTGTGACCACCGCCACCGTGATCTTCTTGACCTCGCGCTGAGGTGAAGATGAAACCACAAGGTTTCCTAGAGTTTGTCGTATTTGAATTTATTGTTTCCTATATGCTTGAATGTTAAATACGGCTGATTTCTAAATTTCAATAATTTTCTTTCACCGATTATATCCGGAATAATTATCTAGACTAATTGGTAATTAGAAGTTCCCTTTATTGATATTTGAAGCTTGTTTTAATCAATTAATTTGAATATGTGATTGTGTGTGTCGTAAAAGGACATGCAATGCTAGGGGTTCAGAATTAGTTAAAATAAACTTGTGATTGTGTATGTCGTAGAAAGACATGCAATGCTAGGGGTTTATGTCTTTGCTGAAATCAATTGCTAACTTAGATTAATCTTTAGATTAGTCGTGTTGATTCTTGAAAACAACATTTTGGATTACACAAATCTCGAAGAACCTGTGGTGGATTCGATGTCTCGGTCTACTCTCTTATCATCTTACCAGTTTAATTTTAGTTAACTTAGTTCTCTTAATTTAATAATTTCCATCTGTTGCAACCCCCAACTCTAAATTAGTTTAAATAAGTCTTAGAATTCGACTGTCTCGTCAATCCTCGTGGGATCGACCCGTATTTGCCACTGTCTACTAGTTAGACAGTCGTGCACTTGCGGTATTACAAGTAGGGTTTATTAACTTATTTGTTTAGCTTAATAAAATATCCATCACTATCTCCTTGTGATAAGAGCAGTGCTTACTCTTATCACGTTTTGAATGATCTTTTTTGAATTTTGATGGCCGCTTGATGTCTGCCCATTTTTTCATAGTTGAAAAAATATCGGACAAACTAGAGTTGAGTAGGGTGTAATAGAGGTACCTGGAGCCGCTTGGCTTTAACAACTTTGCTTTGCTGAGCCCGCCTTGGTTCTTGCCACATTTTCGCTTAAAATTGTTCTCATTCTCATCCCTTTCCTTGGCTTTGGAGGAATACTTTGGCTTGCTTCCCCCCTTTCGGTAGCCAACATTTTTTCCAGGGTGATGTACTTTTGAGCGCTCCTTAGCAATCCTGCCATACTCGCTAGGGGCTCCAAGGTGATGTAGTTGTAAAACTGACCTCCTTAGAGGCCATAGGTGAAAATAGTGATTGATGTGTCGTCACTGCACTCATCAATCAAGGCCAGCTCGTCGTTGAAATGAATGACGTACTCCCTAAGGGTCTCGCCCTACTTTCGCCTGAGGCTCAGCAGATAGTGAGGCCCCTTCCTTATCTGTTGGCTGCCGACGAATCTAGTGATGAATGCATTTGCCAAGTCCTAGAATGACCCGATGGACCTAGGTTGAAGACTGTGGAACCATGTCAGTGCAACCTTCTTCGGGCCAATGGGAAAAGTTTGCACATGATGGATTCTAAACTTTCCTTGAGTGCATCATGTGGTGGTAATGGCCCAAGTGGCATGACGGATCTAACGTTCTGTCATAGAACTCGAGCTTCGGTGGGACGAACTTCTTAGGAATAGGCTCACTCATGATCTTATGTAAGAATTGAGGGACTGTGAGATCGTATAGGACATCAGGATCGGATGCCTCTAGTCGGAGTTGGTTCTCGACCATGGCATGTTAATCCTTGGGGTGTGGTCCCTGTGACCCTCTCTTGAGTCTTCTTCTAGGCAGGCTCTTTGTTCTTTTGCACCCTCCCGAGCGTGCTTTTTGATCTGAGGTCCTCTCAGATCCCAG
Organism: Berberis vulgaris; assembly: GCA_963556465.1. Lineage (NCBI taxonomy): Eukaryota > Viridiplantae > Streptophyta > Magnoliopsida > Ranunculales > Berberidaceae > Berberis > Berberis vulgaris. The sequence goes on from OY747135.1 coordinate 60,084,902, forward strand.
TTGGCCTCAAATCGCTGCTTTCATTCTTGAGTCATCCTTTCCACCACCCCCATTAAGTGGTCTAGGTGGAACAAGATCAGACTCATGTCTGGGGTAGTCCCGATCGCCTCTGCGGCTAGGTCATGCCACCGTTCAGCCTCCTCGATCGGATCAATTTGGCTTGGTGGTTGGACTTTACCGACCAGAGCTTCGTCTAGCTCGGCTCGAGATTTGGTATTGGTGACCATTTCTCAATGTTCGGTTTGGTTTAGAAAGAATTTTGTATGTTCGTTTCAGGGAAAACTTACTGTCATCTTCCAAGGACGGTGCCAAACTGATGCATTCATATATGTCCTCGCGGATCCCGATGATATCAAACTTACAAAATGAGTAGCGGTTAAGCCATGGACCACCGTTATAGTGGCCGAAGGCAGTCTGATGCTTAAGTCAGATTTCGATTCGAGAAAGAGTGAAAATTGTATGTAAATTGCAGTGTGTATGCGTGTACCTTTCTTCCTCCTTTCACCGATTCTTATAGCGAGGTTTCCCTCCCCAACTGTCCCTACTATCGAGGGCGTGATGTAGGGAGGAGATCTCACGTAAGATCTTACATGTGCATGACTGAGTTCTTTGGCACTTGATTATGCTTAGGAGGACCCAATGCTAGATTGGGCTAGAGTTGCTTTCGTGTGAGTGTATCTCAACCTGTGACAGCTCTGAGATTTGTTGCTCGGGCTTTATTGTCCTGGGCCAAGCCATAATACCTGTGTCTCTGGGGCTGGCGTGCCTTGGGCCTGGGCCCCGGTCTTATAGGCTGAAAAATAGTCTTGAGCATGGGTCCACTCGGGACTGCGTTGAAGCCTTTTACGTGCTATGGTTAGTCCATACCACGTATACATTTGTGATTGAGTTATTGTTTGATGTCTCAAAAGAACCCGGAGAAAATCGGGAAGGGACGGCAACGGGATCACGAGATGGGATGCCCACCCCTAGGTAAAACGACATGTTCAAGAAGAGATAACAAACTAAATAAGACTATTAGTTATATGGATCCATGGTGGTGACACTATGTCCTTGAAAACTCACTCCATTTGATTAATCCAACAATCCATTGCTAGCTTTACAATTATCACTTGTTCATCATTGTTTTAAGCACCTTTTTCTTAACTTAATGTATGAAAGTCTTCACCAATGGGTTCTTGATGCTAGAGATCGGTTCAATTTCCCTATTTATCACTATACTTTTTTTAGAATAAAGTATTGTAGATTTTTCAAGAATGTGAAGATACAATAACATTTACATTTGAGGATTTCTTTTAATTGTTCATTTCGATCGACGCCCCCAACTTGATCTTTTAGATTTAGCTTTTAAAAAGAATTTTTTTACCCTTGTTTTACTGGAATCGCCCAAAAATAAAAAGCATTTCCATCTCGTTTAACAAGTAGTTTTTTTTATAATAAAAAAAACTAACTCCTATAAATAAAAAACTTTAACAATCGAAACACCCCAATAATTCAAAATACTGAACATCAACAACCCCATAACTATGCTTCAAATTATGTTGTGTTTCTAATATACCTCTTACCCCTCTTTGTGGCTCTCTTGTGTGGCTTGTGTATTTGGTTTGCGATTGATATGTTTGTACGGTATGCTATTTTTTGTGAAAAATCATTGTGTTGTCGAAATAACTAACTTGTCAATTTGTTATTGTCGAAATTTCCAGTCCTAAGTTTTTTTAACATCGAAAAGACTATGCCTGGTTTTTTTTTTATGAAATGACTAAACTGAGTCAATTTTGGTATGTCGAAACGAATGACCCTACTCATTTTGCAATGCCTGAAAAGACCAACCTAGGTTATTGGAGACGAGGGAGGGTGACTAAGTAGAGATTGTTGGAGATAAAGGAGAGCAAGAGAACCCTAAATCATTAAAGATGGAGGACAGCGTTGTGATGAGGGAGTCGTGATAAGTTTTTAGGTTTTTTTCGTAACTGGTCGAACTAACCGTTTGGTTTTAGTAGTGGATAGGGTTTAGGTCAATGAAAGGTGAAATCTTTAATTTAGTTTGGGGTATGGTTTGGATGATCTAGAAAACAGAAACCCAAATATGGGGGTTTTTTTTTAGTAACTGGGTGATTTTAGTAAATATGGGGTAAGAAAAGAACACCCTTTAAAAATTGTTTGGTGTATTCAACCACATGTTTTTAACCTTACAACAAAACATCTTGAGAAGAAAATTACTCATGTTTTTTAATTGGGACTTTGTATGAATGATTCCTAATGTAAATTTTTCAATTTAAAATTTTTGTAAGGTTTTAAATATTTTTTATATAGAATATGATATAATTAATAATTGCAAAATTTTTGAAAGTTATGCATAGAGTTATATATTTTACTTTATTTATTTTTAATACCTATTGGTTTTGTCAACTCCTCTATGACTAATGAAATTTAACAAATGCCTTACTAAATTTTAGTTTTATAGATAATGGTTACTTTTGTTCTTTCGTACCTAAACAAGTAATTTCACCACTAAATAATTTATATTAATAAGAAATGATAAGTTGGTGCTATATACATTAGTTTGGTGCAACAAACTTGAAACATCCCAATATATCAGTGCAACAAAGAGTTGGGGTAACCGAGCCAAATAGTAAGGTACAGATAGCAACTCCTTTTTTCCATATTGGAAGGCTACATCATTGTCTAAAGGTAAGCAAACAATGCACAAAGGATAATAGAGGCTGTTGGCACCTCATATCGGTGAATTTTGAACCTGCAATCTCTCATATAGGAAAATAGATGTCGTACCAACTGAGCCACATGAATTAATTATAAATCGTGATTAGTGCAAAGTGAAAACTTCGGTTGAGAAGTTTACGTGGTTAAATCATTTGGTGAAGGGAAGAGTTGATCATTCATGCTCTATGGAGAAGACACTATGGACTCATTTAGATTTTTTATTTTTTTTATGAACATGCACTAGAAAGTAGGGGTGGGCATAAACCGAATTAATTTTGGTTAACCAACCGAACCGGTTTTTAAATACGGTTTGGTAACCGAACCGAATAAGGAATGATAAGAGAATCTTTAAAACCAAATCGAAACCGGTTCCAAACGGTTCGAAATCAGTTCACAGTTTTAAACCGTCCGATTAAAGACCGAACCGACCGATTGGTGCATATGGTGCACACTGTCGCACTATATCACACCCCAAAGGCAAAAAGGCAAAAACTCAATATGATCTTTCTGTTTCTATTTCTGGCTTTCTCAGTATCTTACCCTATCTCTGTATCTCATATTCTCATTCACTCAAACTCAAACTCTCAAACCCTAAATCCAACCTTAAAACCTCATCCTCTTCTGCAATGAAAGGCCTCCTCTTAGCAATCACTCATCGAAATCCCTCCTCAACTCCTCTGCAATCATTCATTAAAACCCCACTGAAGCCTCCTTTTAAACACCCACTGAATCCCCTTTTTGTTGCTCACTGGCTTCTAGTTATTCTCCAATAACTCAGGTTAGTCAACAAAAATTTATCATTGAAAGATTTTATTTTTTATGTGTTTTCTTTTTCATTATTTATGATAATGGTTTGATCTGATGGACTCTTGTTAACAAAGATTAAAACATGTTGGGGAAATGAATAAATGACTAATGAAGAATGTGGAGTGGTTTTTGTTTGTATGAGAGGTGTGTTGTAGTTGTATGGTCTAATAGTGATGTAGAAGGGGACATTGCTATGGATTTATGGGTATTAAATTGGAGTGTGGAGACTGGAGAGAGATCAAATGGGGGATCTTGGGTTTCATCGGCGTCTATTTTTTTTACCTTGATAATGTGATGATGGAATGGTTTGTTTGTTTCCATCTGTCATGATGACTTATCAAATGTAAGAATGTTCCACCCGGTTCAAATTGTTTGTTTGTATGATCAAATTGTTTGTTTGTTTGTTTGTTCAAATTGTTTGTTTGTTTGTGATGATGGAATGGTTTGTTTGTTTGTTTCAATTGTTTGTTTGTATGATCACTCATACAACTTTCCCTGAAAATATCTACCAAAAATTAAGTAAAAAAGATTTCCTTCACTACTCATGCAAACAACATATTTATGCCCAAACATGTATATATATATAGTTTTCACACACACACAAACTTACTTTTTGAGATCATTAGGTGAACTCCAATCATTTACTCACTTTCAAAACAAAACCATTGAAAAGACATGACTCACTCAAATTGTCAAACCAAACAGAAGCTTGGAACCTAATTTCACAATCAGAAGGGATCATAAACCAGTCATTTATATATAGGGATCATTTACTCCAATCATTTATATATGCAGTATGTACTTAATAGTGCTTGAATATGCATTTGTTGTTGAATGAATATAGTGTAATGTCTGTTGGGTAGTTTGTTAAATATGCAGTATGTACTACAACTGTTGGAACAAGTTACTTGTTGTAGAAATAAAACAAAAAATAGGAGCAAATATTGAATTTTAAAATGGGAAAATATAACAGTAAAAGGGGTGTGAGTGGTGGTACAAATTTTGCAAGCATACATAGTTCATACACAATTTGTACCAAGAACAAGAAGCTAATCTTTGATAGATTAACATACTGATCTGCTGAGTTGAATCTGAAGTTGGTTTCAGATTGCATTTTTTAGTAATGCAATTTGTACCAAGAACAGTAAGCTAATCTGAGTTGAATCTAAAGTTGGTTTCACAATTTTTACCAAGAACAGGAGCAATATGCATTTTTCAGATAATGTCTGTCACTGTGTATATGCAGTATATACTTAATACTGCTTGAATATGCATTTGTTGTTGAATGAATATAGTGTAATGTTTGTCGGGTAGTTTGTTGAATATGCATTTTTCAGATTGCTTATGCATTCCATTGTACAAATTATGGAAAGCAACTCTGAGACTCCAACACCGACTCAAATAACTGGTTCTAGCATAGAAACCAATGGAACCACACCAGCAACTACTCATGCAGCATGTGGTTTAGTAGTCAATCCAGCTGTCCAGCCTGCTGAAGTTCCTCGTGATCATTCTGCATCCAAAAGGAAGAACAAGAGTGCAGCATGGGATCACTTCACCAAGCTCACCAACCCAGATGGTTCTAAGATGGACAAGCCTCAAGCTAAGTGCAACTACTGCCCCCAAGTCTACAACGTTCATTCAAGTCTAATGGGACTTCAAGTATGAGGACTCACATGCTCTATCAATGCAAAAAATGTCCCCTCTACATTCCAGGTAAAAAACAAGGGTTTCTTACTTTTGATTCAGCTGAAAATGGTGGTAATATGAGGTTTGTTAGTTATGATGCTGAGGTTTCTAGGCTTGCTTGTGCTAGGATGATAATTAGAGATGAACTTCCCTTTAGTCATGTTGAGGGTCAAGGGTTTGTAGATTTTATGAGGGTAACTCAGCCTCTATTCAAGCTCCCTTCCCGTAGGACTCTAATGAGAGATATCTGGGATCTTTTTCAAAGTGAGAAAACTAGGATGAAAAAAATATTCAGTACCTATTCTCATAGAGTGTCCTTAACAATTGACACCTGGACTTCAATCCAGAATGTCAATTACATGGTCCTAACAGCACACTTTATTGATGATAATTGGGTTTTACATAAAAGAATAATAAACTTTGTTGTAATTCCTAATCATAAGGGCAAGACCATTGGGAAGCTTGTAGAGTTATGCTTGATAGGATAGGGAATAGATAAGGTTTATACTATTGTGGTTGATAATGCTAGCCCGAATCAAGTTGCACTTGATTATATGAGGGAAAAAATAGGAAATTGGAAGGAGCTAGTGCTGAATGGGATATTTTTGCACATGAGGTGTTGTTGCCATATCCTTATCTTAATTGTTAAGGATGGCATGGAGGAGTTGGATGCCTCGATAGATGTTATTAGGAATTGTGTGAAGTACATCAGATCCTCTCCTACAAGATTAGAGAAGTTTAGGAAGTGTGTTGCTCAGGAAAAAATAGAGTACAAGGGTGGGATTGTTCCTTTGGATGTTTGCACAAGGTGGAACTCTACCTATTTCATGTTAGATATAGTTGTGAAGTTTAAGAAGGCTTTTATGAGGCTGGAGGATGAGGATACTCATATGGAGAGTTATTTCTTAGAAAGGGTGGGTGGAAAAAAAAGGATGGGCCTCCAAATTCAGTTGATTGGGATAAGGCAACAAGACTTGTGAAGTTTTTGAAGATTTTCTATGATGCAACACTACAGTTCAGTGGTACCAAGGTTGTGACAGCAAACCAACCTCTTCTTTGGATGCGCACAATTGTAGGAGAGATAGAGAAATGCATCAATAGTGATGATCCCCTATTAGTCAGCATTGGGACATCAATGAAGAAGAAGTTTGACAAGTATTGGAGAAGGCTAGAGGAGTTGAACAAAATCTGTGTGATTGTTGTAGTCATGGATCCTAGGTACAAGTTGTTGTATCTACAATACTTCTTCCCCAAGTTGCAGCAAGACAAGACCATGGTTTGAGTGATGGTTGAAGAGATCAAGACCATGTTTTTTGCAGCTTTTTTTATGAGTATTCTGATGTTGATCCAGAGGCTGCCCAAACTTCTAT